>VXAU01005666.1:9351-81432 GCA_013399695.1 Formicarius rufipectus
AGGAGGCGCCTCTCGGCCCCGCCGGCTCCGGCTGCCGTGGGGCTCCTCTGGGCCGTAATTCGCCGCGAAGCGTGACCTCGTCCTGTCCATTAGCTGCGGCTAATTAAGAGGTGCGAGCGCGGCGCGCGTTCCAGCTCAAGTGGCTTTGCCGGGTTGCGGTCGGACCGGGGGCCTCTGGTTTGCTGCTCGCCCGGTCACAGAGCCGCAGAGTCGCCTTGGCTGGACGGGACCGCAGTGGGCCATCGGGTCCAAGAGCCCTGCTTAAGCGGCGGCATCCGAGGGCACGTTGCACAGGATTGCATCCGGTAAAAAAAGTTCTTCCTCGTGTGCAGGTGGAACTTCCTGAGCCTCAGTTTCTGCCCGTTGCCTCTTGTCCTACGGCTTGGCACCACCGAGGAGAGCCTGGCTTCATCTTCTTGGGAGACTTACATACATTGAGGACATAAGTCGCACTACATACCCTCAAAGTGAGCACCCCTGCAACCACCAGATACTGCCATTGACCCCCTACCAGATAGCTCTTCTACCAACTCTTCAAGTGTTAGAGAGAGCAGCATGCCTGTTTTGGGAAATTACAGCTATTCAGCAGCCATGCAAGACACCTCTGGGTCACCAGCCATGCAGTACCTTCTACGAGAAGCGAGGCAGGTGGTTAACAAGGCTCACGGCCCAGAGGGAGGCATGGAGCATCCCCAACTGCAGAGAGGGACAGCTACAGCCAGACACACCAGGGATCACAGCAGATGCACGATCTGAAATCCATGTTCTCAAGGAGAAATGGCACGTAACACTTAACATCACATGGTCATGACCCAAGTTTGAAATCCCTTCAGAAGGAACAGCATCTCTACTAATCCAATTCCCACTCTGAGCACACCAGGGCAGTGGTTCAAGGATGACTCGGAGGGAAAGCTGCCATTTCCTGACTCACCATCCCCATTTCCTGTAGCCTGGTCTTTCAAGTCTCCGACCCTGTCGCCAGCTCCTGAAGTAAACCCTCTTATCATGTGAAATGCAGTGAAGTCACAGGCCCCCCTAGACTGTGTCTATACATATTCTCCCTCCTCCATGTTTTTGTCTGGAAATTTCTTGCTCATACTGTCAAGAACATTTTTCTCACTAAGATCCAAGTAAAATTATTCATAAAATGAATCAGGTTTGCCAGGAACTGCATGGATATTAAGAGTTTATTAAATTATTTTGTACCTGTGGATGCTCTGATGCTGTGAAAAGGCTTCCTATTAGGCTTTATTCATTAAAAAAAAAAGTTGAAAAGTCACCTGATAGTGCACCTCCTGTCAAGAATGCTAGTTAGAATGAACACAGAGGTATTCAGTAAAGAAACCTCCCATTAACAACAGCAGATTTGAGATAGGGATGATACTCCCAAAAGTATTCCTCAGTGTCTCAGTGATATGATGCATGCTTTATCTGCCTCCTCAAAAAAAACCCAAAAGTATAGAAAAACTGACCTAAAAAAGAACATACACTGAGACATTTCACAGTGATAAAGGTCACAATCTTATAGCTATAATCTTAACCAATTAGCTGTGTCTGTTTTAGTCTGTTCAAGCAAACCTAATTAACAACATCAAACAGCATTTTGCAAAATGCCAGCTCTAATCTTAAAATATATAAATCACTAGGGAAAACTGCACTTTTCCCCTGATCTGCTCTGTTTGTTTCTGCAGAGACCTTTTGTGCAGCTCTACTCAACTTCATTCAAATGTACAAAAGTCTAATAAAATAGGTGAAATTCACATAGGTACATCTCAGCCCCAGCAGGCTGTGAGCCTGCCTTGGGTAGCCCTAAGGAGATGTATTCTGAGCCCACTTTGGCTGAATCTGTGGAGTAATTAACAAGCTAATGGACAGGGGAGGTAACGACTCTGACCACACCTGAAATGCCAGACAATGGAAATTTAGAGCACTCTGTTTTAAAAGGAAACAGAAGTACTCAGAGCTTTGCACAAGTCTGGAAAAGTTATTTTGTAACAAGGGAAAACAAGGAGAGACCAAAAGTGATTAATTTTCTATGTCAATATCCTGGATCTAAAAGGAAAGCAAGCAAAATTTCCTGGACTTCTGCAAACAAAAGAATTCTCAACCAGTTAGTAACAAGGGTGAAGAAGTAGTGCCGAGGAGAGGAGAGCAGAACAGCAGAAATATGGAAAGAAAGTAACACTGAATTTCATTGTGAAAACAGCAAGTGTTCACAATAGCAAAGAGAGAGACACCAATGAAGTATGAATTGATGGGACATTAAGGCATCTGGCCTGAAGTACCCAAGAATAGTTTTAGCAACCTTGTCTATGCACCTATCTTAGCAATATTCCAACTCCAGGAGATGGTGTGTGAGGGCCAACCCTACACAATCGTTTGGACTTACAGGAGGAACATGCAGACAGAGAAGCCAAAACAGCCCTGCAGGGCACTTTGACCTGACCTCCATCTATGCCAGTATCTTGCTTTTCAGAGAAAGGGCCTTAATATATTCAGATGGACTCAAAGGTCTGCTTCGTCTTGAAGTACTCTCTAAATTCTTCTGGCATGCAGTGCTGTGGTCACCTCACTGAAGATCTCCTTAGTGATGCTTGCAACCTTATTTTCCATCCCACACACTGGATGGACCCCATTTTCAACATTTACTGTGGATCTCTATTTTCTTTAGTCTTCCATCTCTGTTGCCACCAACGTGCAAACAATTTAAGAATTCCTTCTGGCTGAGGGAAGCAACATAACAGAGCAGGAATAATAGATACAAAATGAGCTTCTGTGGCCGAGAAGGGTTCCATGTTGGGCAGACATAAAAACAGCAGCAAACAAATACGAAACCAATTAACCCATACCAGAGAAATGACATGGGATTACATGAGAAACAAAATGCAGAGGTACAAAGCTCAGTTTGTCCTAAGAAAGCCAGAGAGGCTGTTGACAAGTAAGTTTATCATTCTGTGTCCCGCCAACCTCCTATTACAGCATCCAGCAACCATCAGCCCACCCAAGTCCTACTGTCAAAAGAGCTGTATGTTCTCGCTGAAAAACGTAAAGAGTTGTGGAAAAATACGTCCAAACCCCAAAGCCTCACACACACCACCTTACAGTTTTTTTACTGTTGAAAAACCACCCTGAGTAATTTCCAAAATCACAGCCAGACCCTAATGAATAATTTTTCATAACAATGTTGTGGATGTTCCTGTTAACATGTTGAGCATTTAATTTTTAATTTCTTAGTTTGGAGTTACTCTATGCTTAAAGACTTTATGTTTCTTTCAGGAGACAGCAGACAACAATGTGGCTGCACTCAGTCAGGGGGCATCTTCTGGAAGGAGGAGTAAATTGTGCTTTTCCAAGAGCAATTGAGTAACTTTTCGGGGAAAGAGTTTCTGGAGTGCAGAACAAATCTGACAGAGTGGTGAAATGCACAAGAAGTAGGAGCCCGCAGCACAAGCAGAAAGGAGCTCGCTAAGAAAGGCAGAGGAGACATACACAACCAAGGGCCCAAGATGATGTAAATACATCTCTCAGGATTCTGAGAGGGTATTGTGAAGACTTCCTTACAGTGCAGGAAGCCACTGAGAACTGTGGTCTGAGAAAAAGACCAGAACATAAGGACACATTGCTAAATGGGGGGAAGGCAGAAATGGGATAAAAGCCTTAAATACCTATTGTCTCCAAGTTTTTTCCTTTTAAAAAATTAGTTGTTCTGGCTTATCATCTAATGAAATCATGTTCTTGTTGGCAGTATGTATGCTAAAATTTGAATGATACAGAGAAGAGTAGCATGACCCCTGCACAAGTTGGTTTGGAGATAGTGAGAAAGCTCCACAGTACAGCAAAAATATTGATGTGCTGGAGCAAATCCAGCACCAGGCCACCAGGCTGGTCAGGGGGCTGGAGCACCAGCATATGAAGAGATACTTAGAGAGGTAAGTCCATTCAGCTTGGAGAAGAGGAGGCTCAAAAGAGACCGGAAACTACATATCCTTAGGCTACAGGTAAGACAGAGCCAGATTCTTCTCGTATGCGCCCAATAATAGGCAATGAACATAAGCTGGAGCATAGGGAGTTCTAATTATGTATAGGAAAAACGTTTTAGCATCAAGGTGGTCAAATACTGGAGTAGGGTTTGCGGGTTTTCCATCTTTGAAGGTGTCAAGGGCTTGACTGGGCATGGCTCTGAGCTATCTGATCTAGTTAGACCTCCTCTGAGCAGGGGGCTGGACTAGATGACCCCCAGATGACCCATCTAATGTAAATTCTTCTGTGATTCTGTGACACTTAGCTTTCTAGGTTCAAAGACCTGATGTTTTCAGATTTCTTCACCTTAGAGACAAAGTGCAAGAAATAATCTCTGTCAGAAATACAACCCACCCAGGCTGATTAAAGAATGTGGTGTCATTTTTGTGAACAATGTTTATATTTTACACTTCTGTTGGCCTATCAGATAAATAATATTTCTTATTTGTATGTTCTGCAAGACACTGCTATCCTGGGCACTTGATTCTGTCTGTTTTACCTCTGTGCCTTGCTCTGAATCCTTAACTTGATCAACACTAATCCCTATTCTATTGCTTACCCCCTAAGGATTAAAAAGGTTTCTACAAGTAGTAGTCTGCATGGCAAGGAAGATCAAGATACACATAATTTGATTCCTCATCCTTTTTATTTTCCTAAAAAGAAATGTGTGTCCTCACCCACTGCTTAGCCTGTCTTCTAAATTACCAATGATAGTTACAAAAGGATTACATTCTTTACCTGCATATACACACATACACATGTTCATGTCTGTACATATACACACATACCAGAGATATCAAGTCTGTTTTATTTATTTTTTTACATCTCCTACTTTAACAGAAAGCCATACCTTCTGCTGTGCAGTGCAGTGACTGAGCAGTGGTCCCATCCTTTGCTATGTTGACCAACTTGTACCCAGTGTATCTCAGGGAGGCTTCCAGGCTGCATTCTCATTGAGAGAAAGCACTTGTACAGGACTACAATGCCTCCTTAGCAGGTACAGTCTTCACAGTCCTCCCTGTTGCATGTGTGGCTTTGCTCTGTACTTCAGGGACAGCCCTATCACCCTAGAAACACTTCTCTCCTGCATAGCAAAGCTGACAAAATGTGAGAGCACATGCAAGTCACACAGCTTGCCATGCCTTCCCTTAGTGCTAGCTTTTGGGTTTACTTTACAAGTAAGAGATTAATATTGAGAAGAAAAGAAGTCAAGTGTCTGAAGCTCTTTTAGATCTGCCACAGACTTGCTTTCAGCAGCTTACTGAGGGTAAGCTGCTTCATATCCACATCTCAGCTCTACCATAGATAAGAGGGGTGATTATAGCAGCACTACAGCAGAAGCTGTGGGACCTCACATCTACAGAGCTCTTTGCAAATATAAAGTGCACAAAAATGTAAATTCTCTTCCGTAACCTCTTCAAAATAAAACATGCCAAAGCTGGTAATTCCTCACAGTTTCTCTGCTGGCATAAAGTAAGAAGTAGCCTCGGTGGCAGAATGTTGAGTCTTTATACACAGTCTATGATCTCAGACAAGTAAAATTCATCAGTTTCATGAGATACTGTAAGTTAGTCAACAGTTTCATTGCTTTGGCCCCTCAGAAGTGTGATAGGCACTGTTTACAATCACACAGTGTAAATTATTCTAGTTCGTTCAGTACCTCGAGTAAGCAGCAATAACTCCTCATGTGTTTGAACTCTGATGCTGTCATTCCCACACCATACCTTGTTAGGCATTCAGACAACTGTGCTGATCACATATTTCCTCTTACTTTAATAGGCCTTTCAGGAATGAACAAATATTCCCTTGTATACTACTATGGTTCCCATCACTTGATGGTCACACTTAATTAAGCACTAGTTTAGTAGAGAGCTGGTTACACTTCATTTCATTAAGTGATTTCATGATCACCAGAGGTACACTGACAGCTCTGTTAGCTGAAGCTATGTGAAAAGGGGCAGCAGAGAAAACAGCAACATTTTGCAGCACTTCCTCATCAGTGGTTTTCCAGGCACTACTCTTGCAGAGCACAGCTAGTTAGATTTCCATTAGCATTTCGCTTTTTGGCTCAAAGCTATCTCAGACTTGAGGTATGATAAACTGTATCATATTACTACGGGTACCTTTAGCAATGTTTGTCTCTGAATCCTTAAAGTCATCATTTTTATATAAAGTAGATACTAAGAATTTTCTCATCTGTCTTCCCTCCTTTAGGTGTTTCTGTTCATGGTCAGGAAATAAATGTGATTAAGGAACAACATCCCATTTTAAAAGATGTAAGCAAGAATCAGTTGTGAAACAAGAAAATGTTGAAAGGTTCACCAGCGTCATAAACCAGGCAGTTTAAAAACACTAGGCAATTAGGTCTAAAGCATGTAAGTATCACATGACAGGAAAAACACAACCAATGTTCCTTTGCATAATGGACATTGCAGGATACCTGTAAAATCATACATGAAAGCTGCATGCCTCAAAAAACTTCTCACATCTATTTAGGTTCATTCATAGGGATATGTAATGCACAGATGGTCTAATGTTTCTAATTTGAAAGCATTTTTCCTAAATGAATGAGGGGAATTTTTCACAACTATACTTCAGACTTAGATCTGAAGTTCAGTCTGCCTGTGCTTTAAGACATAGTTCTGTTTAAGAGAGAAAGAAGTGTTAGGAAAACTCCATCATAAAGGAGAATGAAACGAAAAAAGTGCAGATACATAGCAAAAGTCAAAAATAATGCCAAAAACTTGGATTTTGTTGTGAAGTCCTTTGACACAGAGATTTGTGTTCAAAAACTGTTAACACTGATAAATGTAAAAATTACACCTTTGCTCTATGTGGCCTGTATTTCAAATTATATTAAGACATAGAAGAACATTTACTATAAACAGGCAAGAAGAAAAACAAAAATATATTGTGCTGAAGCATCAAATTAAGACTACTTGTTACTGTCATTCCTTAGAGACCTATTCTATGTAAGAGTCATGAAAATGACATACTAATGACAAGCTTCCTACATATTTCATCTGTTTTCACTTTCCTATGTGTATTATACTATTATCATTTGTAATGAGATGGGTTTGTCACTGGAGTCCAGAATATAAGGGAGCCAATTCTTCCAGAAATTCCTGGGAGAAATTCTGTTTTGTGTGTCTTCACAAACACACATACATTACACTTTTTTAAAAAAGACAAAAATAACAACATGTAAATTGTGTGAACTTTTGCTTAAAAATTAAATTTTTTCTAACAAGAGAGGAAAAAAAAAATCAATCCCCACTGATTTTTACAACTGGACTGCATGATCTAAATAGTTTATGTTCCTATAATATCTTTCACACATGTACTCTTCACAGTAACTATGGTGGGTCCATATTGCTGTTCCAAATATAAAGGCAGAGTAAATGATAAACCAAGCATTTAAGTGACCTGTTCAAAGTTGTGTAATGATTTACAGTTATCCTGGCTGTTTCAAGCTCTCATACTGCACAAAGTACACACCAACTACAGTTTATACTGAGTCATTTAGCTGTAGATACTGTAAGCAAAAAGAAATTACACTACTCATGTCTTAGAAAGATGTTACTTTATGTACTCAATAAATCAAGGGAAAGGAAATCAGCAGTGGGCTTTGAACCAAAAATGCAAACTCATGGCAAGGTTACTCAGATTTGGTTATCAGGAGAAGAGATTCTCACTGCCTTACGAAGAAATCGCCAGGGAGTTCTAGATTAGATCTCTTGTTCTGCTAGCACACTAAAACTAATTCCTTCAAGAAAAACTTTGCATTTCTCAGGTAGATGAGGTATAGCTCAATAGTGACAATGATCTCCCTAGTGTACTAATGAACAAAAGATGACTCACTGTAAGAGGATCTAAATAAACATCCACCTCCATTTCTGTTGGATGGACGATTTGCAGAGTGTTTCTCACCTTGCATGTGACATATTTTAATTGACCGTTTAACAAGTCCGTCTCGTGTGCCTTCATACATTTCTCGGCTGCCACTATGCATTGACTGGACGCTTCCATTTCAAAGTGCTGTGCATTCTATTTGGTGGCAGAAAAACATTATTGATGATAAAGACAAATTCCAAAAGGGAAAACAGGAGAACATTCAACAAATCTTTGATTTGTAGGAGTTTCAGAGCTGCATGATTCAAATACCAGAAATTCACTTTCAGGAATTTTGGCAAGTTTTTATAACCAATAAATTATTACTAGTTTTCCATGATATTCATTATAACATTGATAGTGGTGGATTCCTTCAAACATGTTTGGTTTTAATATCCAGATATGCGAATCCCTCTGATATTTAACAGAAAAAAAATTAAAGTCATTATAAAGTAATAGAAGGAAATGTAAAACACTTTCCTGTTTAATAGGCAGATACTCAGAGGCTGAAGATTTAGTCTTCACTGAAAGGTTTTGCCAGCATAACTGCTGTTAATGGTTATGACATTTTTCTTTGAGAGGCGTAAACAGAGCATGACAAAAGCATTCATGACATCCATCTTTCGCATCTGATCTTATGTATAACTTCCATAAACACGGGATTTCTTATTTTATCTCACAAGCATTTAAATTAATGAATTTTGTAATCACCAAGCAGCTGAAGATACACAGATCTGGGCTACAATCCCACACATTTAGATACTGCAGCTTTTAAGCATCTCTTCTCCAGAAAGGATCAAGTGCAAAAGCTCTGATTATTTTTTCCTGAAGAACATGAGTTCAAAAAGAAGTGACAAAGCCTAAGAATGCATGCATGGCCTTGCATCTCGGATTTACTCACCAGCATCAGCGCTCTGTGGCACCAGCTGGAGTCAGAGCCTCTCCTCCAGTGGGATGGCTTCAGGTCCATCCTGTTGATCACCCTAACCATTCGGTTCTGCAGGTCAACAGCAGTGAGGTGCACAGCCCCAGCGTGTGAAATATGATGTAGGTGCATTGCAGTGAGAAATGTGCTTGGACTGACATTGCAGATTTGTTTATGTGTGGCTCCTCTATGGCAAAGAGAGAAGACAAAACTGCAAGTGCTTCTGTTGCCATATGGGTGAGGAGGAGAGGCAGAGGAATGAGGCTGAGGAGAGATGTAGCAGGCTTGAGGGAACGGAGCCAGTAAGAACATGGATTCTTATCTCACTGCTCCCCATTCCCAATTATACATAAAAGATCAGAAAATACCATAGTAAAAAAAGCACTTTCTTTTTTGGTAAGCCATCAGATTCACTCTAAATAAACTGTTGTGACTGGAATGTACCCAAATTTCACAGGCTAGGAAAGCAAATTTGAGGTCCATTGATATGGTGTAAGTTTTTACTTGGAAATACTCAGAGACCCCAATGTTTAATAGACTTAAGATTTTAATTTTTTTAGCTGCTATCTCATTACACAACCATTTATTATACCCTATAATATTTTGCAGTAAGTGCTTATAAAAATCATTTCACATAGAAACAGACTGAAAGGAAGAGGTGAAAGAGAACAATCATATGTCTCTGAGAAGAGGGCCTCCAAGTACCAAACTCTGGTTACTGAAAACTATGAGGGCTATAATGGTTTCTTGATAGAAACAGAGCTAAAGACCCTTTTATTGTTAACTAAACTGGTCTATATACAGTACATAGTTGTTAGTAAGTTTTTACTTTTCCCATAATTCCACAGTATCCTTCTCATGTCTTGGCCAATTCTATCAAAGAAGGTGTATTATGCTTGCCAAGTGTATGCTTTCCTAGTCAGAGGAAAATTGAAACAAAAACATGACAAAATAATATAAATAAACGCAGAGTGTAGAGGCACACATCTCTTCTCTCTCTTTCATTTACAAGACAGACAAGACATTCAAAGACATAAGGAGGAAATCAAATTAAAGGTAAAAAGATTTTCTGTATCACATATAATTTTTCTGTGGAACTCACTGCCACAGGAAATCATCATACCCAAGAACTTCACAATGGTTATCTATGTGGATATCAGAAACAGAAGTTTCATGACTGGTAATAACAAGCTGTTGAAAGGGATATTAAACTTTGTGCTTCAGGGTTCACAACAGGTACTAAATAGTTAGTATCAATATGAAATCTAATTGAGTTCCATAGGTTCCCCATAGTAAAAAAGTTGTGTTGCCCAAGGTGTGGCGCAAGGACTGGGCTGGGCCTCAGCTGAACTGGCTTCTACTCCCGTGTATGACCTTGTCTTGAACTCTGGAAAGTCGTGTGTCCTCTCTCCACCTCAGTTTCTCCATCTGCTACAAGGAAACTCTTAAACCAAACTAGATAATTGACATTAGGAGCATTATTGGGTTTTGTAGCTTCTCCCTCCTTCTAGCTATTCTCAGAGCAATAGATTTAGACCTGATGGATCTCAAACTCAGTCCTATCTTACTTACACATAAGTAAATAGGAGCAGATTTTATATCTTTTTTTAAATAAGACCCATCTGATTTAGGCTCTCTGGCCTGGATTTCTCAGTGTCCCCCCACCTCATTTTCAATGACTGGAAATTCACTGAGGCAGAAACTACATTTATTTTGTTTATAACATATTTATTTTAGGCCTTATTTAGTATACCTAACATCTTATTGCTTTTGGACTCAGTATTTTAGTACAGTATTTAGGAAATAAATGTGGCAGTGTCATAGCAGGGATTAAAAAAAAATAAAGGAAAGGGGAAAGAAATATAGTTTTATTTATAATTTGATGTATAGGCACTGTACTGTAATGGAGTCTAAATCTCAAAAGCATTGCTTTATATTTGCTTTATAGGACTACAAGAGCCAAATAATGACATTTAAATGATCTATTCCATTAACATTGTATCATTTTGTCAATCTGGAATGTATTTTAATCAAAAGCCCCCTTGAAATGGTCTCCTTTGTTGTATTTTCTTTTTGGCTCATTTTATCAACATCTGTTATGTTTATACAATATGAATTAAAACTTTGGAATGCTGTTTGTACTCAGCTACTTTTGCTGAGAATGTAACATCGGAGGATTGGCAGTGTTTATGTAAATCAGTGCGGCTGACACAGCCATCATAAACAAATGAGAAAATATAACAAACACATTGTTCATGGAGGAAATGTTTGTTTTTAGAGTTGGCTTCAGTCTTACCAGATTGATGAAGAGTTGCTGATACCAGAGATCTGTAGTGAAGCAATTCAGCAGCATGGTTAGGCACAACAGATTGGGCAGCTTCTCCGCTGTTATCGGGAGCAGGCAAGAGCTCATTTCTCTTTCCTTCTGTGCAACACATTAGAACCTAAGGTTCAAAAGCTTCCCAGCTTGACTCCTAATGAAAGTATTTCTTGGAGAGCTTGTCCAAACTTTGTAAATTATTTTGTCAATAAGGCTTAAATTAGCAATTTAAATTAAAACATTCTTTATTACAAAAGTATTTTTTTTCCCTTACTGTATCTCTGTTAAGACAATGTAAGTTGTATTGGCTTAGGGGTGAGGTTTTTCATGCTATTAAAATTCATGCACAAAGTGTGAATGATAGAATAGCGCAGAAAAATGCAGCAAAACCGGTATCAGCCATCAGCTGAGCTTAAACTATTTTCCATTGGAATATCTATTTGTGTCCTGGCACCTCATCATACATAATTGCCCTGCTTCTTCTTAACATTATTTTGCCAGCCACATTCTCACATGCAGACTAAGTTTCAGTAATATATGGTGACTTTCCAGTTGGGCCTGTATGAATTGCTCAAAACTACGCTACTAGTCTTGCCTTAGTAACACATGATTTTCTTCCACCACACTTAATGTTTAGTATTCCTAAAAATCCTTTGGTCATGTATCAAAGGGAAGAATGCTACATGCTCTTCAAGCTGGAAAGCTTTTATAAACACTCATCATTCAGAGAGGTGGTATCCCATACTGAATTAAATATTATAACAATTCTGCTATCCATAGAGAAGTTGAGAAAGAGAAGATTGGAACAGCCTATCTGAGAAGGAAATTCTTTGTCTGAAGTCTTGCACAACTTTCAGACTCTGAGTGGTATTACAGTTTATGAGAGCTGTCCCTGAGAGGTCACTGGTCATCCTTAAATTTAAATTTTACCTGAACACTTCTTTATCTCAACCACATATACTACATAATTTTTTCATTCATTGAATACTCATCCTAAATCACCCAAATATGCATGCTTATTAGACAAGGAAAGAACTGAAAGAGGCTACCTTCTCATAGGAAAGAAGATGAGAGGAGAAAGACTCACCATTGGTCTCCCATTCTAAGATGTGCTCATTCTCCAACAACACATACAGCTCTAACCCAAGGTTAGAGAAGATGCCTACATTCATGACCTTTATAATGGACAAATTTTAACAAACAAGCACACAATGCTTTAGCATCAGAGGTATGATGACACCACAAGTGTTGTGTGTAGTTTTGGGCCCCTGATATAAGAAGAACATCAGACTATTAGAGTGTGTCCAGGAGAGGGTAACCAATGTGGTAAAAGGCCTCAAGGACAAGACGTAGGAGGAGTGGCTGAGGCTGCTTGGTTAGTTCAGCTTGAAGAAGAGATGGCTGAGAGGTGACCCCATTGCAGTCTGCAACTTCCCCAAGGAGGGCAGTAGAAGGGGAGGTGAAGATCTCCCCTCTGATGGCCAGCAATAGGACACAAGGACATGGAATGAAGCTCCATCAGGAGAAGTTCAGGCTGGACATTAGGAAAAGGTTCTTCACTGAGAGGGTGATCAGTCACTGGAACAGGTTACCTAGGGAAGTCGACATTACACCAAGCCTGCCAGAGTTCAAGATGCATCTGGATGATGCTCTTAGTCATATGGTTTAGTTTTAGGTAGTCCTGTAAGGTACAGGGAGTTGGACTTGATAATCCTTAAGGGTCCTTTCCAACTTGACATATTCTCTGATTCTACAGTATTAAGGGGATGACCACATATTTGATTTTCCTAAAATTCCATCAGCAATAGCAACATCACAGAGGTGTTTTCTGATTTAGGTTTGGCTAATTAGATTAAAAGAAATTACCTATCTAACATGTTCTTGACCTCAGTCAACCTGCTTGGCAGGATCAGCTCATGCACTGTCTGGTTTGCACCTAACAAGACAATACTTGTAGTAAGCAACTACAATTATCTGGATATAAGTAGATAGACTGTTTTTCCTTATCTCATCCTTCTTCAGCATCATCTATATTAAAATAAGATCTGCAAAAAAATTATGTCCTATTTTAATTTATCAGTAAAACTTTCTATCACAATACTGCACTCTAGAGTTCATTGAGACATTTAATGTTATTGCTGACAGTCATGTGAAAATGGATATTTTTATCAATTAATATATCATTTCAAACCTTTCTTTACTGTTCTACCCTTTCTCATTACACATATAAAGCCTTGACAAGCAATATACTTAAAATTATTATTTATATCTTATATTTCCTTGCTACACACACACACATACACACACTTCATCCATACTGTCCACTTGCAGACTTTGAACTTATATTTTTATAACAAACACCTTGGGGACCACCACAATCTTTTTGGTTTGTAACATACTTAACATAGTTTTAGCCGTATTCTGTGATTACAGCTAGGAGATACTACAGTAATACAGAGCTGTACAACACACAGCTAAATTATGTGCTTGAGGAATCCAGAAGAAAACAGGCACATAATCTTCATTAGGGCATCAGGAAAATATAAATGACATAAAAAGTGGCTTTTGTGCCTGGAACACCAGTATAAGTATAAGCTGGGAATTTTTTGAATAAATATTTCGGTGTACAAAAATAGTCATTTGTTCAAGGCAAAACTTGTTATAGGAATTTACTAGTTTTAATATAAATGTCTCCTAGGAAAGATTAAACTGCTTCAAGGTGTTATTAGCACTCTACAGCAGAAGACTTACACTAAGGTTTTTTCCAACTTTAATGATTCTATCATTCTAAGACAACATGCCTGCCTGATCCAAAAGATCCAAGGGACAGGTTAGGGAAGAACTAAGTTAATGTCCCTTAATATGAAATACCATTGAGCTGTCAGACATGAACAGGTAACATTAAACTAGTTTCCAATTACTTTACTTTGTTATTAAACTGCAGTTCCACGTGTTTTATGTCTTTTATATAGTCCCCCTTTTCTCCAACTTAAAAAACAAGATATTCTGTTAGAATCTCCCTCTGCATTTTAGCGCAGCTCTGTAACACACATTTGAAGGAAACTCCCATCACTTCTACCTCCTGTGATTTAGCATTGTAGAGCTGTCCCCTTTCTCCTAAAACAGTCAGTTGTTTCAGTGTGTAGCCTTGAAATCTGCGTTTTGTCAATGCAGACATGGCTTTGGTCTGACACCTAAAGTTCTCATCTGAATTTTTATAAATAAGTATGCCTGTGGCTAGGATATAGATACCATCACTTTACAAGTGGCACAGCCAAAAATACTAGGAGTCTGTCACCTGCTCTCACCTTTAAAGCACATCCCATTTACAGGACAAAGAAGGACTTCAGTACTCTTCCTAACTAACACAACTTTATTTGTCTTTAATATCTGACTGGCTTTGGTTTTCATATAATCTCTTTCAGATTAAAAAGGTGAGTGCAACACTGCAACTGCTGAGAAAACTCCACTGAGGAAATGCTTTGCCCTGGGCTCACATCTCCCCTTCGGGGAAAGTCACTGACTTGCCCTAAGCCTCTTGACACGTGCATGCCTGCATAGACATGTAGCATAGACTTGGGTTTGAGGACAACAATGAGAACACACTAAAAGAAACAGTATAGGCATATTACAACAGGCAGGATCTATTCCCCTCAGGCTATATTTGGAGGAGGAAAGAGAGGGAAACACAATATACTCATATTCACTACAACAGAGGATATAGAGAAAAATTATTCCAGTCATGCCCTATGAATTATCTTTTGTGCATTACACACTTTGTACTGCCGGACTCTCTATAGGTTCACATTTTATGGTCTTTCACAAAAAGGTCACCATGCACAGCTCTAAGAAGTCTATTCCAAGAATGATCACTGAGCCAGGAATACTCTCAGGACTTTAATCCTTATGTGAATATATAGACAGCAAGTGTGAAAGTCATGATCCACCCCAACCCTCAGACAGACTCTGCATGCTGAGGTCCAAAACACTGTTCATGTCTGTCTGTAGTCCAGCCTTCACCATTTTCCACTTGAACATGATACTGGTATTAAGAACACAGCAACATTCACCATGAGCTGAAAGAGCAGAAACATTTGCTCATCACCAGTGGTTTGTTGGCTGGTTTTGGCAGCTTGCAATTTGCTCGGCAGGGCTCTTAACTAAACCCAGCAGGGAGTCTCTTAACAGGACTGGGAAGTGTGAGAGAAGTTTGGCTAGTCAAAGAAAAAGCACACTAAAACACAATGAAAGAAATCGTTGGAACATTTCTGATAAGAATCCAAGCCTATTAAAAACTGCCATATTCTAGAGAAAAATGATCATACATTATTTCACTTGGACTTCCAGAAGTCATGCTTCAGAAGTGTAACAACATCATTCTTTGATGTTACATATAATATCCTTCCTATCACATCATCAAGCCTTAGAAAGCAGACCAAACATGTTTCTTGCACTATTTTGTGAGTTTTAACAGGAAGTGCTAGGATTCAGACTTGGACTCTGCAATTGTTCGTTTACTCTTTATTTATTTAAGAAGGAAGAAAGTAGGGAATCTCATTTCAAAGATACCCTGGCAAGGCATTGCAGTAGTTTCATGTGCTGTATCTGTTATAAAGCATGGATAATGAAGATACACCTAATTAAGATAACACATTATTATCCCAATATCCACATGTCAGTTTTGGCATGGAAGTCAGGAATGAAAAGTACCTGACAGCTGATTGTGTCACTCTTCTTGTCAAGATGGCCAATTAGCTGAGGAAACTACAAATTCTAAATATTGGGTGAGTGACTTAAAAGGAACTGTGCCTCCAAAGTAGCTGCAAATGAACAGAAGGAAGATTAAAAGGTGATGACATTGGCAAAAGCATTCAGGGCAGGACTCCCCTAAACTGAGTGGACAAAATAACTACACAGTGGGACAGGGGGTGTAGGGAGGATTAAAGAACCTGAAGCATCAGTGTAGTTTACTTTAGAAAGTTTTAAACTTATTTCTCTTGCATTTCTCCTGCATCTCCAATCCACCAAAGGTACCTGCATTGTTTTTATTTTTGATCTGATTATTCTGATATTTTGGCCAATATCCAGCACAGTCATGTCCCTGACCTCAAATAGTATTGTGCCTTTTTTTAACTTGTAAAAAAGACTATTTTGCATATGGTGAGCTAGGCAGTATATAAGGATTAGATCATCATGTATCAGGAACTGTTTTAGCCAACCAATTCTTCATCTTACACAATAAAATCTCAGGGTTACAGGGTTGTTTCAGGTTAAGCAGCCTAAATCATTACTGTTACTTAATATTTTGTTCCTCAAATTAAGAGGGAGCATTACATGAATTTTTGGCATTTTATCTGGAAGATGATAAAAAGGTCATTATCAAGTACTAGACTGAGGTTTTCCAGAGCAAAGATCAAATCCTGTCCATGCCACAGCCTTCCAAAGGACACTGAAAAAATAATTAATCTCTGTACCTCGGTTTTCAAATCTAAAAAACAGGGATTTCTTTCACCCCAAAGCTATGTTTTGACGTTAATATTCATTATTTAAGTTGCCAGCTCTCTGGTTTTATGGGCAACATCATTAGGGTGAGTGAGCAGACAGTAAGTCCACAGCCTCAACATGAAAATGCAAAGGCAGCTGTTAGCAAATTGTAAATGCAAACTTAGTTTCCAAATCTACAGAAAGGTTAGATTTTAGAAAAGGATGAAGACTTAAAATCAGATTTGTATTTCCCTAAAATCTGTCTTGCTGCTAGGCAGATTTTCAATTTCAGTGGAGCCTACCACACATTTAAACGACAGAACAAGTATGTGATCAGTCTTTCCATTCACACACCAGTTTTCCCCATGCCTATATTTGATTTCGACATTTAACAACACTCTGCACTTGCCTAAAAGCCACCCACATGCTACAGTGTGGCTGCATACGTTTTTAATTTGGCTTTTTGTGTTACCACACAGCCTCTGCAACACTCTAGTTTTCCCTCCAAAGGGCTCCATCACAAGGTCCTACAGCACCTGCACAATTATTTGTAAGGCCAAACAGACCTACTTATTTTTAAAGTATCGTATAATGTTGTTTTTTGGAAGAAACTTTTCGCACTTCAGATATGAAATAAAACCACTGCCACAGACTCTATAAACCTTCCTCCATCTGTGTTACTCATGAGCCGCAGTGCCCCAGGACCCTGACAATACATGAGAGGATCATAATGTCAAGGGCTTTTGTTGAAAGTGCTGGGTTCCATTTATTTTAATAGGCAAGATTACTTTGTAGTGTATCATTGAAATAAACTAGATCAGCTTTTCAAAAGCAGGAGTCCGGACAGTAAAAGCAAACGATGTGCTGACAGACTTTAACATGAAAACCAAGTAATCACAAAGGCACTTCGATATTGCCATCACATTGCCATCAGCTCCCTAGTCTGCAGACCTAAAAATAGTTTTCAAGTCCCCAACATGCTTCCCCTCCCTTTTTTGATCCTGTGCTGGCTGAGTTCAGATGAAGCCTTCAAATCACTGCCAAAGGTGTTTCTAGCTTTGATCAGACCTGGTTGAATCACCATTGCTCAGAACTTACAGCAAAGGCGTGGGGAGGAGGAAAGGAAAAAGCTGATTGTGATCCTCTGGTGAGAAATAAAACCTTATTTTTATCTCCATTTATTGCATAAATATTGCAGATTTCTGTGTTTGATTGAGTAACTTTGCATTCCTGTGATCTAAACTTAGCAATCTCTCCACAAGAGTGCCAGAAGGAAAAGGCTCTCCAAGAATCTTTCAAACCCATATCAGTTACTTTAAGAGTGCCAGCAGCAAGGCTGTCACAATACAAAGGTAGATATCACTAAGCTGAGTAATTAATTTATGAATTAAATGTTTCAGGTCTCCATTCATCTTGAACTTTCCTTTCCCTAATCTATTGCACTGCATCACTACTGAAGGCAAGTGCCTGTCCTCTTACTAAGGAAAATAAAAGTATTACTTTATTAAACCAGTGTGCAAGGACTCTCTGAGCACATGTGCACATACACGCCTTGAGAGCAGAGTTTCATTAGTCCCAACTGGGAGCACAGATTAAAGAAAAATGCCAGAAACCATACCTATGGTCTGACATATCTGTGGTATGTTGCAATGCTGTGGGAAAGGAGATCTATATGCTATGCTGGGTTTCACTGAAGTGCTTGGCAGAAAGCATTTCTGACTTAAAACAGTGTCTCTTCGTTGGACTGACCAGAGGCAAGTCATACCTAATAAACTGCCATAAAATACACATACACACACCACTTTGAATCATTGATTTTGCTGCTAAAGGATGTTACTGTGTATTACAGCTTTAAGTTTTCAATTTTGTCATATTTTCTAAACTCTGATCTCTTCAATTTACTTTCAGTTATGTGACATTCCCCCTTAGCAGAGTGAAAGCATGCATTAGCTAAACAATGTGGTTTGGATTTAGCGTTCCCATGCATCATTGTGAAAATGTTTGTCTCAGCAATAGTGTCATTATTGTTACTGGGAACAGCTGCTCTACCATGTCTTCTGATTGCAGAAAGCAGAGTATCTCCCTTCCCATACCAATTTACAAGCAGGGAAATTAAAGCGGGACCATTGAGTAGGAGGTCCATGAGTACTCGCTGTTCTGTACCTGGCTTCCTCCTACCACAAAGGAAGCGCAAAGTGCAGCAGCACAGCAAGAACAGCAGCAAAATAAACATTGCAAACAGAAATGTAGTTTGGCTCCCTCCTCTGGCAGTTCTTCTGGATCCAGACCAGGGAGTAACCTGAGGCAGAAATCCTCCTCTCTCAGGTGCAGCATTGTGGTAGTTTGGCTCTATTAGACATGACATCCTTTGAGCAAGAATTAGACCAAGGAGTTTGCTGCTGATCAAGCGGATGTTTAATATCTCCCTTGAGTTTCTGAAGTGGAAAGATGTAACCCTCAGCTTTCTTGCCAGCACTCCCAGCCTCACTGAAGTCAGTTTCCACATCCAGCTCTATGTGAGCGATGGGGTCCCGCTGGTGTAGCTGGGAGCATCCCAGCATCACTGCTGTGGTCTGAGGGCCCATGCAGCTTGGCTCGGGCCAGCTGGACATTTTTAAGGAAAACTGACAAATCACTTTTGTGTGATTACACAGAGAAGCAGATTTTAACTCACCTTTCAGAACAAGAGCTTCAGAAGTAATTAGGTTTTATATTGAGATGGATAAAATCTGTTTTCCAGGGTATTAAACTTTCTGAAACGTCTTTGGATGGGAATTTATTCTTTCAGTCAGTAGGCGTTTCTGCAAGTCCAACCTTTAGGAACATTTTAGCAACATGAAGAGCAAAGCTTTTGGATATATTCTATTTTTTGAAAATGCAAATTAAGCACTATGAACACTTCATTTGTATCAAACAAACTTAATTTGAATATGGCAGTTACACAGTCAATACATTCTCATGTGTCATATCAATAATGTACAATCATAGACTCATAGAATAGTTTGGGTTGGAAGGGACCTTAAAAATAATCTAGTTCCAATCCCATTCCCATAGGCGTGGACATCTTCCATAGACCAAATTTCTCAAAGCTACCTCCATCCTGGGCTTGAACACTTCCAGGGATGGGGCATCCACATCTCTGGACAACCTCGTCCAACTGTAACAAAACAGTTGATACAAACATGGTAAACTACCAGGACTTTTGACAACTTTACCTACAATATTTTTATTGAAATTTCCTTTTGGCCCAAAAGTAACAATTTCAATCAACCACAAATGCTGAAGTTTCAGTAAACTAAACTTGAGGGTGGGAAGAGATGGGGTTTCCTAGGTGAAAAAATACACACAAAAATGCAGGCACAATGCCAAAAATGTCACATCTTGTACACAACTAGCATAAAACCAAGTTTACCCATTTATGCTTAGACAGCTATAATCTGTACAGTCTGCTCACCATCAGAGATATTGTGGTTTCTGTATAATTACTTTATCCCACTCAAATCAAGAAAAAAAATTCCTTCAGCTAAAAGATAGACAAACAGAATGCAGAGTAATGGCTAACAGCTGTGTAGGTAAGAGTGCAGAGGCAAACACAGGGAATCCAACCCTCAGCTTTACAGCAGGAGAGCTACATTTGGTACAGCTCTGAGAGCTTCAGGCGTGAACAAAATGGTTTATTTGTTATGGTAAAATTCCCCAACAGGCTACTCAGTTGTATCTGTCAACCTAGTAGTTTCTCCAGGAAAATTGTCTCACAGCTGTGTTCAAGGCAGAAATTAAGATTGCTGGGCAGCACTCCAGCTTCTGACTCTCTGAACCATTTCTCCTCAAAGGACATGGAGAGGACAGATCCTAGTCCAACAAGACACCAGCATCCACCTGCTTCTCTTCGATGAATACCAGGAGGATTTAATAGCAATACAGAAAATCTGCTCCTAAATTTTCCTTGGCAAAAGGAAAAATCCACCAACAGCAAAACAGTCCCTGGAAGGGACATGTTATTCATCAGTCACAACTGTGCAGGAAACCTACATAAAAATAAGGGATAAACAGCATCTGAGAACACATTGTCAATTACACACGCTTGTGGAGGGAGAGGATCAAGGATGGGAGTATGCACATCATGGCAGCAAAGGCATTGTTGATGATCATGGAGTATCATCACCCTCCATGTTATATCCCAGACTAGTCCACAGCCAGGGAAAAGAAATTCATTACCTACAGACTTTCTCCTAAAATCTTCCATGTCTTCTGGTTTTACTGTGGTTTACATTATAAAGTAACCTCTGGCAAAGGAGTTGGAGCAGCAAAAGACAAGTGATGATACGTCTAATCTCTTCATCATGTCAAAGAACCATTTCATTGCCCCACAATGGCCCCACACCAGTACATTGTAACATATGTGGAAATGAAAAAAANAGTTTTGGTCTCACAGAAATAAGGCAGAAGCATAGCTCTGTCTTTTCCCTCCGGAGGAAGATCTGGAGCTGCAGACTAGAGCAGCCAAGACAAAAGAGAGCCAAGGGACCTCCCAACAGCTCCTCAATACGCATTTACAGCCTCATGCAGTTTCTCTGGCAGAAATGTCCTGGGAAGGAAGGCAGTGGTCCTATCCTCAGGTCACTCTAAAGAATGAATTCCACCTAGTCAGGAGGGTATGCCATTAGAGCATGACATTTATAGCTCTCAGCAGACTCCCAGCTAAGGCATTCATAACAGCCCAGCTCCCTTACTGCAGTCACTGGGGGGCAACAGGGGAGGCATTTCAGCTGCAGTACAAAAGAATAACCTATTTTATTCCGGTGTGCAAGTATCATCACTACTGTGGAAGAAATGAAAGGGGTCAGCCAGTCCCTCAATCCTCTGCACTGCACGCAGTAAGCCAATCATCCCCATCAATGCCAAGCATCAAGTTCACCAGCCACACGTTCTTCATACTGAGCTCTGTGAGGATTTCCCAGACATGCACAGAGCTCTGCCTATGGCAAAGTGTCAAATGTATTACTCTGAGGAGATCTTTGTTTTGGAAACTTGCTTCTCAGCTACAATTTGCTTCCTCTTTAACAATTTTAAAGCCAAGGAGTTTTCTTTAGTAGATGCTTTTGTTTTTAGTTTCTACTGCTTGCTCAGCTGAGGAAGATAACAGCTTTAGATTTAGGTCAACCATGGAAAACATGTTTGGTGATCTCATCTTGATCCCCAGTGGGTAACCATCCAGATCACAGAGAGTAGGAGAAAAATCTGAGCCGACTAAGCTGGTCTGGAAAACTGGGGCAAGGAGGGGGATGTTTGCTTTCTTTAATAAAACTAGAGTATCTGGGTGTTTGCTACAGGTCAACACTAAAGGTGCATTTGTAGGCTTGTTCAAATTCCAGCCAACACTTCTTGGCCACAGTCCTTGCTTTTGTAAGAGCTGACATTGACCTTTTCTCTTCAAAGGGTCAGACTCATTCATTCATATGTGTTACAAAACAGAACAACACTTTGTCCTTGTACTGCAACTCTCATCACTACAGTTTCCAAGTGTGGGCAGGTACTTAATAACTTTTACATTTGGACCAAATTTACAGTGTTTCATCCATGCTTATTTCATGAGAAAAATATGGTACAGAAAAACACATAAATGAGAAATGGTATTAAAACATTATAAGCTGCTGCTGCCTTCATGCAAGCTTGGCAGATTCTTTGCTTCTTTCCCTGGATTAGCTTGTTGCCCCATTATTTTAAACCAAATAATAACCTTTTTGTACTAGGGAAAAAAAAAAAAAAAACCAAAAAAAACCAATGACATTAGAGAATCAATAATTACATCCAAGATCCAAGGCAACTCTCATGGAAATTTTTTTTCACCTTTCTCAAACCACCTTTTTAAAATATGCCAGGCAAGCCACTTTAACATTATTGATGTACAAGATGGAAAAATATCTTATCATTTTTCTGCCTGTGGTCATGTCACCTCCATATGGGATTTCATTTTGTCTCATAGGGTAAGAGGTTAAAAAGCACCCTTCTGCTTTAAGGAGTTAACAGGGTTTGTCATCTTGGTCTTAAGAGTTACATGTTGCAAGAGCTGTAATTTTATGAGTAAGATGGAAAACCCAAACCCTAACTGCTTATGGTTATGAATACATTAATTCCATGACACATCACATTTCTGGAGGTTTGTTTCACAGGATGCCTGCAGAACATTCCCTTCCCAGTTTTGGTAAAAGCAGTAGAACAGCAAAGTCACCTATGGTCCCTGCTGGGTACAAGCCACTCAGAACTCATCATGCAAGTACTCAAGCCATTGAGCACACTCTGGGGCAAGAAGGGGTATTGTCAGAGTACCCCAGAGCACAATGCTTGCTCCCAGATAACCACTCTCTATGGGTTTCACTGGAGTGAGGAACTGACTGACCAAAAAAGCCATTTGCTTCTTCTTTGTCAACCATTTAAAATATTATCTTGGTTTTACCCAAAACAATCTAACAGCAGCTCATTTAAGATTAAAGTGTTAGGGAAACAAACTTCTTCCTTCATCCTGTTTAAAATATTCTAACAGAATTAATCATAAAAGAGGTCTGAGGATTAAGCAAACCACAAGGCTACCAGAGTTGGGAGCATCAGGGACCATCAGCTTTTCTCTAAAGGCACCTCTTTTTCAGATGTCATGGTGATCAGCCCTCCATCCCCCCTTATCCTTCCTCCCACACCACTTTGCTCTGCATTACAAAGCACAATGGCATTTACATGAGCTCAGCACACTCCTCAGCAGCCTGAGACACTCATTGTAAGGGGATTTGGTGAATTACTAAGAAAATTATGAGATTGTAAATGAAATGTTAAAGGACCTTTGGCTGTATCAGTTATTAGTGTGCTTTCTAGTTTTATTGCCATGGACAGCTGAGAACTAAAAAAGCACACTAGTTTATGTTCTATAATATCTTCCTATTGGTATACATTGCAGACTATCATTCAGAATTTTAGGGTTTAGTGCCTAAGCACATTTTACATTAATTATGCTTACAATAGCATCATCTTGAGGGAACAAGTATATGATACTGCACTTACTGATGTCATTACCCCTGCAGGCCTCTGCAACCCAAACAATTCTCACTGTACAATTCTCATTGCAAGCAGATATTTGTCTTCCTAAAAGGTTTATACAAACTGTTTCACTTGTCACTGAAGCAAGTGCACGATTTTTATTAAATATTCATTCTTATTCAAAATCTTCCCATCTCCATCCTCCAAAAGAGCGGCTGACCACATTAACATGTTAGTGTGGTCCAGCTGCCAGTAGTTCATCATTGAAAATTTGTTATAAAGCAGGCAAGCAGAAAAGTCCTGACCAAATTTCCACCAATTATGCACAGATAGCTTTTTTCTCACCACTCAGATCAATAAAAGAAAATACTTTTATCTTTATTTGCTCACTGGTAGCTCCCAAATGCTGTGCAGTTAAGATGTTAAAACAAAAGTGGCCAGAAAACAAATTCTGTACAAGAAAAGATGTAGAACATTTAGCATAAAAGACACCATTAGAATTCTGAAAATTTTTTATATTACAAAAGTATGGGGTTTTATTGCACATGGTAAGTTTTAATGTTGTTGGAAGCATAATTCGTAGGGCTTTTGCTATGTGAACTCCAATGCAGTAGGAGTTGCATGTGCATCTCCTGATTTCCTCTAGGATGCTCAAGGTGGAAATAGTCACTGCGTCTCCCACTCATGACCCTCCACTCAAAGAATAGTCTTAATATACCTACCTGAAAGGATGCATTCACTCTTAGTCTCATATGAAAAATAGTACCATAAATACTTCATTTATCAGGAGATTTTATATGCCTTTTGAGAGTGCCCCATATGGCAAGGATTCCTTTAGTCTAATTCTTGTTTACCCTAGCATGTTATTTCCAGTGGTTTTCTTGCTTATCTTGTCTGTCATATGATTTATGTTAACTGATTTCCCGTAAAAGCATGCACTAATAAAATGAAAAAAAAATGTGAAGAAAGAGTGGGCCAGCTTTGAATTGGCATGGGAAATGTCATGAGTAACTGGATTCAAATCCTTTTAAATTACTGTTTCGGTGAACCTTTAAGGTCTGAAGGGCATTTTTTCCTTCTTCTACAGTTCCTATAAGATCATTTCATTGGTGCAGTTTCAGTAAATCCATGATGCACTAGACAACCTTGTACAAGGACCTTGGTCCTTAGGATCTGCTAAAGAAAGTAGGAAGAAGTTTCATATACATCCCAAATAATCTTCACAAAGAGATGCTTCAAGAAAAAAAAAAATCTGAAAAATGGCCAGAAACATCACATGACATCAACTTGATACTATTTTTACCTTTTAATAGATCCTTGGAACACCACTGCATGTTCTGGCTTGGGCCTGCAAACCACTGGGAATCTGCCACAGCTTGTACTTGCAAGAAGTCAAGCCAAGGAGGCAATGTTTTTCTTCAGGTGAAGGGCTCTGATGCCAGGCTCCGTGATGTCCCTGGCAGAGAACAATTGCAGGTTCAACCTGAAAGACACAAAGCAGACAGCCAGAAGATTATTTAGTAAACAGGAAATGAGGCGTACTGTACCATTTAAGCATTTGATGAGTTTATAATGTGTTAGTAAATTACTTCAAGATGGAAATCAATCTGCTTTATTTGCAAATGTAAAAAAAATGTAATTACCCAATAAAACTGCTTATCAAGCATTGCCTTGTTTTGTGTGAGATATGTGATAAACTCTACCATATGCACGGCTTGGTCATCCTAGACAGGATATCATAAGACTCATTTATCAATTTTCATGACTTTTCACATTAAAAAAAGATTTTTAATCTGAGATTAAATCCTCTGGAATTCTGGATGATATGAAATAGTTTAAAGATAAGTATTTTGGAGAAATTCAGGCTTATGCTTATCATTGCAATAGGGTTGTTTTTTTGCAGCAGTAGCAGCTAGAAAGATAGCCCTTTCAAAGACAGCTCACAAATCATATACAGATTTTTTTTCAGTATTTTCTAGCACGTTTCAGGTTCTAGGCAAAGTTTCAGGAAATACGAACATATAAAATTGAAAAGCATGTGTACCCACTATTTCTGACAGCTGGGTGAAACGAAAAATAAAGATACTTTCTGCAAAAGAGTAATTTCTATGAAATTATAGTAGGCCAGAATCTTGCAACTGAAATCAGTGAGTTGCCATGGTTATAAGCATGTTTTATAGTTTCTATTAAAACAAAAAAACAAACAAACAAACCACAAAAAAAAAAAGAAACACACACAAAAAAAACCAAACAAAACAAAACAAACCTACATTAATTATTCTGACTGTCATCTGGACACACTGTAAGCCAGAATCTCCTGGTCAGACACAGGCTTATGCAAACCTGGAGCATACATTTGCCCACATCCTGTTTTACCAGTGTACCTTTCATCCCTGTGGTAAAAGTAACTCTGTCCATATGTTGCTAATTATTGTCCTCCCTCTTCTCCCTCCTGGCAGAGGCAACGTTGTTTTTTCTTTCAAGTGGGTGACTCTGCTGGTTTAGTGATGTGACCACCTGCCCAAGAGTAACTGAGCTGAGAATGCACTTCATACATGGCACCTACACAGCTGTGAGACAAATTTCTTCTAAACTGGGCTGGACTTAGATGAAACCCAAAAAAAGAATACTCTTATGTGCATCAAAACACATCATATCCCTCTCCAATTACATGAAACAGACTGCAGGCAATGAAAATTTGGAACACCATCTTATTACAGGTCCACATTTCATGAAAAAATTAACCTCTCTGAACCATACTTTACTTCTGAGTTGAAATGGACAGTAAATTTACCTTGCAAATCAAGTGGCTGAGTGCAGAGCTTAGTACGAACTAGTGAAAAAAATACCTAAAAATCCCAAAGAGATGGATTTTTTCATTCTTAATCTCACTGATTGTTACCACTTAATGAAGTACAAGCAATGGAACTCAGAGGGAACCACAGATGCTGCTCAGATTGAGTTGCTGTCAAAACTCTGCTTCTGTGGCTGCTTGATGTGTAAAATGCTCCAGCAGAGGAATTTTACTTTTGATAAATTAATAGATTCCTGTTCATCCTCTGCCTCTTTTTCATCTCCATATGCCAGATAAAACTCTGTATTTGCCTGCCATAAGCTTTGTCTATAAATACTACACACTGTATTACTATTAAAAGTGCTGTACCTGGAAGAGAGGACACCGAAAACATGATTAATGGTAACAGCTACTTCTTGAATTACATGAAATATCTGCAAACACCAAATGATTTTTAAATAAGAGCAATGTGAATAATGTTACATTCCAGCAGTTTCTTGAGTGTGTTTCTTAGCAGTACATAGGTTTTCAGTTTTTACAGCTTCACAGTTTTGCTCTGTTGCATGGAAAGTAAATGCTCCACATTATTGCAGAAGCCTTTGGAATATCCTCAGGTTTTGTCAAATCAGCCACTTGTAAAAATGACAAGGGTATCTCATTATACACTTCTGTGATCTCAGCTTGGTCTGACATAATTAAGTGTGTATTGTCTACATCCACTATACACCTTGTATTATCACCAGTGACCTTTTTCAGATGTAAGGACATACTAAAGACTGCGCTGGTTCGCTGCTCATCGTCAGTGACGTTTCTTTCAATGAGTCTTTTGTCCGTGCTGTAAAGAATAACCTTGCTTTGGGGGTGCAGGCAAAAGAGTTGTTTTATGAAAGACTGTTTCAAGGCCAAGGCGTTTTTAAATAGAATTGGCTAAAGAAAGCTACCAACATATCGCTTCCCAGGAAAACGCCAAGCCAAACTGGAGTCGTATTTATGAGTTTGTAAGAATTGAGAATTGTTTATGTCAGAAGGGATCTCAGCAGTTCTCTGGACCAGCTTCCTGCTAATGGTGTGCTCAGCCATGAGCTCAAACCACACGCTTGGGCATTTCTCCAGTCAGGTCTTAAAAACCTCCAAGGATCAAGGCTGTGCAACCAGTCTGAGCAGCCCGTGCCACTACCCCACTCTTCTCATGGTGAAAAGGTATTTCCACATGGCTCCGTCTTCCCAATGACCTCCAGCAGTTATGGGGGGGCAGAGAGAAGGGGGCATACTGTTAGATGCCTACAAAATCACCTCATCTTCAGGATGAATAAGCTCCAGTCATGCAGCCCTCACAATATAAGTGGTCCTGCCCTGACCATTCCAGTTTGTCAGCATCTGCAGTTCTGTTAAAAGTACTCTCCATTGCCTCCTTCATGTCATTTATGGAAATGTTAAACAGGCCAGCTCTAGGGAAAGACCTGCAGTGCTCCCCTTGTTAGGCCTCCAGGCAGTGTATGATCCATTAACCATCACCCTCTAAGGTTATTCTACCATCTTGTTGTTCAACCTCTAAACTGTACCATCTTACTTTGAATACAAGATTATGATGCAAGACTGTGTCAAAAATCTTGCTAAAAGTCAAGGGAAATGACATTCGCTGCTCTCTCCTGAACCACAAACCCATACATTTCTGCATAGAAGATCAGGTCAGGCAGGTATGGGTTTTACCTCAGGTCAGTCCATGGTGATAACCACCTTTTCCTTCATGTGCCTAGAAACCTGTTCCATGAGGACTCACTTTGTGATTTTCCCAGTAAATGAAGTGAGGCTGCCTGACCTGTAGTTGTATAAACAGAACTTTTGGTTTATCTTGGATATAGGTAAAATACTTATCATTCTCCCATCATGAGGTACCTCCAAAATCACAACCATTCAAAGATGGAAGACATTGGCTAGCTCTCTCAGCATCCTGATACACAGCCTATCTGGTCTCATAGACTTCTGTGGCTCAGGTTTTCACAAGTAATCCCTCACTCAGTCCTTAGTTGCTGCTGGAAGTTCTTCTTGAATCTTTATTCTAAATTTGGAGACCTAGGATTCTCTGTTGGTAGACAGTGAAGTAAACAAAGCATTGACTGTTTTTCTTGTGGCTGCTGTCACTAAATCTTGTGTCCTCCATCTGCTTTCAGACCCCTATTCTGCAGTTATTCTCCCCACCTGAGAATGGAGGAGGAACTGTTTTCTTACTGCCAGGAGTCACAGGTCCCCAGCCTTCCCCATCACGGCCTCCTGGCACCCCTCCTTCTGAGTAGTTGAGGGTTCAAGCTGTTGCTGAATGCGTGGTTGACATGTCTTTGCCAGGATCAGCCTTCCCAGACACAGCCAAGATCCAAAGATGGCATAGAAAACTTGCTGAAGAGACAGAATGAGAGTACAGTGAACCCACCCAGGCACCTAGGTGTGCACTAGCCCACCAGCAGCCATGCCAGCTGCACTGTGCTCACAGCTCTCCAAGTAGTAGTGCTGCCCTCGAGGAACTTAGGCAGGAACTGCACACCATACCCAGGCACCAGCTCCTACAGGTAAGGTCTCCATCACTGGTGGGTTCCCTCTCCTGCATGACCACGAGCCCGCCCAAATGCCTCCTAAAGACACTTCACTCAGCTGCTCACTGCCTCTGCTGCTGAATGCTTGTGTTTATGCAACAAAGCCCTTGGTTTCAAAATGTGATTTCAAGCAAGGACATCTCATTTACCATGTTGGAAATGCCTTTTTGTATGGAATAACACAGGGTGCTTAAATTTGGATTTTATCAAGTAGAGCTTTCTTACATTAATAGATTCACCTTAAGGAGAGACACAGAGTTGTAGCCACACTATAGAAATAGATCTAGCATAAATTTTTCTTTTATAGGACATATGAGAACATTTTCTCCCAAAATATAATTGACTATAATAGCATAATGTGTTAAAGTATTAAAGCTGTTTCACCAAAGCTGTGATATTCAAGTTTCAGGTTCCTTTCAAGACCACATCCATGAGACTGGATATAACATGGAACAAAGACAATCTGCCTTATGATCTAAATAAGACAGTAATTTGGTAAGAAGCCAATATCCCTGAATGGTAATCTGTCTTGAAATGATTCATGGAAATGGAGTTCAGGCTCTGTTGCTATTAAATCCAATGGAAGTTTTCCCACTGAAATAAATTGTTAAGGATCTAACCATAACAGATCTAATCATAACATAGAGGTTTCCTTAGACAACATGCAGTACAAGAGAACTTTTCTTCAAATAGATTTACTCTATATTTTATGTAAGTTTCAAATGATTAAAAGGACTTAAAGGTGGGTGGGAGAGAAACATAGTCCTAATTCAAACATGCAGCAAGGACCAAGGTGCATGAGAGCACAGGCAATGCTGCTTTCTTGAATTTATTCACAGGTTTGCCCTCGTCTGGTTTACGCTGTCACTCCCATCTTTCTGTGCACTGAGAATGTTTACCAATTGACTCGCCACAGGCCATCCTGCTCAGGACAGCCCTAGGTTTTATTTGGGCTTCTTGTAAACCACTGTTTTACTGCCCTGACTGACCACTGCAACTTGTATAAATAGTTCTCAGGAGGATGTTTAGGGGGTTGCTTAATGCTTGTGGTGTGTTTTTGTCTGAGCGAAGTCAGGACTCTGAACAATTGAGAGGATGCATTGGTTCCCTTCCTGACGGCAACATCAGAAGATTTGAGATCATCAAAATTACTTACCTGTGTAATAAACATTGGCAAGTATAGAGTTATTCAGTTCTAGTCTCTACTATTCATGCATTTTCTGAGACTATGGCATTCTTTTTTTTTTTTTTTAATACATTCCACTTTGCTGGAAAAACTGAACATATTTATTTCCTAATATTCATTCTAGTACCAAATAAGCCACACTGTTATAAAGAACTAATGTATATATGTAAATATGTAAATAATGTAGCTGCTACTACATTATAAACACAGTTGATTTATATTAGGTCTCATACTCTCTATCATCTCTAAAGTTACCCCATTGTGACCAAATTCACAACATCAAAGGAAATTGCTTACATTTAAGTATTTTTTTTTCTTAGAAAGTCAGAAAAAGATTTCTACATACTTGGCACAGGCCCACCAATTTTCTTTTCAACAAGACGTTTGGTAAAAACAAACTATGAAAAAGCTTATCCAAAAGTTACGTGCCAATATTGATCCCACTATATAACAGAATAATAGATATGTATTGCAGAAATGTTAATCATGTGCAGATGACTGAATGTAAGAGTTTTGCAAGTGAATTCTGTGGGGGAAAAAAAGTGTTTCTTTTAGTATGTTCATAGAATACCACTGAGATCAATAAAGAGAAATAGAAAGGCCCATTAGACCTCCTACATTGGAAAAGGATACCACTTAATTTTAAAATTGATTTGCTCCACTCAGTCCTAGCCCCTGAACTAGACACATTTAAACTGATTTAAAGTTAAATTAAACCTATACAATCACTGTGTACTTTGATGTAAGTGCATGCATGCTGGTGATGTGCTTTTGTTCAATTAGCTCTGTTGAAAATCACTCTTCAGTGAAATTTTGCACGGTAGACCAGGCCTACAACTCCTTGCTGTTTCTATTTTAGTTGAACACTAAACTGAGTGATAAATCCTTATGGTTAAAAAAGGAGCCAAAAGTTTTGCAGGGTTCAAATTCCCTTCAGTGTATCTACAAATATTTACATCTACTGTAAGAAAACAAGCTTCCCAGCATCCCCTGGTCCTGGCTGCCTCAATATCCTTTAATGAGAGGACATTTACCTATTCCGTCTAAAGGCCTTTTGATAGTACAGACCTTACTGGGAAACACGTTGTTTGGGTTAGCTGAATGTTAGCTCTGTCACCTATTTTCCAAAGAGGATTTGAAAGTTGTACATGTTTAGTAACTACTGTGCAATAAAGAAAAATGGATATCCACAAAGTTTCATAATCTGCTGGGAAACTGTCTCTCGCTAATGTTTGAAAATTTTCAAAACAAAAAAGAAACAAAGGAAACAGATAAGAAATCCTTTGTGTTTTGAAAAAGAGATGGATTAGAGCAAGGAGGGCAGGAATGGGGGACAGATAAGACGTTGAATGTTTGGGGGGTTTCAGACAAGAGTTCACTTTTCTGTTTCTTTACCTTTCTGTTCCTTAACCCTTCTGTTTCTTCATTCTTACAGTTTTTCCCACCAGCACTGTCTGTACAAAAAACTACCAAGTTAGAAAAATAGCAGCTTGTACCCACTTTGTATGGACGCAGTTGTTTATTCAAGGACATTTAGCTACAAATAAATAAATTAGGTTGTGTGTGTAACCTTTGGATAAACGGGTAGAGGATTGTGGAAGTGGATCCACATGCTTGAATTATACAAATAGCAACATAAACACTACAGCTTTAACTCACAACAAGGAAAACCATGGGTAGAAACATGAAAATCATAGTTCTTGATTTAGTTTTCAAAATGCAAGTCCAAAAACAAATTACAAATTTTAATTAGTAGCCTACTTTAGTCATGTCAGCATTAAGGAGAATACAAACATCTAAATATTCAGAGCTATTGACAATGCCTGCTCACCACTTCCACACAACCTTGAAAGCACCTGAACTGACTTGGTGTTTCTATTCAGAACTGTGCATTTCTCTACATGACTGGTAGCGCTTGAAACAAGCAGCTGCCTGGCACACCCGTGCTCTCAGCCCTTACACAACAAGTCCACTAACACTGCAAGTCCAACACAAGGTGCTACACCATGGCCATTAAAGACTGGCATCCAGAGGGCATGACTGCTAAAAGACTGCATTTGGTGGAAACTTGAGAGATCCAAAATGGATTCTCACCTCAGTCATGGGGATTCTGAACCATCACCTGTGATCTCCAGGACATGGGGCATGCTTTAGCACCTGGGGGACCAGGAGCAAACACCATCCTGCAAGGCTGCTCAGGAGAGGAGGATCTCGGCAAGCAGTGCCAGCTCTAGAGAGAACATATATGAATGTGCATAAATGTACACAGAGAGAAAAGTCCAACAACTGATTAGTTACCTTGATATGTAATGGGCTAACCCTGGAACATACCACTGATTATTACTGTATTAAGAATGGCAGTGATTCAACTATCCCTGCGTTTTCCAGATTATTATCTAAGCCTGTACTAATCTTTTCCAAAAGCAAAAGGGTTAAGCTTGTGTTAAATCAATCTGCCTTGGTATTAGAACCAACCAGAGGCAAAGAAAGTAATTGCTCAAAATTACACAAGTACAAGCTATCTAAATTCAAGGACACATTTCAAACAAAATTCCATAGAAATGGAGAACAGTGAAGTGAGAGAAGCAAATAAACTGAGCACTAAAATAAATGCCTTGTGATCTTGCTTTTAACTAGAAAAACAGAGAAATGCATCTTCTCCAGATAGAGCATTGCAGAGCAATTTCCAAGGTAAATTCACAAAGTATTAAGCTGGCTCTTGCAGTTTGAAAGCAATGACATGATGAGTTTCTCACAAGCATATGCCAGAAAACCTAATCCAAACTGGAAAGAAGAGAGGAAATCTCCTATGACACAGTTTTAATAAAAGCTTCATTCAAGGCCTCCACCCTTATGTACTGTACCAGCCACCTTAGCTTTTCCACTCTCTCTTGTCCAAGAAAGCACCAATTAATATATTAAAAATGCTCACTTTAAAATGTTTGGGAATGGACAGTGACAGCAGTATACATTTTAATAATCAGGCACAGATTATCAGATGACCTTTTAGTCAAAATGGGATACAGAGATTTATGTCTAATAGATTACAAAACAAGTAAACTAAAGCAATACAGATGGGAAAAAATATGGAAAATATTTCAAATTTCTCCGTCCCTCCAAGAATCAGTCACTTTCTAGTGGAAAAGTGTAGTCAGGTTATTAAAACACAATGTTAGTTACTTGAAGGTACAGATTACAACCTATTCCCAGTCCAGAAAATAGAAGTTTTTGACACTTTTGACCAGAATTTCAAGTTAAAGCACTTCTCCTTGCAGCTGTATAGTCAACTTCCTTTGGAAAGGCATTTAACCCCTCAAACTTTAACATTCTCCTTTCAAAAACAAATCTGCCTCTCTTCTTACACCACAGGCACATTGGGAACCATGACTAATTTTACATAAAAATACTGTAAGATACAAATTCTTGCATATATAACTTTAAAAAAAATTCTTTCACTCCTTTTCTTTCTACATATCGTTCCTGTGCAGCATGTATTTTTTCCTCAGGTTTGACTTATGGCAAGGATTCACCACTACAAGTGCAGTGTTAAAAATAAGACCATGAAATCTGGTATTGCTTTCTGCTCTTCCAGGAAATAAGTTGCTGTCTCTGCATCTAACAGTGTATTTATAATGAAATGTGGTCAATATATGCACCTGAAATTCTGGGAATGGAATTTGGGAGCGCATGACTTGCTTTCTTTTTCTCTTTACTTCTTTCTCCCCAACACCAGGACTCAGCTTCCTCAGGCTTTTTCTGTCTTTCATCTCCCATTCACCTACTGTCACAACTCCACATAATGAACGGCAGTAGCTAATAAAACTATGTTCATTGATTTATGGCTTTTTGTTAAACTACTCCACTCTGTTTTGTTGGGGTTTTTTTTAGACTTAATTCTGCTGTGGCTCTGAGTACACACAGTGTATTAAAGGAAAAGCTTCCCCTGTGACTGTGCGAGACAGCACTTAACAGTTTCACAAAACTGATATTATTTCTAAAAAGGGAATTTCATTTCTCAAACACGCAGAAATTTATTGAAGTATTTTGTGCCATCTGTTTCATGGCAACCACTATGACAAGCTACTAGTATTTATGAGGATGTAGCAACACTCACAGGAGCAGCAAAAGTGACATATATGTGAACAGCAAAGAGAATCCACTTCTGCTTAAGGTGAACTTGGAAGGAATCCCCAGGGCCAGAATGAAGATGATATCCTTATGTGTAATTCAGGAACACTGAGGTATAACTGTTACATCAATGGATGTCTGTATTCTCACATCCAGCAAAGACCCTCAGGGGATTTCAGCCTGCTCCAAGTCAGACCCACCATTTCTTGAATGAGTTCAAGCAGTTGTTCAATGACATCTTCATGAGATCAGCCACACAGATGGCTTTCTGGTGAGGTTGGCTGACTTTAAGTGGAAACTGTCAGTGTCTGCCAAATGGTGGCCAGACACCAGAACAGACTTTCTAATTAGTGGAATACCCCATCTGATGGCTGGATGTGATTTCTCTGTGTGTGGATGTGCATGCTCCACCTGCGTACTACCACATCTGAAGGCTGCGGTGATACCCGTACAGGCAGCTTGTCATCCCAGGTGAGCCAAAAGGGAGTCAGTCACTCTCCTTCCCACTGGGCCAGCAGAAGCCGCTTCAAGTTTCCCACAGCTGAAAATCACTGCATGCAGGTTTTACGTGAGGGTCTGTCGGAGCCAGAGCGGCTTGCTTGCTGCCCACCAGTGAGCTGTGAAACACGGGTTATTAGTTCCAGATGCTGCTTCAGTGCCTTTCCTTCTGCGGAAAGTGTGTAGAAGTCACTTTTTTTTGGTTTCATGGGACTCCCCAGAAATGGAAAACACCATCAAAAGTCACTGTGGATTTGTTATGCCTCCCTCAACATCAGGCAGAAATTCTTGTCTGTGAGCTGAAGGGATCTGTGTTACACCAACCATGGACCTTACAGCTGATTCACAATGGACCTCACAGCAAGAACCAGAACCTCATATTAAATACCAATCCATTGCCACTGTATGTCCAATACATGTAGCAGGTGTGCCAATCCCATAACAACACCATTCACACTCTAACAGAGACTTTGCTTTGGACAGGAAGGAGAAGTGCCTTGTGACAGAAACCAGAGGAACATAACAGCTGCTTCAAAACTCACTATATTTGATCTACCTGTTCATGTCTTCAAACCTTCAACCTTAAGGTTTTAACCAACTGCACCAAACCTTTCAAACTTCTTATAAGGTTGTTTCTCTTTAAAATCTCACTAGAAGAAAGTAAGTTTTCTTACCACTTCTGAATTATAATAAAAATTACTGTAAAAATCCTGGAGCTGCATCTATCTGACAATTTATGATATAATATTCACTTGCAAATTCAAACCATTTTCATCTTACCACCCTGTGATCACAATCAGTATATAATCATGGTAGAACTCACTATTTTCATTTTGCATATTTAGAAGCAGGGGGAATCCAGCTTTAATTGTTCATGAAACAAACAGAGAAGCTGAGCCTTCAGTTTTCAGACATATCAGAAAATATAATTTCCTAGAGCCTGAACACATTCCAGTGTAAAACATTTTGGGCTCATGGAAAGGTAATTGTGAAAATATACAGGCCCTGTGTAAACATTAAAGTATTTACGAGGTCCTTCAAGGATGTCAATCCAGCAGATTGTTGGCTTGTCTCCACTATCCTTGTATTCATGCTTCTCTTGTATATACTTGGTTATGAGGACTGCAGTTAACTACCAATGTACTTCCAAGTGCAGTAGGTCAGCAGTGAGCTATTTCTCAGCCTCCAGCCTTTTCTGTCAAAGGAGAGGGGTGCTGGCTGGGTCTTCATGATCCCTCATTTGCCCAGCTCCACACTTGCTCCTCACCCACTGCTCTTTGTAAGCCTGCAGCTCCAAACCTTGAGGGCCCAGCAGTTCTCATCCTGGACGTTTTAGGAAAAGGACTGGCTAAGTTTGGAAAAGGTTTATTTTAGGTTAGAGGAAGGGTTATATCTGGTGGTATTTGCTATAGCGTGGGAAAAGCAATTTGTTTTATTTGTTCAGAGTTGGATCTAAAAATAAACAGTAATACAACCAGAACTTTGGTCTTCTTTATATGGTTATACCAATCTAAATAAATAAAGTAATTTTGATTCATGTAGTACTTTTAAGTAATAGCTTCATTAAACAGGCAACATTAGAGTAGGTAAAAAATCATCTTCTAGGGTTCACAAGAAATTTTGCCTTTACGTAAGGCCTTTTGTGTAAGAAATTGACAATACTTGACCAAGACAACAGATACGGAAAGCCACCTGAGGTATATAGGCACTGTTTCCCCTTCTGTAACTGTGAATATTGAAAAATGAATTTGTTTGGCCAAAGCAACATAAGGAAATGGGCAGACCTAAAACCAGAACTCCTCCTGCTTTCCTCCATGTAGCATTCCTCTTCCTGTCTCATCTGAATATTCATAATAATAAACATTATGCTGTTTGCATATGATTTTTTCCCCTAAGAGCCCCTATTCAAATTTGGACACTGAAATCACTTTATACTAAATTTTACATTTTGGGTGAAATTTAACAGTAGAAAAATCTGAGAAAATAGGATTAAGGCAAAAAAGGCCCATTAGTTCATCTCTGGCGATCATTCAGTGCCTCTGAGTTTTGCTTCTCCCCAAAATCATGTAAAGAGAGAGAATCAGTTCTCCTGAAAACTACAAAGCGAAGTAGCCTTGTTTACCATCACCTGTCAGAGAGAAAAATATGCATCAATAACACAAGTATTGGGTTAATATAGAGCAGCAAGCTTTGCCCAGCCCAAAGTTTGTCTTCCATTCATGTTCAGATTAACCTTCATATAGATTCATGTGCACCAACTCCTTGCCTTTTTTGTTTTCCATAGGAGCAGCTCAGAATAATTTGGATGCAAGAACAGTCTGAGAGCTTGTGCACAGTGAAGCAATCTGGCATCAGCCTCCTGCCAGGTTGAGATCATGAAGGGAGACAGCCTGGTCTGTCCCACAGAGAGCTGTGGGAGTTGCAGCAGGGACCGGAGGGAGCAATGAGTCTTTTCAGCCATCCCATATGGGCACCATCAACACCACATGGAAAACAAGGCAAGGCTGTGCCACTGCCCTTCCATGCACATAAAATGGCACCTGGCTCTGCCATGGTATTTTTGTCAGGCGATCACTTCCACTGTTCATGGCTTGCACAGCTGCTTCTCAGGTAAAACTCAAAACTCCGCACAGGAGAACAGGAAAAAAAAAAAAAAAAAGGACTAAAAATGGTTCTTTGCCATGTTTTCTTAAACCTGGCATAGAGGCAACTTAAAGCCCAAATGTGATTTTAATAACCCTAGCCCACATCTCAACACCTTCCCTCCATCCTTTTTGTGGCAGCCAGGGTTCTCCCCAGACAAAGCATGGACTTGTTACAGCAGCTCCCTTTTTCCTTTGTGCAGGCAGAACAGGATCCAACTTCCACCACAAGCACTCTACAAAAGATGGGTTGGATGCCTTCTGATGCAAAAACATTGCCAAGTCCACCCTCTAGTGATGTCTCTCAGGAAGAAAGCGCCAAAGAGCCATGAAACACACCAGCTTCTCACAGAGACAAGACAGGATGTATCACGTGGGTCTTGGCAAGTTGCCTTTGAATGATCACTTGTGTCAGCAAAAGCAGAAAGGAATCTTTTAGCATTGTAGTTGCTAGTTTATGCCCAAACCAAAAGCATCCTCCCCGAAGTCTGGTGACTTTCAAAATCCAAAGCCCCATCTAAAAAAAAAAAAAAAAAAAGAAATCAATAATTACCCCCCCCAAATTTTATTACAGGCCAAACCAGGACCTTGGAACCCAAGTTACCCTCAGACTTGGGTTGGCTCAAATTCTGGATCCAATGTCTGCGGTGTGGGCTTAGGCAAAACTAGAAGGGAGAATGAAAAAAAATTCAGCCTTGTTCCATGGGTCTTTAATATAGGGCCACCTCTGATACATTTAAGAAAAATATAATGAGACCACTATAATATATATTCCAGCCAAAATTCTTGGCTCCCAAAACCAGCTTTATATGGTATGCAATACAGAAATACCCAAGAGACACTATAAGAACTTTGACAAGGCTAATATTAAGCTGGAACGAAACAGAACTACTGGCACCAACTCCACTCAACTCTTAAGTAAACTTGTCCCATTAAAAAGTAGCCTCTAAGATATTTTCTCTCTGAAGTGTATAGTAGCTTATAAAAAGCAGGAAGGGTTGCCAAGTCATAGATGTGTTCAAGTACTTCTTACCCTCATTAAAGAACATTCCCTGGCAGCCAGCAGCTTCAAGTGTTCCAGTGAATCAGATTTTATAAGGGGGGGTGTTTGCAGTGGTGTGCAATGTAGCTGGGAATCACAGTGCACTGGAGCAGTCCTGTAACAGATACAGCTGTGTTTGGAGCCTTATCACCCAGAGCACAGAATAAAACAGGCAGGGTGATCAATGAGGTTACAAAAACATAATGAGTATTAAGAAAACAAATCTGAAGCTTCCCTTCTCCATAGGAAGCAGAGCATCCAGAGACGCCAGTGCCTCAATATAAATTATGCTGTGAAATACCACTGAGGATCCAGGTCTCACTTCCACCAGTTTTGTATATAACAGCATTTAAAAAGGTGTCTTCATAGTCAGCATGTACATAATGTAGCTCTTCTGACTTCTACAGTTAAATTCCTTTGTGGAGCTGGTCCTTAAGGCTGCCCCCGACCTGTTCATCTAACAGCTACTTTTGTTTCTCCATTCAGTGTCTAACACATCTTCAGCCTGGGAATGTTATCCAGACAAGTAAGACGAATCAACAAAATGATCAAACATGGAAAGTCTTTCTATTCTTAACATCAATGAGGAACTGGGAAAGGCAAGATCTGCACTTTCTGTCTATCAGTACAAGTGCTGAGGACGTAAAAACATGTGCTCTCTTGAATGTCTCACTTTTCCCTCTCTGCTACCAACCAGGCACTGTTTTCCAAAGGCTTTTCAGTTTCAATTGAATTGAATGCCAAAATTATGTGGCATTTCTATGGCATTTAAGCAAGCTATTAGTTATCTGAATCTTTCACTCTGCATACACAAACGCAATTTATCACTTGTTTATATATACATATTAGCTACCAGTTCCTACACAGCTGACCCTTGTTCCTGTTATGATTTGGGGAATCCAGCAATTCATAGTTTATACATTTTTTGATCTTTCAGAATAATATTGAACAGAGGATGAAAAACCTGGCACAAACATAACTGCATCACCTACACTTTCCCAGTGCAAGCCTTCAACCAAGCTGACACAGCCAGAGAAAGAGGACATTCTGTGCAAAATGACATCTGGGTGTAGAGACTTGAAGATAGAAATACTCCAAAAGTGTAGAAAATATGTGGAACATAAAAACAGCAGACCCTTATATACACTGGGCAGTCACTCTGAGATAAAAGACTAAAGGAGCAGATAGGCAGGCTCCCACAGCATCTTATTAGCTGCAGGATGTCAGAGAGGGGGAAAAAAAATCTTGCAGGAAAAACACATGGAAAGAAAAATCATTCCCAAGCAGTTTTCTGTAGAATTTCTGCTAAAGAACTTCTGCTCAAGTTTCAAGGTTGCTCAAAAAAGTGATGAGGAAAGAGAGATAAGGAAACATGTAAAGAGACTCATTTTTAACTCTTGTCTTAATATGTGTATTTCCCATGCTAGGTAATGCAACAGGATCTTGATTTTGGGTTTCTTACAAAGATTGTATGTTATGCTTCATAATTTATTTCAGTTATAACACTTTTTCTGTTAAGAGGCAGACTATAAATCGAGAGTTTCCTTGAGCCAATATTCAGGGTTTCAGATACCCAAACTATAAGAGATCAAGGAATCAGTCCAAATCTCAGACGTCTAAGGTGGCTGAATGGTGAAGCTTAATTTGTTTTAGAGAATAACAAGATAACAAGAAGTATGCTGGAGTGACCAGTGACGTAGAATCATAGACTCATACAATTGTAGAATCATAGAACGGTTTGGGCTGGAAGGAATCTTAAAGAACATCTAGGTCCAACCCTTTTGCCATGGGCAGGGGCACCTTTCACAAGACCAGGTTGCTCAAAGCTCCAACCAATCTGGTTGGCCTTGAACACTTCTAAGGGTGAGGCACTCTTATAATAATAAATGCCTTCCTTATGTTCAATGTAAACCTATCCTCTTTTAGTTTAAAACTGTTGTCCCTTATCATATCACTACAGGCTCTGACAAAAAGTCTCTCTTCATCTTTCCTATAAGCCCCCATTAAGCATTAAAAAGCTGTAATACAGTCTCCCCAGAGTTTTCTTTTTTTTGAGGTTGAACAACTACTTCAACCTTTCTTCACAGGGATGCTGTTCCAGCCATCTGATCCTTATTTGTGGACCTCCTCTGACCTACTCCAACAGATCCATTTTTTTCTTTTACTGAGGACACCAGAGATAGATTCAGTGTGCCAGGTGGCGTCTCACAGGAGTAGAGGTCATACTTCTTTTCATGCAGCCCCGGATACAATTGGCATTCTGGGATGCAATTACACTTTGCCAGCTCATATCTAATGTTTTGTCTTCCAGTATCTCCAAGTCTGCAGGGTTGCTCTCAGTCCATTCATTACCTTGTCTGTACTGATATCAGTGATCTGCCCAAACGCAGGGGCAGAACCTTGTTGAATTTCACGAGGTTCACAATGGCCCACTCCTCCTGCCTGTGGATGGCATCCTTTCCCTCATGCATAGGAATGGCACCACTCAGCATTGTGTTATCCACAAACTTGCTGAGGGTACAATCCCACTGTCTATGTCATTAATAAGGATACTGAACAGTACTAGTCCTAGTATGGAGTCCTGAGAGTCACCACTTGTTACTGATTTCCATTTGGACAACGAGTTGCTTTCTGCAACTCTTTGGACATAGCCACCCAGCTAATTCCTTATCCATCAAATGTTCGATCCAGCAAACCCGTACCTCTCCAAATTAGCTAAAAGTCCCTTTGATATGGGACTGTATTAAAAACCTTAAAGAAGTCCAAGTAGATGATATCCATAGCTCTTCCCCTGCCCACTAATGCAGTCACTCTATTGTAAAAGGCCACCAGATGAGTCAGGCTTAATTTGCCTTTTGTGAAGCCATACTGGGGGTCTCAAATCACTTCCCTGTCTTCCAAATGCCTTGACATAGCTTCCAACAGGACCTGTTCCATGATCTTGCTGGACACAAATGTGAGGCTGATTGGTTGGTAGTTGCTGAGGTCTGCCATTTTATCCTTTTTTTAAAAATGAGTGTGAAGTTTCCCTTTTTCCACTCCCTGAAGACTTCACCTGACTGCCATGACTTTTTAAATATGTCGGACAGCAGCTTAGCAACTACCTCCGTTACTTCAGATATGCATCAGCCTATTCAGACTATGTCTAAGAGGATTTAAACTAAAACTTGACAGTCTGTAAAGGGTCTAGTATAAAATCTTTACCAAGCTGTGATACTACATATTTTGCTTTAGAGTACTGGTATAGTCTGATCAAGTTATCCAGAAACTTTCTTTAATATGTTTGGAGAGAAAAAANGTTTTTATATATATATATGTCCTTCAAGTGAATAGGACTTTACTCTGAACCAGGAAAAGCAGTTATAATTCTTTCCATGGGCTTGTCATCTAATTGGGATACCATGGGAAACTTTATGGCTTCTTCCCCTCTGTTTTATCTGCCATGGTACATGTAAAAGTCATCCATAATGTCACAGATTGTTTTTATTTCCTCCTACCACATTGCTGGCAATTTTTCTTCTCATGATAAATACAGTGAGATTATGCCCAGCATTCAATGTGCCTGTTAAAAACTTTCAGATATGGCTACATTTGGAAGAAAGTGTGGGCAGAGTGACTCACCAATATTTCATTCTCCTAAAGGGTCATTTGAATCTAAGATACTGTCCACTAGACCTCCATACTGGGAGAAAAGACAGCTGAAGTGTCCTGCAAATAGCTTTGGCTGTGGATATATACTACCCAAACATGCCTTAAGAAAATAAACAGCCTTTCTATGACAAATAATTTTTTTTTTCTTTCTATTTTTTCACCACATTATCTAATTAATTCCTCAAAAATATCTCAAAGAATCAGCATTTTGGCTAATTATTTTATAGAAGATGGTAGCAGAGTTCTCACTATCTAGAGATAAATGCAGACCCAGCACCTAGATTTAGGATAAGAAATGGTTCTTATTATTTGTCATAAATGTCCATGAAGAAAATGAAGCTTTGGATACTGGCTCACACACTGAAAGACACACAGGACAGGTTGGATTAACATGAGTTAAAAAATAAAAGAATGTAACTTTTTTCCAAGCTACTCGTTTAGTCTATAGTCAATTGAGGCATTTCCAGAAGACAATTCTTCCTACCTAAATTGCTGTCCTAAATTGCAGGAATCACCAAATGAAAATGTATATCTTATAGTATCCAACACACAGAAAGCCCAGACTAGTCATCCAGAAGTAAAAGCAAATGCTCTATGGCATCTGCTCACAAGAAACAGTCATAAATGTCTGTGAAGACATCTACTAGATTCTCAACTGGACCACTAAAAAACAGTATCTAACTGGGCATTATGGAGCACTTACTGCTCTCAGGACTGCAATGGCAGTGGTAATTTGGATCCTACAATAAACTTGAAGAGAAAGGGAGTCTTTTTTGTTGTATTTGTACAGCACATCACACCACAAGGAAATTGTTCAGGATCAGGGTCTCCTTTTGCTCCTTTTCCCTCTAAACTCCAGGTCTCAGAGAACCCATACAGCCCCTGTGAAGAACATGACACAGAAAATTTACAGGTCAGCAATATGAAAGCCCTCCCTATTTTCTCCTGTAGTGAACAAAAAATACCACATCCAAGCAGCAAATGCATTTCAGATTAAGGAAGGAACTGTACAGGGATACATCAAACAAGTTACCAACCATCTTTGCCACCATGACAGCCATCAGTAGCAAGGACTGGATATCATTTGTGATCTCTGCCTAAGGAGAAAGCAGAACAAAGGACTTGCCATTTTTTCATATACCTGGGGATGAAGACAGTGGTTGCACAGGGCTACCTACTTCATTCCCAAGGGAATGGGAAGCAATTCAGTCCACTAAACAGGGAAAGGCACTCCCCTTCCTTCCCAGGAATAGATAATCAATCAACACTTCCACCAGAGAGTCTTGGCTGATGCAATAACAGCTCACCCTCCCATCACTACCATCTTGAAGCTCAACACTTACATTAGAACTCACATCTGATTGCCATATTTCAGGTGGCTTGGGATAATTTTGATGTATTGGAGGAGGGTAAATAGAGATGGTGTAGCCAGATTGCTTAAAATAGGTTTGGCATTGTGACAAATACTAAAAAAATGCAAACAAATCCAAATATTTTTTTCTTTTTTGCTGAGCTCCGGAGATATAAAATTGTTTTCCCATACCTCTCCTTCCTGACAGAACAAACATCTTGTACAAACATTATCTTGAAGGATGCCAGAAAAGGGATGAAGCAGCTTTCAGCAGAAGTCCAGCTCAGGAGATCAAGCAGCAAGAACATCAGGTACCACTGCAGAACAATATTTGGCAGTGCAAAACATGGTGCAGAAATCCCTGTTCCTATGATCACAAATCCATGAACTGGTACTGGAGCACTGGTTGTAGAAAATCATATAGTATCTCACCTAAAACACTTTCCTTAAGTATACTTGCCCTTTCTCCCCATGCAGTGAGAGTATAGTCAGATGAGTGGCAAAGTATGTAGCAATTTTTTAATACTTTTTTCTCCTTGAGATAATTATTTTACCTCTCTGGTTCAATACAACCACCATAACTAAGCACAAAGGTAGACCAAGTTCACCTGACCTACTACTGCAAACGTGTAACAGCTGTGGTAGCAGTGACTTAACAAAGCACACCAGTACAACTACCTTTGAATAAAGGATGCAGAGCGAATCCTACTACGCATAACAGAGAGTAATGTGAATGCAATTAATATTGTTTATGCCCAGCTCATGATAAAGTCAAATATTTTTCATGGTGAAAATGGCTGCACAGAAATATTCTCTTTACAATAACTTACTAACACCTTTTTAGTAAAAGCTGCTGCCTTCTCTCACATCCCACTATTTCTTCTATCATTGCATCCCATTAAAAAGCTATATTCATTAGCAATTACCTTGGGACTAGATATGTGAACTTTCCTCATAAGACTAAGAGACTTTTGCCCAGAAATTTGTCTCCAATTCAGACAAAGTGAATTGCAGCACATGGCCATTTAATAGACCTCATTAGTTAGAGATTGTTAAGTACTCCAAGTATCTACATTCAAAGAGTGCCAGTAAACACATTTCTTCATGATAAGCTGCAGCAAATTTATCCAGTCTTATATTTTCACCCTCCTTCTGTCTCTGTTCTGGTTTTGGAAAGATAACATTCAGGATGACTTACAGCATATCCCAACAAGGGACTCATGGCATAGTCAGCCATGTACAACAGGATCAGGCAACTGTCCTTTCTACTTGGACATAGCCAGGGATTTCTAATAACACCACAGCATTCTTTGAATGTCTCTTTAAACCTAGCATTCAACTGTTTTATTTAAAACAGGAACATGTTAGTTAAAAAGAAAACAGCTTCTGTGGGATTTTAAGAATTGCTTCATTGTATCTGCTGCAACTCATTCACACGGATACTCCTTTATTGTGGATTGCTTCTAAGGAACCAACATTAAACATTAATATAAAAACACTCTGAAAAGCTATAAAAGCACTCTGAAACTCTTAATATAAAAACTCTTGAAACTTAAAAAACACTCTAAACACACTCTGTCTAAAAAATACTCTCAAGTGATAGTTTTAACTCATACAGAATATCTTTAGAACAGTAAAAACCTGCAAGAACCAGAATCTGGCTCTCCAGTCACCTCTTCTTTTTTTTCATCCCATTTTATCCCTTCCTCCTATCCTCTAGGAGGAACAGTCAAACTGACCTGGCCCAGACTCTCATCCTTTATTGTCAGAAGCATTCAGCACCACTTAACATCTGCAGCTGAGAAACCCTGAAGCTTGTGCTGATTTTCCTCAGCCCTGGGGCCTTTCTGAGTCCTGGGATCTGGGGGCAGGATGGCTCCTCTTTACAAGAGTGCACTGAACACTCCAAGTGCCTCTGGGTTCTGCATTGGACTTCACTTCCTCCAAGAGTTAATGCCTGTTGAGCAGAAATGCTGTTTATCTTTGACAGGCTAGTATGGCTGAGATTATTTAAAAATAGATATGTCAAAAGCATTTTGACCAATATTTTTGGATGCAAGTAAATTTAAACTTTGGCCAAAATAGAGGTGGTGAAGCTGTGTTGAACTCTCACTACAGATGAAAACTGAAGAGGCAATTTCTGTAATACAAAATTTTCTTGGGAAGAGCCAATACTGGAGCAAAAACATAAAGCAAATGTGCAGATGATGTAGAAATCGATTATATATTACATAAGCATGAAAAACAGATAAAATCATTTATAACATTTAAAAAAAACTTTCCATGAAAATGTAAACCATTATGTGATCTTAAGACCAAGTGCAGTTGTACACTAATTACAGATCAACTTATTTATAAAGCCAAGCCTAATGAAAAAGTATTTTTAAAAAATTAACTTGAATTCACATCCAAGTGCTTGGAAAGCTAAAAACATCTTATTTCATTCTTACTGGGGGTTCTCAAGTTGTGAGGAAACATTTATTAAGTGTAAAAGCATAGCAAAAACTAGAATTAACTCGAGATCAAATAAATGCTGGGGAAGGAAATTGCAACAAAGAAAGAATCACACACAAAAGATGCAGTCGCTCATCTAATAAAAAGTTTGCTGCTCTTAGTGCTGAAGAATAAGGAGGAATCAAAACCTGCTGCTAAAACTTCAGTCTACTAATGACAAGGATGATGGCAATTCAGCAACAAATTTCTTCTTAGGGTATCTTGACAAATATCGAGGAAAAACAAGTTAATCCAAGAACTGTGATAGATTCAAGTTATATGAACATATGGACAGGCACGAACCTACACGCACACATGTATGTGCTCTTCAGAAGGCTTTATTAGTACTCCCTGTTTAGAGAAGGGCCATCTGCTCCCTGCTGAGAGAGACAAAGTGCAGAGCCTCGGGACTCAGCTGCATGAGGAAGTTCATGCTCTGTGAGCTTGGGTGTGAATTTACTACGCATTAGCTACTCCCACACTAACTGCCCTTTTGGGTACCGTTGGTGCTTGGAAAGTGAAAACCAGCATACTTCACCTTCAAAAAGGAGCCTGTCTAACTCATATGAAAGTACTCTTAAAGTTAACCTGCACAAATGCACTCTTAGTAGGTACTAGAATCATCCACCCAGGGAATGAGTGCCAAGTAACTAGCAGGCTGTAAATTTACACTGGAACTCCTTGCATGCTAATTCTCCCCGCAGACAGGTTCTTGTGAGCACAGAATAGCAGCCAAACAAGCCCAGCCACAGCTCAGCACCATCAAGAGCCCATGTGGTCCACGGCTACAAGATTATGCAGTCTCTCCTTTAAGAATACCTATCTGTTCAAACCAGTTCCTAAAGAATCTCAGAAAGGAACAAGTTACACAGAGTATTACAGAGGGAGAGAGAAAATACAGGTGACAAAATCAGAGAAAGGGTTGGGGGGAAGTTGGGAGCAGCCACCAAACACCTACAACTCTTCAGCTATTAAACATAATGTTTCATTTTTTGATACTCATTCCAAGACTGCATTTTTAAGGGCTGCTCTTTAGAATGCAATTTACTCTCTGTGCATATTGCCAGATTTATATTTTTTGTTGTTGTTCCTTTTGATCCTACGGGTGAGACAGGCTGTGCCAAAAATGTCTTTGCCTAGGGCACCCATCTATGCAAAGCCAGCAACACTAATAGGCACTGGAAGCACTTGGCACTGACACTTCATACATCAGCAGCCTAGTAAATTGTACCTTTTTTCCCCAATATTCTATCTATATACAAAATCTTGAAAAATGTCATTTACACACAGAGAGACCACAATTAATTTATCAACACAGTTATTCAAACCTCTTTAAAAATCTTTTTTCGTCACCAGAGGCACTTTTCAACAACCACCATGGTCCTTAGTTTCTCAGGCCTCCACATCATTATAATCTATTAGGCACCTTCATGTTAGCTCTGTTTTATTATATAGCACATAATTATGCATTTCATTAACACCATCACCAGGCACGGTACATCAAAAGGAGAAAGGCAGCTGCCCAGGAAATTCAAAAAGATGCAGTTTACTTAAAGCTCACTGTTAAAAAATCTCCCCCACTTTCAGTTAAATTGTGGCTAACATATTTCAAAGATTTTACTCCAGCTCACAGAACAGTCTCCAAACAACCTCATTAGACACAAGGCTTCTGATACAATGAATATTCCCTGATATTCACCCTTGATATTTTCAATAATGCAAAAGAAAAAAATCATCAGCCAGCTCCATAGTGCAAACCGATTTTCTTTCTTCCACTGAAAAAGAGAGTTCACTTGCTACTTGCAGCCCACAATGACAAACAAAGAAGGGAGGGCCTACCAAAAAAAAAGAAAAAAATTTTAAAAATTATTTTGTAGTCTCATTAATTTTTCAAGATTTGGTCAAAGAGAAGAGCTGTCTGAACAAAGGAAAAAAAAAAAATTTCCTTCACATGATATAAAAATCATCAGACTTGGAAGAAGCAAACTCCCCAGAAGAAATAATTTTATAATTCTTCACAAGGTTATGAATGCTAAACTGAAAGGCCTGGAATTAGGAAAATTTTAGGGGAAAGAAACAATCAGCTATTGGACAAAGGTACAAGACAGTATGTCTGAGAGCAAGTTTAAAAAGGGGTGGACGGAAAGTCTTGGTACTAAAAGTCAAATAGTTTTGGAGTTGAGGCTGCAGCTGGCAAAATAGATCAGTTCTGAGCACAGTTTCCCAGTCTCCACTCCACCAGATTTTGTGGAAGTGTAGACACTGCCCCAGGAAAGCACCTTTCATTTCTCTCGCACACAACCAGAACTTCACACATTTGAAATTTTTGCTACTATTGATTAAAGACACCAAGAAGAAATTGTTCATGGTCAACAGAACAGTTCCAAAGGGTGGAGGGCTTGTAGCCAGCAGAAAACTTTTGATCATTCTTTTCTTGGAGCCAATGTGAACAAGGTTGCAAGCTAATCCCTTGACGTAAAGAAGGGAAGGAGACAACAATTCCCTATTCACAGCAGTAAAAGAGCTGATCATGCAGCTTTCTCGAGAACAGGAGTTTATGAAAGTAATGTCTCCCAGGATTAAGTTACTTGCATTGTCTCAGCCATTTCATGAACAATGCAGATCTGCATTTCAATTTCTTTAATCTCTGGATTATCATCTGCTGGCCCTCAGCAACCTGTGCATTGGAACACTTGAGTCACTTTAATTGCCACTTAATAATGTCCTGACAAACTATGAATTGCAATGCTGTTATCATGGTCCACCATTTCCATCTGGGATTATGCCAAAAGAGGCACCTTCTTCACATATCGAACCAGCTGAATACTCCCTTCCTGAACTTGCATTAATCTCTCTCTTTAAAACTAAGTGAAAAATATTCCTTTCCTGTGCACTTCACCTTTAAACAAATCCTTTATAGTTCTAGGACTACATTCATTAAATCAACTCGCTTTACTCTGTCTCCTTATCACTCACCACCATCACTGCTGGAAATTTTTGGAAAAGTGGGATGCTGCAATACACTAAACATAAATCTCCTAAAAAGTCACGATTGTCATGCTAGCCCCAAAAAGTTATGCACTCAAGTTCCCTCACCCTGCTGAAAATGAGTATTTCTTCTAGCCTGAGGCACACAAAGCTGTGCATCACACTCTACAAAGGGCGGCACACCCAGTGTAGGTTCACTGTGAGGACATGCGTCCTGCCAAACCCCAGTGCCAGGATTGCACAATTAGTGGGATTCTTCCTCTTCCAGAGCTCAACCCCGTTAACTATTCCAAGCCATTACAAGAAGTAGGCAGCCTCTAATACCCTAGAGCTTAATTGCTGCCAAGACAGAGCATGAAAAAATCTTAGCACATGGCACATGCTTTTTAAGCAAAGTAGTTCTAATTAATCATACTTGTGTACTATTTTTTAATTTACCTTAATTTGTAATATTAAGTGAAATTTGGTCCCATTTTTCTCTGATGTGAATTTAAATATTTTTTTGAGTTTTTCTGAAGTCAACCTGTGAGTTTTTCTGAAGCATTATGATGATTTCCTTGGTAGAAGAGAGAATATTGTTTTCAAGTTCCAAGGCCTAGTAGAGCAGCAGAACATTGATTGCTAAGTAGAACATAGAAATACCCAACACAGCTAAGTAATCTCTGGAAACATATCAAATTCCTTTGAACCTCAGTCCTTGGGAACTTGATGAAAAATGCTATGCAAATGTTTGATTGCTTGTTTTAGTCCCCCAAGGCCTATAAATACACCTGTTTTGACAGGTTGCGGCAGTGGATGCAAGTGATATCGGAAACAGTACTGGTGATAGCAGTGACTCTTGCCAAGATCCCCTGGAAACACACCTATCAGTCATTTTTTTCTGTAATCTGGCTCTGCATCTTACATACACAGCAGACACAAAACCCTGAAAGGGAGTTTCAAAGCTGTCTAAATCTGTGTCAGGAAGGTAACACTGGTGTGTGTTCTATCAAGTGAGCCTTCTACTAATAAAAAAGCAGCATTGTGTATGTGTGTTGCTGAATATGCCCAAGCATTCAGCAGGCTCACATATTAAATCTTTTCAAAACAAGCTCTGTACTGTATAATAACCCAGCCAAGCAACCTTGTACCTTTTTAACTCACAGTATTGCAGAACGCTTTAAATTCGTGAGCATTTTTTTAAAATAAGATAGACAACTGCAGTGAATCTCTGTCATATTTAAGTGATGCTAAAACCAACATCTCCAGATGACACAATTCTTATGGCCCCAGCTTCTGAGGTCTATAAAAGGCAGGAGAAGAGTCACTTGAATACAGACAGCTGTGCATTGGACAAGGGATATACCAAGGCTATTTGATAAACACTATGTGACAGATTGAGAACTTCATTTCAGCTTTAACTTAAGCAGGAGAATAGACCTTAAATAACAGAACAGAAAACTTAAAAAATCTTGCTGTTCTCAAAATGACCATAGGTATTCACTCACTGAGCCTCCAGTTTCTTAAAGAAATTCATTACAGAATCTGAGGTTCTGAAACCATTTCCCATCCCCTTCTCAATGAGAATAGTTTCACTTATTTCATTTTCCAGACAAGCTACTGCCAAAAAACACAGTGTTCTTCCCCTAGCTGGAGTAAATTCAACAGAAAATAGTAGGACCTAATGTATTTAAGTTTGTTGTTTATGCATTGTTACTCCAGTTGTTTGGGGATTCATTTGAATAAGACTAGAATCAGTACAACACTACTCTGCATCTCTGCTTCTTTGTGAAAAGGTTGCAATCAGATTCTGAAATAATGTTAAACACACAATTTGAACACACTGACTCCTTCCAACAGGATGTGGGAACAGAGTGAACATTTACCCAGTTAAGTTAGCTTGAAGATTTTGAAAAACTGTTTTGACTAGGGTTTAAACTCTTCATTAGAAAAAAAAATCAGGCAGTGTAATAACAGAAAGTTAGGCCCTGTCAAAAAAAACTTCTGAGAACTATCTCAGGTGTAAATGTTAAGTGAGCCCCAAACTATTGAAGTGTGACAGTCGGATGCATTAAACAGCCTAGCACTGGAGAGAATCTGCCAAATTAATTTTCAAATAGTTATGAACTTCCTCTCCCTGCTTTGAAGGAAACACGATGTGAAAAATCTTGAATACTACACATTTTCCCCAGCTTCTGCAAAAGGTTTTCCTTTCCCCACCAAAATCAAGTGGAAAGCAGTCATGCAGCATTCTCTCCTGGGGAGGTAAGATGAAGACTGTAGCCATGGGGACAAACCAAAAGCTAAATTCAGTATTGAGTAATCCTGCTGGAGTAACAGTATTTAAAGCATCTATTTCTGAACTATTTTTAAGCATCTAAGGAGAGAAGAATTTGAACTTGGCTGTCGGGTGGTCACATATGCCTTCCTGCCCTTTTGGTAAAGACTCCATAACACATGCCTTGTTAACCAGCAGTGCAGAAAAGTGCTCCCTGATCCAGAGCATGTACATGTGTACTCATTCTAAAGCAAGGGTCAAAGTCTTCTCTCACCTACACCAGTGTAGCATGACAGATGCTGACATGACCTGTCATGAGCTTGTACTGCATTCTCACAAAGCAATGGCTCTCCTGACCAAGAGCATGTTCCTTATCATTTTCTCTCCACGTTTGCCCCAGGAACTCCATGTCCCTTTCACACCCTCCCATCTTGAGCAAGTCAGAGGAAGGCACAGTCAGTAATCTCCCAAGGTCTGCCTTGCCAAAGTGTGATGTGAGGATGTATTCAGTTTTCACAGCCAGTTCTCTCTCTTGTCTTCATCTGTTCCCTCCCAAGTATTGCATACACTCTGCTAAACAAGTGGGACAAAGGGAAAAGTATGACTCAAGTCTTCCAAATAAATTCTCTTTACTTTGAACGAGGATTAGGATGAGGAATAGGGTGAAATGGGAGTGGTATGACCAGAATAACCTGAGATCAACCTTCATGCTCATATGATCAGACAGTTGTCACCAGACAACTCCACTCCAACTATTTCCAATCCATTCAACAACTCCAGCTCCAACTATATGAAGTCGATGCAATTTCAGACACTGCTGTTTCACACATTGCACCAGCAACTGCAGAAATAACATGCTGCTGTATAACACACCAATGAACAACTGCAAGTTTGGGGTGTTGGTGGGGTTTTCTTTGAGAGATACAAGAAAGTACCTCAAGTTTCACTCTGCAAGCTTGCCTGAGATGCAGCCATCAGTCAAGCAAGAGTTTTTCTGTCATCACTCGTATTTCTAAACAAGAAGAGTCATCATTAGGACACGTCCCACTGGGCACCATTTTTGCTCCTCTTTTTCTCAATGCTTCTGCTTTTCCAGATGCTCTCATGGCTTCCCCATGGTGCCTGCCTCCATTCAGTCTTGTCCATGAGAGCAGCATACCTTTCACCGGTGTTCCCCACCATGTGTGTTCCAGATCCAGTCTTATTCCTCTTCCCAAAAGCAACAGAGAACATGTTGAAACTGAAGCAACAAAACATGTTGTTCTGCCCATCTTAAGCAGATGGGAGGCCATGGTTTTCCTTAGGGATTTACCTCTCCCAGGAGAGAGGTAGATCTATAGTAGGAGCCTCCTTGCCACCAAAGGACTGTGTCCAGCCCAGCAGCTTCTAGGTTGTTGTCTAACTTTAGAGGAAATTAAGAAAGTTGTTGGACTAGAGACCAAAGAAGGAGACAGATCTCCTTTGGACTCAGAACAAAATTTAATTAGGGTATGATAATAGCAAAGATAACAGTTCTTAACCACAATAGATAGATAAATAGATAGATAGATAGATAGATAGATTCAAGAGAAAACAAAGCAACCAGAACTAAATGACCAATTTGTGGGTCAATTCCCTTTTGAAACTTGCCCCCCCCGCCTCAGCGGTCTCTGCTCCCATTGGGCACAGTAATATTTACGGACAACAGGTGGTGATGGTGCTCCTCGGATGGTGCTAAGCTGCCCCCCAGGAGTGGGTGGAAAAGGTTTTGGTGTGTCCCTCTGAGACAGTCACTGTAGAGTCAGTGCAAAGGTGCTGCACAGAAAAGGAGAAGAGAGCTGGGATCCTCTTCCTGTGAGCAAAACTCTCTCTCCTAGTCCGTGGTTGGAGAAAAGATCTCACTTTGAGCTGGAGCCGCCAATGCTGGGAGCCCCTCAAGCCTGGGCCGGCAGCCACTGGCCCTCTCAGGAAGCCTGATGCAAAAGGCTCTGTTTAGCAAGTCTCTCTCCCTCTGAAGCACCAGGAACTCCGAGAATCCAGGGATTGGGAAATGGGAGGAAAAGAGAAAGAGACCAAACTCATAGGCAGAGGTTCCCTGAGAAGACTCTCCCACTCTCTCCCCAGCAGTCGTCTCCTTTCCTCCCAGCAAGCTGAAAACCAAAAAGTGCCCCCTTTCTCTCACCACACCCCAGTGAGTTACTGTTGCTAAGTAACCCCTTTCAGTCATGATCTATCCCTTTGATATCTGCAGTGGGAGAAAGATCAGGGCCATTAGCTCCTCAATTGTTGGTAGGGGAAAGGAAAATTCTGCCTGCTCCTAAGAAAACTGTAACAGTTGTGTAACCACTTGCTGCTGCTTCAGCTGGGTCCAATAATTAAATGGCGATCTCTGACTCCAAGCCCCCACTCATTAGAGCACCTGGTTACGAGGTTTTATTTCAAAATGGTTGTAAAACTCTGAGACCGGAAAAGAAGAGGGGGAAAAGAAAAAAAAAAAAAAGTTTATTGCAGTAGCTTTTGTCCCAGAGATAAATCATTTTTTCAAAATTTGGAATAAAAACACCATTGGCAGCATTAGGAATGTTTTAAAGTTAAAAATATAACAAAAATTAATGGCTTCAGATGCTTTTCATGACAATGTAACTGAAAAATGTCTTTAATTTGGACACAAATTAAATTTGGCAAAGAATTAGTATGTAAGACAGACCAATTGCATTTTGTACTTTAAAAAAATTGAAAACAGATAAGATACTGTGAATTAAAAATAACTTCTGCACATTAAATTCCCATGAACTTTCATTAAGGTTTGTGTTACATGTCCCAAACATTCAATTGTATGTTGTAATACTCTAGATCCCTTTATTTATAAAATACCTTTAAAGCTACTGAAAACTAGAGCCAGAAAAATTACTATAAAAAATGCTATCTTCTCAAATTACAACTTCATTTCCAATGCGTGAATTTAAAACAGAGATACAGTCTCAGTTTCAGTATTTCAGATGCACAACTGAACTTTCTAAAAGTTCAATGCAATTGAATCCATGGACAATTCAGTCATGTCTGTTTATTTTACTGATAAAACCTAGTACCAAAGCTGACATAGCTATATTAGAGATAGAGATTGATTCTCTTCTAATTCGGGAATTACCTACAGGCTAACCAACTGTCCCACAGGTGCAATTCTTCTTTACAGATGATGAATGAAGGAATCAGAAGGGACTTGTTCTGACTTTCTTGGGCTGGGCTCACAAGGCTACCATCCAGAAACTAAAAAGGGGGTTCTTTGGCTTTTCCCTACAAGCATACATTTCTTATGGAATGTTCCAGTGACCTGACAAATTGCTTATCATCCTCAGAGAACAGTATTTTTTAGGTTAAAACCCAGAAGCTTTCATTTGGAAAGCTATATTGTCATCTCTTGAGAAATTTAAATTTGGATTTGGCTTATCTTCTCAGATTAAACTACATCTCCCACAATGCACCATATATTGCCTTCTCCTTGCATGAACATACCAAGAAAGTTTCTTTGGTGTTTCATGGGAAACATTCTTTAAAGAAAAACGTTAACATGAAACAACAGAGTTTATAGCAAGACATTTTAAATATTTTTTTCTTTATTTCTGTTTTTCAGATGTTCAGCTTTTTGATTAAATGTCCAAGGTTTTTGCAAAAACAAATCTGAAGGCTTCATTTTTCATCAAAAATAGAGGACAAGCAAACTTTTGTAAATCATTCTAGCCAGCATAGTGGTGAAATAACAAGCTCTTGCAGACTACCGTGTTTATAGTCACCCCAACTACAAAGCTATTTTACTGTATTTGACTATAAGATCATATTAATCTTATTTGACCCTAAGATCCTTTACATGAACAAGAAATTCCTGTATTTCAGATCAGCCTGTTCAGCCTGTTCTATGCTAAAAGCATACTTGGTACTCAGAAAAATTTTCTCCTCACCCTACAGCAAACCAAAATCCTTATCAAGGAAAGAATTGCACTTTGGATGGCACTACAAGTTTGGAAGGAAACTTCCTTCTCTTCAACTAGCCAAATTTAACACCATGTTTTATGTGCCAAAACCAAGACAGGTTTCTTTTAAGACCAGAAGGACCAATTAAATCATTTCATTTGGAATCTTGCAAAATATCCTGCTTCCTGTAATTATTCATGCCATAAGACCTGCCCTGAAAAGCTGTCATGGACCAGGATCCAGTAGTCTTCATTTTCTGTAGCTCACAGCAAGACTGTACCACAGCTCTTGAACCCTGTCACTTCAGGGTCAGCTGCTACTCTGTTTGGGAAGAACATAAGGTCACTGGTACACAAGCCCAGCTTTGTGCCAGCACTCACTTTATCCATTTGATCATTAACTACAACAACAACAACAACAACAACAACAACAACAACAACAACAACAACAACAACAACAACAACAAAAAAAGACAAATTAGGTGGAATCTATGCACTACAGAAAGACATCTACAGTCTAGCTGGTGTTTTAAAGTCAGTTATTTAAAGGGTATTTTTACTGTTTCCTTCATAGAATTACAGAATGGCTTGAGTTGGAAGGGACCTTAGAGATCTAGTTCTAAAGCCCCTGCCATGGGCAGGGAGACCTTCCACTGGACCAGACGGCTCAAATCTCCATCCAACCTGACCTTTGTCCTTCTCTTAACAGAGCAAGATCTAAGAAGACAACAAGCACATGAATAAGTGTCACATAAGACTTAGTTTGCACTGAAAACCTTTTGCACCTCTAAGTCCTGCCTGCTCTGCCAGAGCACCTCCTGGAGGAACACCAAGCTCCCTATGCAGACTCTTCTTGTTGCCTACACAACAGTCATAGGCACTTTTAAACAGCAGGGGGACAAACCATTTAATACTGTGAGCTGCTTTAATCCTGACTTTCCACCTCTAGGAGAAGGGAAGAGGGAAAAGCAGGAGGTTGAAGCAGCAGAAACAGCCCCTACCCAAATGGAGGTGGAGGCTGCTCAAGGCAAAAGGGCATAATGTTTTTCTTAATGAGGAATAATGAGGTCTAGCTTCTCAGGGAGAACTTTCCCTACTAGAGGCCAAGTATAACAGTGACAGGGAATGGGGGGCAGCAGGCAGGGTGGAACCAAAAACTGAAGAAACGCGACTCCTGTTCTGACAGAAATCACAGGAAAAGCAGTTCACTGGGCAACCCAGCATTTCTACTAAAACACTTTCTGCTTCTGAAACAACCAAGACCCAAACACAACCACTGGCAATCCAGTCCATGGCTCTCCACCACTACAGAAGAGGAAACTGAAGTGAAAAACAGTACACTGCAACTACTCCCAGCATGCTGAAAGGCACAGCTATGCAGGCTTTTTCTGGCACCCCATTCTTCAAGAAGAAATCCTAGAATTTACACCCACTAACATTAACATTTAATCCAAGAGTGATGCATATCACAATTTCGTTGCCCAGTTAATGTACAATTTATCCATCTTCACTTGTAGATTAGAGCTATCATCCATCAACTTAGACCTCACTCCAAAGAAATTTGATTTGAATTGATGAGAATTCCTGGCCCCCCTGCTCTTTAGCAGCAACAGAAAAAAGCAATACCATAAGCAGCTAGGATTGTTTTCACTGTTTGGTCTTCAAGCATGAAGAAGGAGAGATTCAGAATTTATATTTGAGTCAGCATTTTCAAAAACATCTTTCCTTTGCATCATCGTTACTGCAAATGGTTTCAAATGCAGCATCTTGCATCCTACAACCCCTGAGCAACACAGCTCTCTTGTGAAAAACTTGCACTGGTGCAAGGAAGATTTCACATGTATTTTAGAAATCTTGTGCCATTTTTCTAACACCTCATTTTACAGTTCTGCTTTTCTTATGACCTCCCTCTAGTTGTCTGGATTGGGTTGTTCTCTGTGCTGTATGCTCACAACACATCTGTAAAACAAGGTGTGTCTGTCCTATCTACAGTATTGGCTCACAGTAAGTGCTCTACTAAAATGTCTGGTGAAAGGACTTAAGCTTCTTGATAGTCAGTTTCTTAGAGGAAGCAAGAAAGGTAACCACAGACTTTGCAACAATACACCCTGGCTATAATTTCAGGTAAGTACATTTCACCTAAATTAGAAGTATTGAAGGAATACACAGACAGAGGAGAGGTTTTGATTTAGTTGTTACTACCTGCTGATAACAGCTATTTTATTGCAGTTATTCCAAATTACCTGTAATACTACTGTGAAGCATGTCAGTAGTATACATAACAAGTGAGGTGTTCAAATTATGGAAAAAAATTGTTTGTTTCTTAATGGACGTGTATAACAAATATGCCAGATTTTCTAACTATAGCACAGTAGTCACAGCAGTGTAGTTTATTATATACAGTGTAACATACCTGTTTTGATATAGGCACTGAAGAACAGCACAAACAAACCTTCTGAGCCTTCAATGCCATCTTAAGAACCAGATGATTTTACATACAGCTTGTGATTTCTGCTGTATTGCAGACTTGGAGACACATCAACAAGAAATTACATTATGCTCTGAACCTCCATCAAATGGCCATATTATTTCAGGACCAACGTGATTCCCATTAGCACCCCCATTCGTTCACAGCAGCCGCACCCACCATTAGAAAGAGACTGGAACAGACCTTGGGTGATTTAAATCCTCTAAAGACATTTTCCTTTGGTTTATATAATGACATTGCATTTCCCTTCAAAATCTTAAGGAAAACTCTATTTTTTCCTTTCTACTACGTTTGTCAAAAGCCTGGTATTTCAGTGTTTCACACTTAGAGGAGCGTTTTAACTTTTTCAGAATTAATTGCATTCCTCATGTCCATCAGAAAAGATTTCTGGAAGAAATAATTTAGGCCAATAAACTGAACAGAACAGAAAAGGCAAGAAAGGAGGTGAGACTCAGGGTGTTTTCTGTCATGTGAAATAGAAAGAAACACTGCTAATGGGCCAAAGGATCCAAATTTGTGTAAATCGAGCTTCTTTCAGCTTGTATACAGGGCCATCAACAGTACTGTACAAGAACACTAACATTAGGCTAGCCCAGAGCGACCTTTCCTCTTTGACACTTGTGAGGCATTGTTATTGAGAAGTAAAAACAAAAGGAATGATAAAAACACAGAATTAGCCAGAAAGCAAACACACTGTGGGAAGATGATATTCCTCTTCCACATCTAGAGCACCCTGAGGCCTGCAAGCTCAGGACACATAACTCTTTTAAAAAGACACGGGAGACAGAAAGCTGTTGGAAGGCAAGTCATAAGGCTATTCCTTGTACTTGCCAAAGAAAATGTCACCACATCTACCGTTCGCCACAAAGAGCTGAGGATGAGGGTCATGTGTCAGCATGGGGGGGGAGAAACAGTCAGCCAAGAAAGAAAAGGTGGGCAGATGCCTGTGGGGTCTGCCATGAGAAACAAAAAAAAGAAAAAGCATCTTACAAACCTGTTCCCTACAAGTCCCACATTTATAACTGTTTCCAAATGGAAGGCTGTGAAAAGCCAAAGCAAACATTCACTATTCTTTTTGAACCCATCAGACAATATAGGAAAAATATGTGCATTTTATGGTTTGAGGGCACAACCTTTTAATTATGTGTTTGCATTGTCATGTCCAAGACCTTTTTTCTGCTCAAAAATTAATATTTCCTCAAGCAATGCAGCTATTTATCTTGGATGAACATGAATAGAAACAGAATCTGCCTCTGCAGAGAAAGGCGCAGAAGGGTTGGAACATGACACCTAGGGGAACTCAGAACACACTGCAACGCAGTCCTCATCAGTTTTCCAGTGCCTTTTCAACTCAGTTTCCTACAGTTCTCTTAACAGTTTTCAGCTATTGTTTTACATATGCCATATGTGCATGACCACAGAGGCACCTGGAAAACAGAGTACAAGTGCAGGTAATGGGGCAGGTGGGGAGGAACAAATAAAATGTAGGAGCTTTCTCTGCACGGGAGCAGAACACTTGCTGTCTTCCAAGACCAGCAAGTGTTCTGGCACATAATCACCTCTCACTTCTCTGTGATAAAGCTCAGCCTCCTGAGTTAGGGAAGATGTCAGTCAACTGCTTTTGCCACCAAGGACTTATATCTGCAGAAAGATCGTAAAGAAGTAGTTTACAAATGATACTTACATTATAATGTATTGAGCCATTACCAGAAAATTCAGGCCTACTTTTGAAAATACATTACATTTAGTTGTAATTGGCGTTCTCAAAAAAATTTCTGCTAGTGTTCAGGCATCAACTTTCCCCTCTTCAGGTCTTAAAGACTTGGCCAACAATTAATACAATAGTTTCCAAAAGATGCATAACAGCAAGAATAGAAGCAGAAATACCAGAGTCTATTTTTACTTAATGGATAAGTAAGTGCTAAAGCACCAAGAAGATACTGAAGGAGGACTGCTTTCATAATCTAATTATTATTTCACAATAAGAGAAGTTTTTATGCACATACAACACCTTTCAAGCTCGAATTAAAAAAAAAAAAAAAAGACCAAAACAAAACAAAACAAAAAAACTTCCTAAACAATTTACACACTCTACTGCTAACATGGACCCAACTTGGCACAAGTGCCAGTAAACAGCTACTTTATCAAAAACTGTGCAACAGTGTACTAGGAGGGAAAATCCAGGCTTAGTCACTCTGTGTGAATTCTGACATCTGCAAAGATTTTAATGAGATCCTTTTGGGCAAAGCCAGTTGGGCAGCCAAGTCTGGGTTTAGTCATGGGTGAAATTTCCACACGCTCAAATACTCACAGGCATTGAATGTCCTGCAATGGAAGGGTGAAAACTTCCCCCTTGTGACCTCAACTTCACTCCTCTGTTGACTAAGCTGAATTTCATCTATGCCTTACAATTCACCATTTCCAAGTGTTGCAATATGGAAGAGCAAAGAACATCCTCTCTAAGAGCATTATTTGCAAATACTTAAGCCTTCAGAAGTTTGCCTGGAAAGTGTTATAGTGCAGACTCAAGATGTTCTGTTACAACTGGTGGGGGCCAGGAAAAAGAAAGACGAAATATGTTCCAAATGAATCACAAAATTTTGAAATCTATGATGCATAACTTGACCAGAGAGATCTGTGAGGCTTCCCATTAGATCACTTGCATATACTGCTGTAAATCCTTCCCTTACTCCATCCAGGAGGACATATTCAACCCCAACATTAAAAGCTACATTGTACTGCAAGGCCCTCATCCCTCATGGAAGTCAATTCACAAGCCAAGCACTGTGATCTACTGTAGTTTTGTAATCCAAAAGAAGCATCCCTTTACAAACCACTGATGGCATTCTTGTTTCTGTAACTTAAAAAAAAATTAAGAATAGGAAAAGAGACAGATTTCTCAGTCAAAGTGTTATTTCCAAGCTTATATTTCACAAGTAATAGTTCTCAGAAAACAAAAGGAAAAAACCTCTTCAGGTGCACTAGAAATAGCCAGGTCAGCAATTTCTTTCTGCTTTAATGTGTGTGGGACAGTTGTACTTTATTCAGCTGCAGCAGCAAAAGCTCAGCTCAACCTTTGCCACAAAAATACCTGAAAACTCAACATACTTACCATAAGTTAGTCTTGACACACACTGAACAAGGGGGCAGCGTGAATGGCAGCAAAGAGGCCTAGGTCAATCCGTGTCCCATGTTCATTAGTCTGAACATGAATAACAGAAACAAGGATCAATCCTATTATCCTGCCATACAAAGCTCCTGTTTACCTGTATACAAGAAATAAAAAGATCAATCCTCTTGCCAATGATGATGTTTTCTAGAAATGCTTCTAATATTCTGCTGATCCCTGATTAATTTTGTCAACTGCTGTAGCAACTCTTTCCCCCAGAAAGGGCTAGCAACCTTTCTTACTATGACCATTTACTTGGTGCCAATTACCAGCATGAAGCTGCCAGATTTACTGTACTTTGAAGAAAAAGGATTAATGGTATGTCTGTCTTAATGTCATTCAAAATCAAATAAGAATTGAACTTACAGCAATGGACAAAACTATAGGTCACAGATAAACATACTGGGCTATTTCAGTTTACAAGGCGACACTTCTAGACCTCAGCCTCATATTATTTCTTAAAATTAAGTCTATCTGCACCCCATACACCTAGAAAGCAAAATATTATAGACATATAACAAATGGGTAAAAAGGAGTAACAGGTATTAATAATGTGCCCAAAACTAAGCAGGAATGAAACTGTGAAGAGAACACAAGAGTCCTCACACCACCTACACTGCAGAGCTACACCAAAACGAAGCACAGTTGTGCAGTTAATTGCTGATGTGAGACACAAAATTTCATTCTATATGCAGGGGAGTAAGTTACAGATTCAAGTGTCAGAAAACAAACCAGTTTTACAGAAATAGTGAATTAATTTTATTTATACAATAGCCATATACATCATATACATTATCTGATCTTTTTCTTTTTCCTCTGATTGTGCTTGGGGGGAATTAGCTCAAATGGTAGAGCGCTCGCTTAGCATGCGAGAGGTAGCGGGATCGATGCCCGCATTCTCCAGTGTCATGTTTTGATGTACAGACTGGGGAATGAGATGCTGGAAAGCAGTACCATGGAAAGGGATGCTGGGGGTCCTGGTCGATGGCAAGTTGAGTATGAGTCAGCAGTGCCCTGGCAGCCAGGAGGGCCAACCCTGTGCTGGGGGGCATCAGGCAAAGCATCGCCAGCCGGGCGAGAGAGGGGATTGTCCCGCTCTGCTCTGCACTGAGGTGGCCTCACCTGGAATACTGTGGGCAGTTTGGGGCACCACTGTATAAAAAAGCTATTAAGCCATTAATGAGCCTCCAAAGGAGGACAGCAAGGATGGTGAAGGGCCTTGAGGGAAAGCTGTATGAGGAGTGGCTGAGGGCACTTGGTGTGTTCAGCGTGGATGAGACTGAGGGGAGACCTCATTGCAGTTACAGCTTCCTTGTGAGGGGAAGAGGAGAGGCAGGCACTGATCTCTTCTCTGTGGTGTCCAGTGACAAAACCCGAGGGAATGTTATAAAGCTGTCAGGTGAGGTTTAGGTTGAATTTTGGAAAAAAAGTTTTTCAGCCAGTGGGTGGTTGGACCCTGGAACAGGCTTACCAGAGAAGTGGCCATGGCACCAAGACTGTCAGAGTTAAAGAAGGATTTGGACAATGCTCTCAGACACATAGTGTGATTCTTGGGGTTGTCTTGAACAGGGCCAGGAGCTGGACTTTGATGATCTATGATCTGAGGAGCATCATCTTGCACCATTACAGAACTTTTTCCCATTTATTCATAAAATAGATCTATTTGATTGATGAATGCACTCCTGGAATGGTTTTTAAAATTCTATATAGTTCTACAGTGGTTATAAAAATCAGTTTATCTGTTAAGGAACATGGGTGCTGGCTGTCTGACTAGACTGTATCTATTCAGCCAAGGATGTCATGTTAAAAATTTCATATTAAAAATTGATGTAGACAACATGTTGGGGAGAGAAGGAGGTGAATACACAGGTATAGAGGTAAGGCAGAGTTGTGCACACAAGTAATTCTTTTTAGAATTTTTTCAACATTTGAATTGCACTATGCACTCTCCAGCCAGGACTCCTTGCTTGCTGAACATTAAGCCTCTCAGCATTACTGTAAGAACCATGCTCTAGTCTACAACAGCTTTCTAAAAACTACAACAAAAAACCCAACTGCAGTTTTCTCCGAAGTCTGGGGTGTTGATGTTCAAGATTAAGGCTCAGGCTATTACATGCATAAGAAACAGATGAAAAGTCTGGATCTGAACCCGTATTTCTACAGTTACAGAGAAGGAGCCAGAAGCTGAGATTCCTTCTGAGTCCCATAAGAATTCAAATGATCTATACTTGGAAAGTCCACAGTTTTGGCTACAGTCCTTCCACAACTATTCTCAGATTATATTTCTTCATTCTTTTGCACAGTTTTAGCATGTCTTTCCAAGCCAACCACCCTGTTCTACCTATGCAGCCTCCTCCAAGCACTCATAGCTTTGCTATTGCCAAGCTTCCAACCTACAATTCAGATTGTTGCTACTCAACACAGGCCTTTTGTACAAGAAGCACAAGCCAGGATGAATGGAGCTGACAGCATGGGAATAACCAGACCAATGGCAACTGCAGAACCTGCAGCTAAGGATGAAATAAAAAGCTATAGCAGTGCACAGGGATGTGTATCCAAATTCCTCATGAGTCCCACATTTGAAAAGATATGTGATTTCTTGCTTCCCATTTTCAACTAGAAGTGCAGCAGCTGCAACACAGAGGAAGAGATGTGCAGAGATACAAAACATTAAAAGATTCTTTTACAAAAATGCTGTTGTAGTAGTTCTCATTGGCTTGAAACTTACTTAAAAAGCAGAGTTTACATGACAGCTTCAGCATCTGGGGCACTTTCAGGAAAATAAGGCATATATGCTCTCTCCAGTCTAGTCTGCATGGTGTTAATCCTGATCTAAATAAGGAGAAACTGCAGTGATTAAAGCCAAAGAAAGGCAACTGTACAACTTCAGCAGGACTCTTTCCCCATTCCTTTTGGAGGTAGTAACTCAGGATCTTCCCAGCATATTTGGCTCAAATGTGGAACGTACTTCTCATATATCACAAGGGAGCACTGCATGATTTTAAAGGAAACCTGTATTATGAGCAAACACACTTTGATATCCCCTCAAGTTATTTCAATTTCTTCCCAGTTATCAATCACTTAGCTCTCCTTACCTTGATTGAATGTTTGATTATAGTATCTGACCCCACCTGGACCAATCCATGTGCTCGATGAACAGCTACATTCAGAAATTTCCCTGATTTGACCTGATCTCGACCTATAAATCTTGACCTGATTTATGCTTAAAGACAAACAAAAAAAAATTAAAAGCATAACTTACCTTACTGCCTGTGCAGAATGTGTCTACTAGATACACATTTTACACAAAAAGCTGACTTTCCCTTATATTTCTCAATCAAGCTGTTTTGTTAACTAACAAATCTAGTTTACTAGATCAGTTTATTTATTGTTCTCCTTATTGATCTGGTTTATTAATGCTTATACTCCTCCATAAACTTCCTTATGCCAAAACCCGAGATTCCCAAACCAGGAATCACTTTACACTGTCTAAACCCAGAAAACAGGAAAAACAATTATTAAAATACACAGCCTAGCCTTGATCTCTTTGTCCAGAAAACATTGTAACGCTGTAAAAAAGGATTATCTGACCGAAAATTCATCACTCCTGATGAACACTTCAGTGGGTAAACACAGCATTCTGAGCTGACAGATGTATTTACAGACAGAAAGCTTTGCACTGGAGAGCGCCATGGAGAGGTGGAAGGACTTGGAGGTTTCCTCTCTCACAGCAGCACAGGCTCCACTCAAAGCACACCTCAAGATCGTTGTCTGACATGTTCTTAAAGCTCTCCTTGAGTAAATATTGGCACCCGTTTCTTCAACATTCTGCAACTTAGACTGCCAGTTACCATGCTGACCACAACCAGGCTTTCTGTACAGCCCTACTATTCCTGGACACTTTCTCAATCCTTGTCATCTGGAACAACTGAACTCTCCAAGCAGGTATGACTTCCTCGTTCCATTTTGGAAAGCACCCAGCATGTTTCGGACATCACCACAATCTAAGTAGCAACAATATGAACTCGGTTCCTGGAACAAAGAGCAGGAGATCTGTGGTATTTGACCCACTTGACCCCTGCTCAGAACTACAGGGGAAACTTAAAATGCAGCCAGCATCTGGTGCAAGAAAATTTCTTCCAGATCCCAGATTGGCAACCAAAGGGACACAAGATACTTCCCACTATTGTATTAGCTTTTTGCTTTATTCCAACCACTCAAATAAGAATATATTCCAAATTCATAATGGTCAATAAAAAATAAAAACCTGATTACTCTGTCCTGCTTTAGAAGTCATATGACTGTAGCTGTCTTATATCAAACCCTTAAGTTCTATACATATGTCTTTGCTACTAGTAAAGGATTGCACACACAAAACCCAGCACATCTGAGAAGCAACTTGAAGCTTTCAGCAATGCCAATTGTTTTACATTTAAAATACAAATGCTGAAGCAAGAGGAACAAAGCACAGAGAGTGGAGGTGTAGGACTTGTTTACACACAGGAGTTTGTACCACTAACTCTTTCCATTTGAAATCAGTATATTTAGTAGAGACAGATTTCTCCCCGATGGCAATGGGAGGACCACACTGCAGGAATACACATGCACTAGTGAGACTTGCTGATGGAGGAAGCCCGCTGCTTCTTTATCTCCTTTTCTTGCCTTCCCATGACCTCTTAGTCCTCCTCCTCCAAGGAATATCAATGCCTGCTGGAAGGAAGTGCTGTCATACTGCCATAGCCACATACAATCTCATCTGGAGCTGCAAGTCATTTACTATCACAGTTCAAAAGCAAAACCATACACTTGACTGACTTGGATCAGTACAGAAGGCAAAATTCAGCATCTTACAATTTCTTTTTTATGTGATTATTGGACCTCTTAAACTGGCAAGAGTGCTTATTATTAATCTGTTGGATCTCAAAAGGGTAATAATACATATCTGCTTCTGGAGCACTGACTATCTCACATAATGCTGAGATGAGCCAAATCTAAATGATCCTATCTAAAGTCTTACAACTGCAATCATAATTCCCTTTGTCAATTCCTAAGAAGAGGAGAGTAGTGAACAAGCTCCTTTCACACATTTTGTCTTATTACAAGCTTATTAAAGACATCATCACTGCCTTCAGCATTGCATGGCCTCACAAAGTCCAGAACAATTTGGTGCTTAATTCCTTTCAGTTCTATCAATTTTCAACAGGATGTACTCTTTATAACTTGTAGCCACACCAAGTAAAAAATTGGCACTAAGACCATTCAGCTTCTAGGCTGGTTCAGCCTGACTATTTTTGATTCAGAGACAGACAAAAAAAAGGCATGAAATTATTGTGGTTTCAGATGTTTTTCCTTCAGAGTAGAAAAAAGTTTTGTTTTGAAAAATAACATTTTGCAAGCATTTCATCCTTAAAACAAAAAAGGATGTCAGAGTGAGGAACAAGGCTCTTCCTGCAACAATTCAAATAGCTATAGAGACCAAGTCCTGATGCCAAGTGACCAAGTTCGCTTTTATAAAGAATACGCAAATACATATTCTAGCAAGCAATACTGAATGAGGTATTGCAAGTCAAATAACAGGCTAGAATTGGTGGCAAGCATGTCTGCTTTCTATATACTTAAATAAACTGTTCAGAGTCCAGTCATCAATGTCAAATTATTCAGTATTTACAGTTTGGTTTAGCCAACATATAAATGATGCTGCCCACTTGGAAGGAGGAATTCATAAATTTTTCAGATTTATGAATTTGTGAAGCTACAAGTTGGTAGTGACCATTTGTGACAACTGTGAAGTCAAGCTGTCATTTAACCTCAATATGGGCAATTCTTTTTCTACTTCCTCTGGATTACTCATATGTTTTTCTCAAGAAAGATACTGCACAAGCAGTATCAGATTCAAGGACCTCTTCAGCTGTGTAACTCACAAAATCCCTCGCTATTCAGTCACATATTCCCTACCTGTTTATTAACACAATATTTGCCATTGTAAATCCCTGGATTACAGATTCTGCTGTAGCACATGTGCCTCTGATGGGTTACCTATTCATGTCCCTATAGAGACTGATCAAAACATGTCCCTCAGCCAATAGCAGACAACTGTATCTGAGAGTAGCAAAAGTTTTTCACCAGATTTCCAGTTCAAGCACAGATTAGCTCCTATAGGCTAATATACTTATCTAAAAGGCCTATACACCTTTAAAAGCAAAATTAGGATTCTAAATTGAAAAAGTGTTTGTGTGATACATACAGCCATGTTTCAGGCTCTTTTCATTGTTTTAGCTCCCTTTTGTTTCTTTTGTTTTCCTTTTTTTTCTCTTTAATTTGTCATGACAGCAAATGGCTCTCACTGGAAATGTTTAAGTGTGATTAAGTTTCAGCGATTAAAAGATTAAGTGAGACTTTTGTCTCTACATGAATTCATTTTAAATACTCAACTCTGATACACCTTTTGAATATTTTCCAACCCAAATCCTTTGTAACACTAACTGGAAGAAATGGTTAATAACTGTATTCACATAGCTATGCTCACGGTGATTCTCCCCACCTACATTTCTGAGTTGTTTCTCATCTGGTAGTTTCTCACACTCATGACGGAAATGCAAGAAAAGAAATATGGCAAATATACTGTGACAGTTGTCGTACATACCTGCAGGCATTAAAATAAGTAAACAGACTACTGCCAGATGTAGAAAGGTGGGGGGGGGGAAGTGTCTAAAATCTCTACTGCCAGCAGTTACAACAAGGAAACTGTTCTTTGGCCTTGACCATGTATCCCAAAAGATCACCATTTGCTCATAAGCTATGAGTAAGGTCTGGATTCATCCAAGCTAACTTCAGGGGACTTGACTCTTGCAACCAGGTAACTGGCCTCCTATTCTGTGGCCATCAGAGACCACTGCTACCTCCAGAAAGGCTTGCAGCATGGGGAATCCTCTCCATGGCCGACAGTGGAGACACCGCCAGACAGCGTTGCTTGCAGGCTGCTGGCCCCCCGTATGCAGCTTGTGCATGGCAAGGACTCAGGATCTGTCTGCCTTTCATTAAGGACCTGTTTTGCTGGTTGGTACTTAAAATTAGACTGTGCGTCAGAAACAGTCCACTGTTTCAATTTAAATTCCTTCCTGTTTATGCAAATTTGAAGTCCCCAGTTGGTATGAAAAGCTAAATACTTGTTTTTAACTTGCAAACCTACTGCTTTCCTTCTCTCATAAGGAAGATGTTATGAAAGGACTAATACTCAGTTAATCAGAAAGAAGTTCCTAGGCATCCTAGTGATATGAGACAGCTATAAAGCCTAAAGCTGATTAGATGCTACACAGTAGAGACATAGACATTGTAATCCAAATGAATGAAGATACTTTATCAGGTCCTTCCCGTTTTCCATATACCCATTTTGAAGGAAGCATGAATGAAACAGAAACATTTGAAAGAGAGAATAACAGATGGTGTTTTCATTGACCACTTTGCATTCACCAAAAGCAAAGGGAAATTTTTCATGAGATGACTGCATTTCGGTGATCCATATTTTTCACATAACCTAGTTCAACATTGTTCAGTATAACATAGTTATATTTCATTCAAAACTGATGTTAATTTTTTATCTTAATTGAAATTTACATTTCTGTATAAATGCAGATATGCCTGAAGAAAAAAGAAAATATTTCAAAAGACATCTGGAGAAAAGTTACTGGAACACACAACCATAGTAGTAATATATTTTCCAACACAAGGTTTTGTGCACTCTGTGGATCACTATAAAACAGTTCAAATAGCACATCTATAAAAACCTTTAAGCTGAAATTCGGCTGTGTGCAGTTGCGATGAATTGTCAGACAGCTGTATCTCAAGCCTTTGTTTCCCTGTATCTTAAAGATTATAAGCTTATGGGCAGAACACATCTACATCAGATAGATGAAACTGGGAGTAGTTCAGTCTTCACAAAGCTCTGGTCAGGTTTTATTTCTGAAAACTTGACCCTGAGACAGTTCAAACCCAGGTCAGTTTTTTGCCAAAGCTTCGAAGCTAGAAGCACAGCTAGCCTGGAGCCAGTGGCAGTATTTAAATCAGTAGCCTATCTTCATAGCTAGGTAAAAAAGAAAATAATCTTCTCAAGTATCCTTTTAAAGTTTTGACAGCTTATATATTAAATATATATATGCATATATCCTTAAATTGTTCACCCTGCCCATGGAAACACTGAGCTCTTGGAACAGAAGCATTAGTCAATGTGATTAAAAAAAAATTAGAAAAAGAAATATAGCTCTGCCAGATTCTTGGCAAAACATTATCTACATTGTGATTTCCTCACAGAGAGAAAGGTGATGAACTGAGGAGAAGCAAATACAGGCCAAGGGACAGAAGGGCACTTAGGAAGACAGCTTCGTCTAATCTATGGGCTGAAGATTAGATATTCAATTCCAGTCAAAGGAATGGTACTCCGGGTTATGTTGTGGGTGTGGAAGATACCATGATCAGTTCTTTCCAAGTTTAAGCACAAACTGGTTTAGACAAGATTATTTTTGGTTAAAGTCACTGTGACATAGTTTCTTTCAGTTGCCTGATTATGTGAGTTTATTGAAAAAAAAAAAATAAAAAAAGGTTCTCTCTCAGATGAAACAGGTTTTTTTCCTGCCTTTTTGTGCCAAGTTATAGTAAAATAAGGACTGTGACCTGAGCAGGATCTTCTAGAGCTAACAAGAAAGGGAAAACAGTCTGAATAAGAGTTCATGCTACAAAGGTAAAAAAGCAGTATTAAAAAAGAGGATTAAGGTAAAAATATATAAACAGAAGAGCTCTTGTAAGCACTACAAGCCTACAAAACACATGCTGTTCTCCCAGTTTCAGGTATGATCTGGCAAGGTTCTCACTCCCCCATGAACTTCTGGAATCAGTAAGGCACCGCTCTTAAACAACATTAAATAACTCTTAGGAGGTGCTTTCTTTATGTCTGACACTAAATCCTTGCTAGCTAATCTTACGTTTAATCCTATAGTGTCTTCTAACATACTGGCTCTTACTGGCTTTTGTTGATGCATGTTTTGGTCTTCATTCCAAAGAGTAATAAGGAGTGTTTCTTACATGTTTAAGTAGTTTATGCAACATCTTTGTAACGTACCATGAGAAAGCCAAAGCTTTCCCAATAGTAGGGGAAACAGCTGTCAAACATAGCACTCTGGCTCCAAAATGTTAAAATAATAATTGCTACAAACACGACATCTTGCAAACAGAGGTCCTTTGGAAACCATGGTGTTTCCACAGGACTAGTGGGAGTCACACATGGGACTCTGCTCCTTGTCCCACTGGTTTGAAAACTGGATTTGGCTTAGGATGTCTCATGGCAGTGCTCAACAGCACAAAGTCATGAACCCTTTGCAAGACCTGGGATTAAAGCTGTGGCACAATGCGAGAAGGCTGGGCAGGGCAAAAGCTGCCCCTAGAGCCAAGAAATCCTGGGTTTCCTACAGACCTTATTCACTCCTTCAAACGTGGAAGCAAAAAACTTGAAGTGAGCTTCCTCAGGGTGTCTTCCCTCAGCAGATGCTGAGCCAACACGGCTGCCAACAGAAATGCCAACATCCTGCCGCTAAGAGGAGCTGAAATTCAGCTGTCATCGACAGCACAGTCATGCTCCTGCACACTCCTTTCACTGGGATCCCTCCTCCTTCTGCTCCTCCTACACAAGGTCAGATTTCACCTCGGTTGTGCCAGCAGCGAACCCAACAAGCAGGTTGTTGCTCTGAGCAAGAACCAGGACTAGGCAGAGAAGGAGGTAGACTGCCAGAGCATGACAGAACTTTTAGGGACTAAACAAAAGGCCCTCTTTCCTATGTATGGAGAGGTACACCAATGGAAAACATAAGCTTCTCTGTACCAGTTTGTGGTGAGCTTGCAGAGACTTAGCCATGTGCCTTGACCTATGGTTATTTACACTTTTCACTCAAAAGGTTTTCTCCTCTCACATTTAAAACACTAATTGTTTTCCTCCCTGTATCATCCAGGCTGTTAAGGCAAGTCGGAGTGCTCACCTTTCCCTGAAACTTGCATCTTTTTGCTGGCCTGGAGTAGAAGTTGCTGAAGGCATGTCTGGGCTAATGGGACGAGAGCATCTGTCTGGCCACCTCATTGGTCTACAACTGAGCAACCCCTTCTTCAGGAGGGAGGGAAGAGAAAGTATACAACAATACATATAAAAAACAAGGGTGGAATACATAAAGCATACAGGCAAGTCTTCCTAAAAGGGGCTTCTGTGTGCACCAATTTCCCTAAAGATAGGGCATCTCAACACTTCAAAAGACTGGAAAAATCCCTCAGCAGCACTTCCTCAAAAACACTGGAAATAAAGGAAATGTATGACAATCAATATCCACTAGAGAAACTTGCAGAGAAGTTCAAATTTGCAAAATTTACTAAAAATGAAGTAGAAAAGTTCTGAAGGTTTCCTTCCTTCAAATTTAATCGTAGAACAGTTTGCACTGAACAGGACTTTCAAAATCATCTAGTTCGTTTACCCATACCATGGGAAGGGACACCTTCCACTAGACAAGTGCTCAAAGCCTTATCCAACTTGACCTTGAACACTTGCAGGGACGAGGAGTCCACAACTTCTCTGGGCAACCTGATCCAGGGCCTTACTACCTTCACAGTAAAGAATTTCTTCCTAATATCTAATCTAAACCTATTCTCTTTCAGTTTGAAGCAATTCCCCTTTGTCCTGTCACTACATGCTCTTGTAAAAAGCCCCTCTCCAGCCTTCCTGCAGGTCCCCTTTAGGTCCTGGAAAGCTACAACATCTCCTCAGAGCCTTCTCTTCTCCACCCTGCACAATCCCAACTGTCTCAGTCTATCTTTATAGAAATATTAAGTTCATAATGCTCTTCATAATAACATAGTTAAGTTATAACTGAAGCATAAAATTGAGAAGTATGACATATATCAAAACATGGGAACCATTTGTCTGTACCTTTTTTTTCCCCAAAGCCATGCAATACTAAATGGAAACTGCAAACCTCAGATGCAAAGTGGCCCTACAAGGTCTTATCAGGACATTCAAGCCTTACATAGAGTGCAAATAATGCAAAACCACAACAACATAACTGCTATTTTGCTAAGCAGATGTAGTACCATCAGAGTAAAACAGCCTTAGAAGAGCAAATCTACAGGTAAAATACTTCAAGCATAAAAACCAAACTAAAA
>VXAU01005666.1:81461-122531 GCA_013399695.1 Formicarius rufipectus
AAAAAAAAAAGGTCTTCTCCATTCTTATATAACAACCAATATTAAATACATATATGTATTTTGAAAATTCATACGTTTGCTGCACTCTGTTGCACGTTATCAAGTACCAGTAGCTCAGCTTCACTTCTCTAATCCAACAATTTATGACCTACTATCATTAGTCACTCCAAATATTATATAATCAAGAGAACCATATTATTTACTTACTAGGATAAGCACAATCTCCAACAGCTTGCTTGTTTTTCTAAGGGATAATTTTGGAATTGAATTAAAGAACTGCATAGTAATTTATTAATCTTTATATTTAGGGAAACAAAGAAAGCTTCTAGAAGACCTCCAAACATGCCAAGGAAGGTGGTCAGAGTGAAGACCAAGATGTGTTATGATGACTGTTTTGCACTGACACAGTTTTTAGTGTCCTTTGTAGAGGCTTATAACCTTTAGCTGTTAAATAAGGCAACCTGACTACATCAAAAACAAACCTGAGAGTTTTATTCTAATCCCTCTTCGTCTGTGAGTTACATTTCTATTCAGGAATGGCAGAAAAGGCTCAAAATGTTTATATTCTTGCATCTTTATGTTCCACCATGTAGGGATTTCAAAAGTACAAGAAAGGACTATCTTAACACATAATTATGCACATTTCTAAAACTAATACACTCCATCAAAACTATCCAACAACAAACAATTATAGCTAAATATTAACCAAGATATATTTTGCATTTTTTGTGAATCCACATAGTGCTTGTCTATCTTAATTTCAACTTTATTTATAGAGCTCTTCACATGTATCATTCCACAGAATATTAGCAGGCTGCTTCTCTCAGTTTACTGTTAGCCAAGGTCATCCTGCAGATTCCATCATTATCATTGAGGCCTCTGTCTTGGAAACTGCTTCTGACTCCTTAGTCTGAGAACCTGCAACAAGCATGTATTCCAACAAAGATGTTCACGTCCAGCAAGTTCTTGAGTCAAAGAAAGGAGAAAAAATGTTCTGAGTACCCTGCCAGTGACATGAAGTATTGCATCCTCTCTCACAAAACCTGATACCTCAAAGTAATTTCTAGACAGTAACTAAATCTCTCCCTGTTGTTTAGGAAACTCAGCTAATTAACTTAAAGCTGATCTCTTCTTGCACGCCTCACAGGAGTGGAACCAAGCAGGTACACACCCTGGTGCTGGCACACATTCCAGAAACCTCTGCAATCTACTGCACTTACCATTAGCAGTCAGCACTTCAGGTTACATCTAAATAACACAACACGATGGCCTTAACGAACACTTCAAAAGGCTTTGATAAACCAGAACTTTGCTGAATGTTCATTTATTACGTGTCAACTTGCATGCACGTGCATTGAGATAATTTATAAGTAACTTTATTAAAGTAAAACTGTGGAAATTGATGCTGAGCTAGAACAACTTGCAGAACAACAAATCACAAGCACGCAACATAATCTGGCAGCTGTAATAGTAATTGAATTTTCTGCTTGATTCCTTAGCAAGAAGCAAGGATGCAAGCAATACCTTGTTTTATCTTCCAGCCAACAAAAAGGGGTCAACAAGTTAGTAGTAATCTATTAAAAACTATGGGTATATTATTTCCATACCCCAGGATTAGGCTTGCATAGCTTTTTGTTATAATTAAAATGTGGACAAAAGACCATAAAATGCATTAAAAGCTTCCTGGCAAGAAGTAGGAAGGGCACATGTCAAACATTGCCTGCAAAAGAAAATCAAACCCTAAACTGGTATAATCTTGGGGGTAGCAGATAGGAGAAACTGTCAGCTGTCTGTCTTAAATTGCTTGACCTTGAGGTCCTCTTGCTGTTCAAACTTGTTTTGATTCTTCCTTCTCTTCTTCTTGACCTTTAATCTTTTTCTTGTTCTTACTACAACTAGCCTAGAGTTCAACAAATTCACCAGGTGGCTGTACTAAACATGGGTGGTATTTCCTAAGAGGAGAAATGCCAGGGTTAAAATCCATCCAAGCTTCAAAGGTTGGTTCATGGGGTGCTGCAGGCTGAGAAACAGGGTTTGGAAGAAGGAGAATCCTTCTCCTAGGAGAAGCAGCCATTCCTAGGCACCAGAAGCTCAACACCTGCAGAGTACACTCACGGGGAGTAGGAAGAGACTTGAGGTATGTTGTGCCTTAGAGCCAGGACTACAACGATCACATATGTGTACTAAGCAAAACTTTAATAATGCTGTTTCAACCAATAGCTGTAACCATATCTATATTTTTCCAAAGGATTTAGAGATAGCTAATGTTTTAGGTGTTGAAATTCAGAGAGAAGTAGCTTATTTTGAAGGAGAAAAAAAAAATTCTGGTTTATTTGCTGCAGGATCCAAATATCTTGCATTATATTCTACTTAATTCCAATCCTGCACTAAAGCTAAAAATAGACACGTGTAATTTTATTGTTTTTCTCCTATCTCTGTTTTGTTCCTAATGAAAGGATATACTGAGATATTTGCTTTAAAGTAATATATGCACATTTCATTGCATGTGTGTGGCAAGAAAGGTAAAGTCAAGAGAGTGTTCCACATGCTGGGAATGAAAGGTGGCACAGTATACTGTTTGTTTTTGTTGTAATATCAACCACAAGCTTTGGCCAGTCATCAAGAAAAATCTGGTACCTACATAGCAAGTGTCACCTTTAGAATTAATCCAATGGTCTAAGTAAAAATAAAGTGAAGTTTCCTGAATATCTCATGCTCTGGAGTACAATAAATTCCCCTTGTAACATTATCCTAGGTAGAATGAAACTAAAAAAACCCAAATAGTTTTCTTGAGAAACACAATCCACAAGCTTTCAGCTCAGAGTTTATCTGCTGTAAACTGTGTTTGATTAATGCCACAAAATACAGAAGAAGCAAAATTTCCCCTGAGCCCCATGTTCAAATGTTTCTGGTTATCTGTACCACACTGAGAGCAAAAAACTATTGAACTCTGCCAGAAGTTATGTTGTTAATAATTTTAGGTAACTTTCCCCTCTAATAACACCAGGAGAAGATCGAAGGGGGCAGAATCCGCTGCTCTTTTCAGAAAACATCCTGAGTGTTGAAAGAGCAATGCTTATTCTAAAAAAGCCATTGAAGATAATTCACTGTGCATGCGGCTGTTTATTACAAAACACTTTGGCTTCAGCAAAGAACCTGGTTTCAGAACGCTTGGTCTCTTTCCTGCCCATGTGGTTTCACCTTTCTACCACAAACTTTTATCTTCTTGGTGTGTAACTGCAGCTGTTTGGGAGACTATGCTAAGAGTTGATTCACAAAAAGGATTTGGATTGAAAACTCATGTCTTCTCCACTTTCCCCTGCTAAACTTGTGGTAAAGCCAATATATCAGAGAGCATGCACAGAAAAAGTATTGCCCATTTTCCCAATCAAAGTATGTGAAAAATGCCATAATCTTCAGTTTCTGCATTGCTAGAGCAATACATGCCAGAAGAAAATCAGAAAGTGATAAGGCAACTGCTTTAGGAAAAATTTACTTAGTAGCAAGAACTGGATTGGGATTCAGAATATCAGGTTTTATTTCTATCTCTCCAACTGATCTCCAAGTTAAACACAAAGAAGGGTATTTAGGCAACAAGAAGGGAAGATCATGATACTTGCACATCGCTATTGAACACTGCTATCTTGAAATAAAAATCAATGAAGGACATGATAAGAAAAGCAAGTACTTTTAGATGGACATGAAGTAAAATCTAAATATAAGGTTGTGCCCTGCCAGAAAGAATAAAGAAAGGTAGCTGGGGCTGAAGGTCATCTTCATTTTGCAACCAGGAACAAACAATGATTACATCTTTTCAAATTGTTTAATCTGGAAGCACCAAGGCACAGGGGCACAGTACAGCACTGCTTGTAGCAACAGCAGAGAGCTCGAGACAGCTGCAGGAGAGGACTGTCTATTTATGAGTTTCTCTGCCTTTCCTTCTACTTTGAAGTATCCCTTTTCTATCCAGCACCAACAGAGAAAGTTATCTTAATAACTAACATGATTGGCTAATAAGCAAACAGTAGATGCTTTGTCTATTTGTTCGCTATAATTTAGAACAAACCAACTCTGTGTTGTATTTAAAAGATCACCAGCTGTGAAGTGTGAAGATTTCCACATCCACTGATCTGATAACTGTACATATCCCAGCCTTTCCCTTTCTCTCTTCCCCTTCCCTGATAGTCCCCCAGCAAAAACATTGAAAGAGACAAGCCTGAACCCCTGCATGTATTTCCTCCCACACAGTATGTACCCAAAATAGAATTCTTTTCTCTCCTTCAAAAAACCCAAAATGGCTCCTGTAAACAAACCCATAGAGAGAAGAAAACATTAAATCTGTGGTGAAGGTGGACATCAAACAGCAGAATAAGGCTTGCCAGGTAAGCCTAATGTCCCAGAATTAAGACATTCCCTTAAAGCAAACGAGAGCCCACTGATGGCACCACGAAATACTGAAGTTATGCCTTCTCCCACAGCAGCCATAATGAAACTACACCTGCAACAACTAGAAGAATCAAAATTTAGGCAAAAAAGAGAAACAAAACACATCATAATTTCCTCTCAAATCTGGATTTATGTGGCTGAACTTAAAGACCGGATTGTTTATTTTAGGGCTATTACAGTGCCTTGCATCTCGACAGTATGAGTTCAAATGTGTTCGTCTTGACAAAATCCTCAACCCTGTAATATTGTTTGGGGACACCGTGACAGTGAGCTGCTGAACTAGCACTGACCAGCCTAAGGCCAGGAGGATGTGCAACTTCACATCCTGGAACAGTGCAGTCACAGGAGCAAAATCCTGCAGTGAAAAAAAAAAAAAAAAAAAAAAAAAAAAAAAATGGTGAGAAAGCTTAGGATTCACTAGAGAGTAAGAGAACAGCCCTGGAGCCTGCAGGCTCAACATGTTGCCTCAGTTTGCAAATGTCTGAGAAATTCACAGGGAACATTATGCCTTGCCTCCCTCTCTGTAAAAATGTGGAGCCCACATCTGTCCCAAAGAGTAACAAACTTCTGTTGCTGTAAGCAGCACTAGGAGTTCAAGTGATAAAGATCTGCACAGTGAGGTAGTGCCAGTAAAGAAAAAATGGAGAAAAAAAATATGGAGGAAAATAACTACATTATTGCAAAAAAAAAGGCATTAATGAACTATCTTCCTTTATATATTTAAATTATAAATTTTCCCACAGGCAACAGAATTCATTTTCCAAAATACTCTTTTTTTTCCTATTAAAACAACATCCTGCATTAGACAAATGTTATATTTTTAATGGAGGACACAGTGTGCCAAACAGTGGCAGGGATTTAGAAAGAGGAAATAAAATTATGTTTGAATTCTGTCTTCGAAAAACAGAATCAAGTCTAGCCATTGTGGGGGTTACTGGAGTGGTACTGATACATCTAATGCACTAATCAATAGTGCTCAACAGCTCATAAAACTTGTATCCTCTGGATGTGTTACCTGAGAGCTCAGGGGTAATTTGTAGATGTGCTGAGCGCTCAGTACTAGCTGAAATCAACAAGTATATGAAACATTTGAGTGTTTCAAATATGAAGAAATGGGAAATCCTTTGACCAAAAAAAAAAAAAAAACAAAAAAAACAAAAAAAAAAAAAAAAAAAAAAAAAAAAAAAAAAAAAAAAAAAAAAAAAAAAAAAAAAAAAAAAAAAAAAAAAAAAAAAAACAACCAAGAAAACCAAGAGACATCTCTAAACATTTGTAGACCATTTTAACTTCTCTGTAATGGTCACACATTTCATCAGTACGAAGACGGGTGGCAATGAGGGTAATGGACAGACAAAAAGATAAGCCCTTAACACAGCTCAGCAGTGAAGCTACACGGGTGACTTCACATCTGATATTTCCCAGCTAACAAATGTTAACATACTTTTTGTACATGGACGTTTACTTACATGTACTTTCCCAGTGACACTGCTCCCAGCAGCAGGGAACTCAAGAGGTACTGCTTGGCACAGTAAAAGCTGGGTGAACTTTCCTTGGACACCTCCAACTTCTTGCTCCAGTCAGCTGTACATGCTATGTCCTACCAGTGGTATCAACAGTGACATTGGACTCCTCCAACATATCCATTACAGCTGACTGATGGAGGAATGCCTTAAGATCCTTCCACTTTCTAATGCTTGCTGAGTTACTGCTCTGCCTGTGACTGTACTTGGAGTGGGTACATCTCTTGAGCCTACTCAATGCCGAAAGACACCAGGAGAGTGGGTGTGTATCATTCTGGTCTTCGTAAAGAAGTGAGGTCTCACTTAGACTGAAATTTGTCTCTGCTGCTCACCAACACTCCTCTCTGTGAAGGGGACTTCATACAACCTGTCTCTCCCAGGATGGTTCCTGACTGGAAACTAATGTTTCTTTCTAATTATACTGTAACTGGATCCTGCACAGAAAAATAAACATTTTCTATACTTTTCTTCCCACAGTTGCTGATTTCTTCCATGAGTAACGTTTTGTTTAACCAGCACATCTCAGATTTATTTAAATGACTGATCTTAAAAAAGTAAAGGCAAGGGAGATCCCATATCTTCCCTTCATTGCTTTTTTATTTACTTTTAAGCTACAGATAGTTTACAAATTACTGTTATTTTGAATTCTTTCCATTTCTTTAGGAAATGTCTTTTTACTCTTACTTTAAAAAAATAAACAGCATTGTATAGGGTTTGTCAACGTGACAATAAATACCATCCAGATGACATAAACTCGTTGCACTTTTTTTTTTCTGGAAACTAATCTCATTAATTTCAGTAGAACTGTTCACAAGAGAGAGTTTCCCAGCCATATCTCACAGACACGCATGAGTAGAGAAGAGCCAGACTGCAAAAGTGTCACAAACAATTTACTTTTCCAACACTTGCAGAATAAAGCAAGGCCCCCCCAAGCATATTGTGCCATTCCTATCATCTCTTTTTTTCCTGCAACAGCATCATTATTTTAAGGATAAAGTCCCTGTGTAAAAATCCTTCATTTTTCTTCCTTCTTATGCAACCCAGAAGGCAATGGGGAAACGTTCATGTATTAAAGAACTTGTGATCTTTCTTTTAATTAAATAACTTTAAAGTTGTTTAATTGATCAACTTGTTTTTAATTAGAATGGGTGCTTTTTTTCCCCCATTCCAAAGTGACAAACAGCAGAAAGTTTGAAAGACTCCTGGTGCAGCATCTGTTTCCCTTCCAGACACCATGGGCTCACTGATGACCCACGTGACACCCTAGGTCACCGAAGGCAGGTATCAGGGTGGCCCCTGCAGAGCCCCACAGCTCTGCCCATCACTCACTTAACCAGCTGAATTCCAAAACCTAGTGAAGACTGGGAGGTGGATGCCAAGGGTGTCAGACAGTAGTTGGCTCAGGTCACAACCCAGGAGAGCACTAGAAGTGATGTTATACAATTGAGTGCACTCTTTGGTAAACTATTCACAAACCAGGCACAGCTAAAGGCAGAGGAGGACAGCCTTAGCTGGCACACAGCAGCAAAGCTAGATTGGTTTTAACAGATTTAAACACAGAATATGCTGAACGTGTCTTTTAAATATGCAAAGTCCTGTTGACATAAAGGAGGAAGCTACTAAAGACTTTCAGGTTCTTGACACTGAGACTTAAATGTCTCTTTTGCAAAGGGTATTATGATGATAGTCCATGAAATGCCTTTGAAGAACATCATGTTAATGTCTGCCCAAGTGTGGTGACACATCAGACTATAGCCTGTCTCTTCAATCATCTGTTCCCAGGTTAATGACCATGGCAGCCAGAACAGCCCTACTTCTACCAAAAGATGTGTAAGGATTTAAATTATTACGGTGTGTTCCCAGGCAGCACTTCAAACTACATTTAAATGGGGGAAAAAATTCAAACCCTTAGTGAAATGAAAAATCTATTTATTGTATAATCTTGGAAGACTTTTCTACAAGACTTAAATTTGGAGCTTTAACAAATCTCTCAGAGGCTTTTAGCAACTTACATGTGTTTATGTTTAATAAAAATAGTGGAGGGTTCCAACTAAATTAAATTAAACTAGCTCTTAATTCCCATGTTTTGAAAAGGCATCACGTTGATACTGTGATGACTTTATTCATGGAAATATGATTCAACTCTTTGGCTCACACATCACTGTTATCAACCCAACACAAAGGAAAAAAAAAGAAATCACAGCTGCAGTCTCTGAGCTCCTGGAGACAAATGTCTGAAAGCAAAGAAAACAAAAGAAACCAAAAGGGAGAGCTAAACCTTAGTAAGCACTGTCTAGTAGGTTTGTGGCCACCTCTGACTAACCATGAGCTTCTGTTTTTGAACATCTGAGTCATCCCCTAATGTCCTGCACCTCTGTGCAAATAAATAAATAAATAGATAGATATAACCCCATGGAGCAACAGAAAATGTGAATGGGTGGCGGGAAGGATAGATTTGATGAAGAGGGAGAAGAGAGCACAAACCTCAAGGATGAATAGTTTCGAAAACCAAAAAGATCAGAAAGAAAACAGCAAAACAACCAACGAACAATCTATATCCTATTAGCAGAGACCAGTTTTACCATTTCTACTCGAGATATGGTTCCAAAGAGGTAATAAAGTGCTACAGGATTCTCCTCTAATTGATGAATACAGGAAATTATGTCACTTCCCAAAACAAAAAAGTCCAAAACCTGGCTTGCAGTTACCAAATCTGGTTGTATTGCAACACAGTAAATTTTAACATCTGCTCTGACCTACAGAGCTGGACTGGGCAATCCCTCTCTATCCTTCTCACAAGGCCCAGACCACAACACGGTGATGGGGATTCTCCTCCTTTGTACATAAGAAGGCAGCATAAAAATATTATCCTTCAAAAAGACTATAAAGTGTACTTTTCCCCACATAGAAACATAGTATTACACTACTGCCTGAAAAACAAGCGGCTCTAACCAACCTGTAATCTGACACCTGCAGAGCCCTCAGCTGGTAGTGGTGGCAGCTGTTTTTGCAAGCTGGAAATATGGACCACAGCAGCCTGGCTGTTCATCACAGTGTGCCTTGCACAGCCACATACAGCACTTCTGCAGGTGGTTGTAAAATTATCGCCCTCGTTTTGTGCAGCCACTTGTCACTGGCTTCACTTTTAAGCAGCCTTTGCACAGGTAAAAGCAGCCAGCAGGTCATCACTGTGGGACAGGTGGCTTTTCTGAAACAAAACTGACTGCAGTTGTCCAGATAACTGCTTCCTGAGCATCAGGGGGAATGTACTAGGGAACCAAGCCAGTGTTTAAAACACACAACAAACAAATCTTTTTCTTCACTGAAATAGTTGTACTAATCAAAAGAGTGTGGGGAAAAGCTCCCAAGGCAGGATATTTTTTTAAGCCAATGCTGCCATTGACACAGATGTCACTGACAAAGCCATACCCTCAGCCTGGTAACTTTAACATTTGTCTGCTATTTCTTACCCCAAATGGATCATGGGACCTTCTGGCCTGCAGAAGACCTTGGGGGCTACACAAGCATACATGAGATAAATGTCTCTAAAAACGTCTTGATGTTAAAAAGATGTTGTTGAATAGAGGTGCTATTCAAACACCAACTGAGTTCCAGCAAGCCACATGGTGAAACTGCTGGGCAAAAGGATTGCAAAGGGGAGGAGAAAAAACAAAAAACAAACAAACAAACAAACAAAACCAACCAACCAACCAAACAAAAAGACAGAAACATAGTCAACAATTATTAGATGCTGGTGTGTTAGGGGTGCCTATAGACACAGTTTCTCAGTCTGGCCCTCACCTTGCTTTCCCAGAATTAACAAACAACATAGCTACACATGTAACTTCTGGCTATGCACAAAATTTCAAGCTCCCCACGGTGTTGCTATACACATATTGGGAGTGATGAGAGAAGAAAGGGATGACAAGGGCTCCTGTCCCAGACCTAGACCCCTTCCACCCTCAACACAGTGCTTGAAATCAGCCAAACTCTTATCTTGGCACAGACTGTCTAAGGGGCAAATCACACATGAACCTGTGTGATTTGTTCAGTCAGTTCAGACTTTAGAAAGCTGAAGTCCAGTCAGTTATTGTGTGTATAACAGCAAACCCCCTTTTCCTACTGTTGCTGGATTTTGGGGTAAGTCCAGTAAAACATCTACTTTTTCTCTCACCTATGTTGTTAATTGCTTGCCTATAACTAAATTGAACACAGCAGGATAGTAAGTAACAGAAAAGCTCCATGTTTCAGCCTGCTGCCTCATAAAAGTACTAAATTGAGCTACATGCAATATCCACATAGCACAGCTAAACGATCAGTCTGAAACCAACAGGAACTTTTATAAGGTCTTTGGCTTAGGCCCCTTCCAAACACTGAGTTTTCATGAGTTACACCAGCTGCCACTTGTATTTACTTTATAAACACCACATGCTAAGTGTAAATTGCATCGCCACCGCTGCTGATTTCACCCCAGATACTTTTATACAAGTTACGGGCGGTGGAATCCAGCTTTAGGCTGGAGGCCAAGAAAGACTTCTCCAGTGGGGTTATATAATTCAGGGTTCTTAAAAAAAAAAAAAATACTGAATCAACCAGTATATAGAAGAGCAAAAGACTGAGTTTATCACAGTGTTATTGATTTGTTGTACAGGAGACTTAACACTTACCAGCAGAGAGAATCACCAAGGCCAGCCCAGACTGAAGCACACACAGCCAGGTCATGTGGATATTAGTTGGACAAATAGATTAATACATCAGCACCCACAGACCAGGTCCTGATTTTCAATCATCTTTTGTTCCACAAATTTCTGCAGGTAGAAGGTGCATGATAGGGAAAAAATTTTAAAAAGCAGCACTGGCTTTTTAGAAGTAAGGGTAAAGTGAACAATGACTTTCAGAATCAAGTCCTGTTTTGTTTTTTTTTCCCCCCAGGATTTCTTGCCCATCTCTAAAAACATTATATTTTGTTACTCATCAAGGCCCTTTTCAGGTCAGAAGAAGAGTTCAAAGACCTCAAGAACATGCACAAGGAAACACTAACTGGTGTCTTCAGGAAGAATTTTGCCTGAATGAAGGTTACAATGTCTTACATCGGTAACTGCATTCATGAATTTGCAGTTATTATTAGTAGACAGAATAACGTGAGCAAGCTCTTTCCTGGTTTACTTTAACCAAAATGACATCTCTCACACTGGGCATTCTCACATTGAAAAAAACATGTTTTGGTCATCCTGGGTTTTTGGTGGGTTGCTTTGTTTGTGTTTGGGCTGACTGCAGCCGTACTGTCTCCAGAACTCCTCAACTCCCACATACTTCACTGTGACACACTGTGGGTGCAGGTCAAGCACATCCCTTGCATTTCTGAGGTCACAGTGTCATAGTCATCCACCGCAGCCTTCCCAGCAGCATATGCCATCAAGTGCTTTGTAAACACTTGTTTGGCTGTGCAGCACAGCCAAACAGCAAAGTGCACTGTGTACTGGTGTCAGAGCTTACCTCCTGCCCCCTTGTATTAGCAGAATACAACAGGACAAATTTTATAATGCAACAGGATCAACAGTGTGTGTAACAGTTGTTGTGATGACCTGGAGTCATACTGTGGTTTCTTTCTATATACTCTTTATGTATACTTTAGTGTGTATATATACACACACGCATGTATGTACATACAGATGTATACACACACATTTGCATGTGTATTCATCCATTGTTAATATATTTTATAAACATACACAGAGTTTGTATATTAAAAAAAAACAGGGAAATAGTATTCCAAGAGCATTATATATGCTTTCCTCATGGAAAACCTAAACTTGTGAATTTCTTGAATATCCCTGTTGATACATTTAGCTTCCATCTCCTCCACAGAATAACTCTTCCCTTGCATTTCAGTGAAGTGATTGAGATCTGCCCTTCAAAAGTTGGCAGTATTATTGCATTATTTTGATTCCATGGAATTCTGGAGGGCACATCGACGTTTCCATTGCACTGGAGAGCCCAAAACTAGACCAAATACTGCAGATGGGGCATCACCGGTGCTGAAGAGGGGAGGTATCACTTCCCTCAACCTGCTGGCAATACTCTTAATGCTGGCCAGGAGGCTTTTGGCACCACAGTCAAAAGCACTTCCAGTTTTGCTTTTGTCTGCGAGTTTGCTGAGGGTGCACCACATTGTCCCATCATCCAAGACATTAGCAAAAATAACCAACAGTATTAGGCCCCAGTACTGACCACTGGGACACATCTGTGATGATCAGCCTCCAGCTGCACTTTGTGCCACTGACCACAATGCTCTGAGCCCAAGAGTTCTGCCAGGTAAAACCATCTCACTGTCTACTTATCTAACCCACACACCACCAGTTTGTCTATGAGGGTGTTATGGGAGACAGTGATGAAAGCTTTGCTAGAGTTGACATGAAGAACATCCACTGTTCCAGTCATCTCACTGTAGAAGGTTGATATCCACTGTAAATCCATGCTGACTACTCCCAAGCACTTTCTTGTCCTTCATACTGCTATACATTTTGAGATGGCTTCCAGGATTATTGACTGTCACCATCCCAGGGTCAAGATAGGCCTGTAGTTCCCTGGATTTGATCTTGTTCTTTTTGAACACAAGAGTGACACTGGCTTCCTACAGTTCTCAGGATCCTCTCTTCAATTTTCATGACCTTTTAAAGATAACTGAGTGACCTCACAATTACATCAGCCAACTCGCTCAGAGATGGCATCAAGTACCTTGGCCTTTCCCAAGTCATGGTCTTCTACCCAGTTCAACAACAAATCCATGTTTTTCCTAGTCTTGCTTTTGCTGCAGATGTACCTGTAGGCATCACCTTCCTTCCTTGTTGCTCTTCAACATACTTTGTCAGATTCAACTCCAGGTGCACTTTGGATTTCCTAACCTCATCCCTGCATGCTCAGTGTCTCTGTATTCCTCCTGGGTGATCTGTTCCTGCTTCCACCTCTTGTGTGCTTTAAGTTTTGTGAGAAGCTCCCTGCTACTTTTTGCTTGATATCCTGCTCAGTGGAATGGACTGTTCTTCACCACGAAGGAGATATCCCCTGAAAACCAACCAGGCCTCTTGAACCCCTATTCATTCCAGGATTGCCTCCTTTGAGATTCTTCCAAGCAGAGACCAAAGTGCCCTCCTCAAGCCCAGAACTGCTATCCTGGGCTTTTGCTTTTTTCCCCCTTGTCTCAGGATCCCACACACCACCATCTCATGGTTACTGCTGTGCCCAGCTTTCACATCCCTGATCGGTCTTTCCTTCTCTCCAAGTACAAGGTCCAGCAGGGTATGTCCCCTCATTGGTTCCTTGATCATTTATCAGGAAGTTGTTACCAAAGCACTTCAGAAACCTTGCAGGATTGCTTATGCCCTGCTGTGTTGTCCTTCCAGCAGATATTTAGGGTGCTTGGCTAAATTCACCCACAAGGATCCGGGCCAGTGACCATGAGACTTCTTCCAAATGTCTGAAGACAGCCTTATCTAATTCCTCCAGTCTACAGTCTACAGCAGACATCCACAATAACACCACACATGTTGGTTGCCCTCTAACCCTGATCTGCAAGCTCTCAGATAACTCTCATCTGTCCCAAGGCAGAGCTTCATTCACTTCCACTTTTCTGACAAAAAAAGAACAACTCCCACTCCTAACTATGGTGTGTCCTTCTTAAAGACTACCTAGCTGCTGCAGTGCTACACCACATCCCACCACATCTGTGCAGACAAGGAGCTCATCTGCCTCACTCCAGCTTCAGCAAGAGCCCCCCAGCATTGCCCAGAGCCCCAAATCTGCAGAGCTGCACCCTTCCTCAGCAGCTTGCTCTGGGCTGTGGCCCCTGCTGCTGAGTCAGAGGCAAATTCTCTGCTGGGTGCTGGGGATCTGCAGCAGCAGCCTGCCACCACTGCTGAGCACAAAAGCACTGTCAGCCCAGACCCTTCTGAACTCCTTCTGCACAAACTGCTGCTGGCTGCATGCTGTGGTTGATGGTTATATAGGACCCCCCAGCACCAGTTGACAGGATTCCTGAGCCTCCCTGGTCAGGATTCAGCTGGAAAAAGACGCTATTTGGTATTTATACAATCTACCACAGATATCACAAGCCAAATGAAAATTTTACCACCTGATTCTCTTTACTGGTAAGAAAACCAAGCAGTCAGGGTCAGAGCTGCCTTAACATTCACATTGGTTTTAGCCATTCAGTGATTTTTACCACCACCATTACAATTATCACAGAGATAACAATACCCATCAAGGGCAAATCAATAATTCCACAATAACCTATTACTGAAAACACAGCCGCCCCAGACAGAGAAAGAAGTAATATATCTGATAGCAGATCCACGGTCACTAAGTACCTTTATTAAACTTAATCCCTTCCCTTGGATATCAACTATACCTAAAGCAGCACAAGCCTCTTGTATCCAAGGAGGAAGAGGAAAGCCACAGTAAAGTCTGCTTTCATCAATCTCATAACAAGAACACCAGAAGATATACTGTACCACAAGCTAAGCTGTAGCAAAGGACACCAACTCACGTGTGCACAAAGGGCTGCAAGTATCTGGTCTCTACACCCACCTATACAGGCAGAACCTTGAGGTAGCTAAAACTTTACACTGTGGATTTTCTAATAAACAAACACAGAAAATGTCAATCCAACTTCTTCTTGCTCACCTGCAGGTAAATGTCCACCAGGTTCTATTTCAATTTGATGAGTCAATTATCTGATTAATCAAAAACCTGAGCACCCCTACTACTGTTGCAATTAGCCCCATCAGCAGCCATCGATTCCATTCTTTCCCAGAAACAAGAAAGCACAGTTACCTCTCAGACCATAGCACAGGACTATTTCCACACTGCCTCTCACAAACATGCAAATCCCTTGTTTAGAGCATTTTGATTATTAACCATGACTGCCTCAGCGAGAGGCTGTTCTTGCCAATCTCGCTTCTCGCTTTTCAAAGTGTACACTCAACTGCAGCTCTGCTTTTAGGTGACAGACATTTTCATTTGGGTAAGGAACATGGTTGGATTTTTGGGGTTTGTTTTTCGTTTGTTTGGGGTATTTTTTGTTTTGTTTTGTGGGTTTTTTGTTTTGTTTTGTTTTTAAATATATAAGTAGCAGTACAATCTGCTCTCAGATGCTGATTGATGTCATATTAAAATCAATTACATGACTCAGTAATTACGCACTCCAAACACATTTCAAAGTAATCCCTGTTTTCTTTGACTGCAAGTAATGCACTGAGCACCTACCATGTAACTGTGCAAACCTTTACCTCCAGTTTCTATCTCGACTAAACTTATACTACTAATGATAATTATGCACCAATAATAGTGACCAATTTATTTCTAGTGCCATCTAGGACTAGAGCAGGCCTACTGAGACTCAAGTACCATGGTTCCTGCAGGTTGTAAGATTTATTATTTTTTTTACAAAATTCCCCATTAAAATTAAAAAATTACTAATTGTAATGAAAAAATTGGCATTTTAAAATTACAATTAATTTCAAGAAAAGTCTCCGAACATTCAAACCTCATCAAAGTCTCTTCCTTTTAAGCTGCATACATTGAGAATAATTTATTTTTTTGCATATTCAATAATTTGTGAATAACAGAGACATAAGCACTTACAAAAAAATGCTTTTAATCCCTTGGACCCCTTCTACATTCAAAATATTTTCCTGTGCACAGAAACAATAAATAACATTTCCTTAATTCCTTCTGCTATCATAAATCTCACTGGAGTGTCCAAATTATACATTACTTTAGAGGCAGCAAGAGTATTTAAGGTAAGTTTACCTGTATTTTTTCTGTTGTAGCGACTTTTTATAAACTTTACTGTGTGAAGGTAAGTAATCCAAACTCTCATGGGCTATCAGGTGTTCTCTCTCATCCTCCTTGCAGTGACAGTATGCTAACCTGCTCATGCTGCACTGACTCCTAAAATCCTGATAATTAATCAGATTAGGCCCATGACCTTCTGCTACTAACACCTCCTCTTCACCACTTTACATGTACATCCTATGGGAAAAAAAGTGATGATATTATAGTGCCCTCCAAGAGTCCTCAGGATGCCAACAGGAATGATGTGAGCCCAAGGTCAGTGTCCTGGAGACTGAAGGAGGGAGGAATGGAAAACCACATGAGGATGGAGTAGCTGTGGTGCAGTGACTGGCTGGTTTGTGTTTGGCATTGCTTTGTGCCGCTGCATTGACACGGCACAGTCAAAGCAATGAAAACCTACAGCTGGAGCTCTCTGGTGGAGAAGTCCCTCCAATAACAGATCGACCACTGCAGCAAGATTGTTGCACCAGCTCCTTGCTGACTATTCAGAAGACAGGGACATTTAAGCCACAGGGGCTTTATCTGTTTCAAAGAGATTATCATGTGCTGTGCTTTGGGCTGCCCATAGCTCTTGATCCACTAATCTAATCACACAATTAAATAAAACAAAATCTAGACTGAAGTGACATTCAGTTAAACCCGGGATTTTCAGTTTGTTGCACAGGCACTCTAAAAATCTTTATTCTCTTACACAGTTATCTTTGAATTTGAATGCCCAATTTTTCTTTAGATAGATAAAATCTGATAAGACTACCAAACGGACTACAGCTTGGATACTTTACTCAAGGTAGTTTGCAAGTTGCCAGTTCAATCAAAGCAAAAAAAAAAAAAAAATTAATGAACATCAAATATTTAAAGAAAATACTGTTTGCCACCTCCACGGCATGGCTTGGTTACAAAAGATAGAGTGAAAATGGATTTCTGATGCTCTCCACCTACTAGCATCTGGACCAATTTGGAAAGGTCTCATCTCAAACAATCACAGAATCACAGGACCATAGAATGGTTTGGGTTGGAAGTAACCTCAAAGATCACCCACTCCCACCCTCTCTTGTCATAAGCAGGAACACCTTCCACTAGACCAGGTTGCTTAGAGTCCCATCCAACTTGGCCTTGAACACTTCCATGTACAGGGCATCCACAGCTTCTCTGGATGCCTCACCACCCTCACAGGGAAAAATTTTTTCCTAATATCTGATCTAACCATACTCTCAGTAGTCTCTCTCCATCTTTCTTGTAGGCTCCCTTCAGGTACTGGAAGGCTGCCATATAGGTGACCTCGAAGCCTTCTCCTCTCCAGGCAATCAGGGAACATAAATAGCTCCTGGTTGTCAATTTGTGAGTACTAAATGAACGCTTTAGGAATCAAGATATAAACTGAATTTTACTTAGTTGGGAGTTACAAAATGCCAATCTGGGGAAAAAAAATGTTTTCAAGCTGCCAAGACCTCATTTGGGAAGCCACAGAGCTCCTTGCTCACCTCTCAAGCAGCTTCCAAACAGACCATGGGACTCCTCAGAGAAGGGCAAGGGGAGAATAAGGAGAGTGGGCAGACACCAGCACAGCTCTCACCTTCCAGATAAGCCTAAGCAGGTTGAGCTAGACTGTCTCCAGTTAGGACCTGGAAAGTAGCTTCCATGAAACTAGAAAGATCAAGCATTGGACCACTGGTACTTGGTGATTAGGGTTACAGGTGACGCATGCCATACAGCAGAAATGCAGCCACCATATGATTATCAGTAGCTGGCCATTTCAACACAAAGTTCTAGGCTAGCCTATCTAACAAGAAAGAAGGAACAACACAATTATATTTGCCTAAGTGCTTTGTCAGTGCAAGAGCATATGCATGCATGCACACATGTTCTTTATCCCTTAGAAGACCAGGATGTAATAACCCAAACCAATACTATGAAAATACAAAATAAGAGTTGCTAAATTACAAGCCAGAGCAAATAAGTACTACCCACCAAAAAGAAGTAGAGGTACAACATGAATTTAATACCAAAACATTTGTCACTTGTCTTTCAATAGTACAGACATCAGATTCCAGCTATTATACACAGAAGTACCTACAACAGAACTCTAATGGTTGTACTAAACCCCTCCTACCTGAGCACAAATTACTGGTCACCCCTGTATCTGGCTAACTCTGTAATGTCATTTCAGTTGTGTAGTGGCAAGCATGTAAAAAACAGGCAAATATTTAGAAGGCATCTCACTTTTAAGAAGAGAATCACGTATTTTTGAATGGTGTCCGGAGTTGCATACGCTTAAATTGCATTAATTCCTTCCCTTTCCACTGCCCTCCTGTATTCAGCTACACACTTGTTACTGTAGCACATGTGATTTATCCATCTGTCAAGTAAAGCAGTGAACCATTTTTGTTGGCTTCTAACACTAAAATAATACAGGTATTACATGATCATACAGTCACAAAAATACAGTAAAGCATTAGAGACTGAGAGTTAATGCTACTAACACTGGATGAGTAGCACCAAACAAATCTGAAGGTAAAAGTAAAGAGTATTTGAACTGCCAGAAAAAACAGTTTCTACTCTAAGGAACGTAAGAGTTCAGAACATGTTTTTCTACAGACTGAAAGCAGGGTGGTTAAATGAGGAGCTTCCAAAGCAGTACCCTATTCACAGCATCCCACTCTGAAGATCAAAACCATTACACCACAAGTGTCACTTGAGGTGACACTCAAGTTTTTTAATGTGCACTCTAAATGACAGCTCAAGGAAGCAAATAATCATCTTAGTGACTGAACAGAGATATAAACACATCACTAACTATAAATGTCATGGCTATAAAGTTTCATTTTATAATTTTTCAGTACTTCAAAGTTACTGCAAGTAAGTGAAGGAGAGAAATTGTAGTACTAACTTAGCATGAGAATCTTGCTATAAATGCAATGACATACCTATGATGCTGACTTTCAGGACAGATGTTGAAACATCTGATAAAGCTGTAAGAAATCTAATGTATTTTAACAGGTTGGTAGTATCATACAATATGGTAGATTTAATCCGCAAATCTTCAAACAGAAAAAAAAATTACATATGACAGGAAACGGTTTCAGAAAACACAAACCAAGATGACTATGATCATCTCCATGAATGCTCAAATTGTGATGTTGTGGCAAGGAGTTTAAATTCCTCAGAATTGGATGGTCCCAGAGCTCAAAGTGCAACACACCACCTAGAGATGAGAAATAATGCTCTCTTCTCCCAAAACTGCAGTTGAGCAAACAACAAACACTGGAGGAATCTGTTAGCCAGAAAAGGCAGGGATCAGAGTTGCTGACAATTCCCCTGATACCGTAACAAAAGCCCAGCTGTTAGTATAGACTTTTCTCATTAATAGTATTGACTTTATTAATTACACACACATTTAAACCCAAAACTGCTGACCACCAACCACTGAGATTTAATGTGAGAACTAAAGGGCCATCCATCAGCACCACACACTTCATGTTTTTTGTTTACACACCTCAATATGGTGGCAAGTTTTGCCAAAACCTAAGAGAAACAAAGTCATCTCAACCTGCTGTACTTCACCACAATGTTTAACAATTGTACACGCAGGAATAGTCTATCTTTAACAAGTGAAAGAAATTAAAAGAATTGGGTTAAGTCCTGTCAGGCTGAGTTCCAAATGCTACATTTCGCAAAGTCATTAAGCTCGTATTATCCTAATTTTCATGACATTGGAAAGATCTGCTAGAAACACTCCCTTCTGTATCTTCATGACAACTTCACAGCTCCCCTGTTTGAACTGCTCTCATCCTAATTGAAACAGGTTTTATTTCTGTGACAATTCTGGAAAAATACAGCAAATTTTTCATGACATATTCTCAAGTCAAGACACATTTACCTCTACCAAGTTTTTTATTTTTTATCAGTAGAAACTGCAGAGGGAAATCAAACCCTTTCCCCCTTCCCTTATCATTCCTGCATGTTTAAAAATAATAGGATAATACTAATTAGAACAGCATACCTACACATCTATAACAATCACCAAGGAGCAGAGTGGGAACAAGCCCACATCAGCTTATAAAAATCTTTGTAGGTCTGCATAGCCATTCATTCAGTTCTCCTAATTTAACAGAGTTTTGGGGATTTCAACACAAACTAAATAGTTTATATATTATAAAACGATGTTTACATTTTATCCACACCAGACATACTAAAAGCAGAAGGTTGAGAGGCTGCTGTTAAGAAATGGTGGAAAGTCCAAAATTAGTATAGAAAACATGGATCAAGAGATCCAAAGCATTGATTATATGTGTATTATCTCAACATCTTGCATTAAATTATCCATTTATACAGTTTGGCACTAGTATAAATAATAAAAGGCTTTTTTAATATATATCACTGCTTTAAAAATGCTAAAGACTGAAAAACTTCATGGAACTGTTTGAATATGGAAATGCAACTTCAGACTTCACATATGTATTTTTTAGAATGGAATTCACTTTACACTCACAACTGTTCACAAATTGAGCTGAAGGGATACATTCATTTAGTAAAAAATAAGCAATAACAAAGTTACACACCACATTAATACTAAGGTAATGTAAAAAGTTGTTATTTTAACCATTGAAAGGAAAATTTATTCCTATGAAAGCTGAGATCAGTTAGTGAAAGTTCTTTTGTGTTTGTTGTTTGGGGTTTTTTTAAGTAGTGTAAGTATGCTATTTTCACACTTCCAGCACTACAGGCATAATATACTTCATACTTTAACCCATGATCAGTTGGGTCTGAAACAGGAAAGGTATGGTACGTTGTTTAGGGAATAAGGCCATAATCAGAACAGGGAACAAAAAAAAAAAATCTCCAGCAATTCTTTCAATAGAGTTAACACAGATGGATTGACAAGTTTTAAATTTTTTGTTTGTTTGTTGGTTTGGTTTTTTAAATTTATTATTAAATAAAGACTACAGACATTCATCATGTTCCTCCAATACCTCCCCACCCCAGAAATCTTTCAAGGCTTCACAAAAAGAGTTCTGAACACATTATTTTAAACATTCATGAGAAATTTACTTTGTCCCACTGCTCCACATCTAGCTGAAATTTTAAATAAAAGATCAACAGTAGTTTTAAGTCGCCATTTTTTGGTACAGTAACACATACTCGGATTAGCTTGGTACCAATTTACTCCTTCCTCTAGCAAGTGAGATTACCCACACCAGGGCAATCCAGCTAAGTTTTAAAAAACTAGAGGTCAGTATAAAAAACAAGTGATAGTCACACATCCTGCCTCTGTCACAGGATTACCAGGTGGCCTACTAAATGAGACCTCTGCACCAAAAGATAACCTAAGAGAAGTGTAATAAATAGTTTTAGGCCTTGAATTGTCCCACAAGCTACTAAATAGGAAATATATCTCCACAAACTCACCATACAAGTAACCATCTAAAACACAAACACTTGTCTAAATTATACAGTTGTTATTAACCTAGCTGATCAACTGTCACAAGATGCACTAAAATTTTCCCTCAGGTATCGCTACACAATAACAAACATTTAGGATGAATGTGCATCATGCATTTATTTCATAATAGTTGAGGGATTCATTCCTGGCTCTGTCTTGCTGGATGACAAGTATTCTCAGGCTGCTTTCAGGAAGAGGAGTGCAATCAAGGCTGTTGGTATGTTCACACCTTGCCACATTTTCTGTACTTTATTATCCACGAGTAAGGCACATTATTTGTAATGTGGCTATTTCCATAGGCTTCCTCATTGCATCTAAGGTTTAACAAAGCATGAATCACACTATCTTTGGGGTTTTTTTTTTTTGCTTCACAGAAAACATACCGCTCTATCGAACAATCAAAACATAGGAATTTTGACAATGCACCAGAGCACAAAGCTAGTTTAAATCCCAGTGAGTGACCACCAAGATGAAAAGAACTACATAGAGCTTTTGTACTTCATCCCTCACACAACTGGCTTCAAACAGTGCTCTGCTTTGCAAGATGTACAATTATGGGTTTGAGAAGACAAAAACAAAAAAACAAACAAACAAACAAAACCAAACAAAAAAATTTGGTAACAATAGTAAATTCAAATCTTGCCAAAAGAATATAACACAAATTAAATACTCATGAGAAGAAAATTAAAATACTGTTATCTAAGCAGGCTACCTAAAAGAAATCACGAGAATATGAGAAACCAAATTACTAAGTAAACACTGATTGGACATGGATACCTGTAAAACAATATAACCTTTCTGAAGGAGAGTAAGCAGCAGTGTTTCAAAATCTTCTTCAGGTAGTATAAGATCTTTGAGGACGCTCTCAACTTCATGCAGTAGTCAAACACATTTTAAAATTTCATAATTACACTTAAGATTTTTATCAGTGCAAGCAAAATGGAAAACCAACACACCTAAAATCACTGCAGGAATATTTTTATCATCATCCTTGCATTTCATACTCCAGTGTCAGAGATCAAGTCAACTCCATTCACCACCGTTTCTTTCCTTCTGCAAAATGTATCTGCTTACAGCTGCATATGCACATTTTCACCAACACAGATTGTTAAAGTGCTTTGGGATTAACTTGCACCACCTACAACTAAGCCAACAACAAACCCTTCTCGATGTTCTGTGAATAAGTCAGTTTCTTAAACTGTTACCAACCATATAATAATCTACAAGTACTTCTCATTCTTTCAATAGTTTACACTGTACAGTTCCATTATCTTAATTGATTAAATATAGATTAGCAGCATTAGTGTAAGCAAAAAGATTTAATGGCATCAAAATCATTCAAATTAAATCAAGAAAGAAAATGTTGCAATGCACTTCAGCCAAACAGTCACAACTGATATGTTATATAAATACAGACACGAGGTAGCTGGTAGTTCTAAATCCACCAATTCTGGAAATGCCCAATATGTCTAAAAAGCATAAACTGACAAATATTAAATAAATCTTTCAAAAAAAAAAAAAAAGACCACCTAGTTTATTGCTTTAAAGGTTCATTGTTTACATGAGAAATAGGCAAAGGCTTATCAAAGAAAGTTAGCTGGCTGTTGATGGCTTTTGATTATATTCATTTTTTCAAAAGAACCACAAAATAAAACTCTGAATGCAAAGAGATGACTCACTCCCAATGATACACATTCTCATCAAAATGAACAAAGGCTTGCATTCTCCCGGGTAGGGAGGCAGAGAAAGAAGGCATAATATCCAAAAGAACAGCATTAACTACTTGCTTATGAGAAATCAGTAACAAAACTAAAACCAGCGTTCCCACCAGACAGAATACATTTTCAAAAAACAACTGCAGGAGAGGCAGAAAGTATTCTAGCTATGAAGACAGCGGCATCATGGCATATGATTCACGGAATGCAGATGGATATATGATGATCTGTACCACCAAAGTAATTTTTAGTAAAGCTTCCTGAAGTTTCTTGTGTGTTTCAGAAAAGGCAGAAGTGGAACAGACAAGAAAAAAAAGTAAGAAACATAAAAGACGAAAAATGCAAGACTCAAGGCAGAAACAGCAAAAGCAAGACAAAGGACTGAGAAGCAGAACAGACTTCAGCAACGTGGTCTGAAAACTGCTTAGAGGTCAAGTAAGCAAAGTGAAAGTTATGCCCATTTCTCAAAAGACTATGGAAGGGAACTAAAGGGGAGGTGGGCAGGCAAAGGTTTTTTGTTTTATTTTGGGGATGTTCTCGGTTTGTTTTTGAAATAACATATATATACACACACAGAGTGCAAGCTTGTCTAAAGAAGTGATACTACAGATGACAGAACTTACTCCCCCGCAACAAATGGAACTTCTTGACCTCTCAAGTAAACTAAGCATACAAAAGTGATAAGGACAAAAGGTGTATATAACACCAGCAGCAATATTATGTTTGACTTTCCACTACTCCTGCAAGTTACTGTACATATATTACATCACTATTATAGAAATGGCACAGCCTCAGACACTTTCCACATTTTATTTACATTTTAAGACTAACTTTAATCTCAATCACATATCCATACATTTCCTTTGTTTCACTAAAACTTAAATGCATGGTTTATTAGAACAAAGACTGTAAACAAATATTTGCCATGTCCAATACATGTAACACATGAGCTGCTTAACAGAAATTAATCCCCCCATTTTATAAATACAGGTATCAAAACAATCCTGAACATACTTTGTGACACTACTAGTAGTCGGCACCCACACCCTTGCAAAATTAAACAGGATGAGCAACGGTATTCACTGTACCTGCTACCTTAAAAGAAATTTAACTGCAGCTCTTTTACTAAGCAAGATGGATAAAGCATGCCATTTATATTTTGCCTTCTCCAGAGATTATTTTCAGTAACACATATTATTCCACAGCAATCTGACACTTTCTGTCATGCTTTCATCTTGTAAAACCTGAATTCCAATTTTAGGTTATTTCAGGCTTTTGCTTAAATGACAGTGCCTCGATAAGAGAAAAAAAATAATTGTGCTGCCTTTTTCTCCGATAGTGCCTGAAAACATATTGGGCATACATATATTATATATTCTTACAAATGTCCAGGTCATGTATACCAGCTGAAATTCTTTAATGTGTGGGTGTTTGCATTGTGAGATTTAATCAAGACATTAACATGAGTAGAAGGTTGTTGTTTTAAGACAGAAGTTTGAGAATCAGCTAAAATTAATTATTGTAAGTTTGTCCCTCTGGAGGTTGTGGAAGCTTCATATTTTCTTTGGACATCATTAGACGTCTTAGCTCTTGAAGTACAACTTTAATGCTATATGAATTCTGCCATTTTGCTAACACTGGTATGCTCCGTGCATCCACCTGGAAAAAGAAGAAAGAAATTTAAGTTATGATGGAACACAAAATCTCTACATAAGTAACTGTTACAAACTTAATTGCTCTAAGAAACACTCTAAGCATTCCCTAACACCTTCTCTGTGGCATGAAGTCCCTCTGTTCATACAATATTCTAAGGAAAATAATCATATACTTACACACAGATAGAGATACTGCAATAAACCCATGCAGGTGGACCCTTCCATCTGTGCTGCTATTAATACCAGTGAGAAGAAAAGGTGGGGGGAGGAGGAGATCAGCAAACTGTTCACTGCAGAACTGGAGTGGCTATCTCACGAAAGTTTTTTGTTTTTCCTAATTACCCCCAAAAAGGAAACAAATAATCACCTTCACTATGCTAATATACGCACCTGGGTGTTCCTTAGTTCTTTAAAAGAACCTGCCACACAAGAGTCCATGGAAAACCTTTCTGAATAAACATTTCCACTGTTTTCTCCTTGCTACAAGTATTGTTAGTCATTTATTTCACATCAATATTACATGATGCTTCTGACGCATCCAGAGTCACTACTTATACTAAGAAATGTCTTGAAATACTGAAATAATTGATTCATAATGCTTGGACATTTCTTAGTTCTTTGCATCCTTCCTACAGTAAGTCATCTTATGGAGCTGTGAAGATTACTGTACATCACTTACCAATTTGAATATGAACTGAAAGGAAAGGACATGGGGCTTCTCCTATGCGTTTATAAAACCTGTGGGACAATTTACACAATAATATTATAACAGGGAGGTTTCCATAGGAAAGTCAGCAATTGAAAGTCATCCTGGGAACCGTTTTGGCAGCAAGTTAAGTCCCAGCTCCTGCATGGAGGAACTTAACAACACAGAGGGGCCTACAGCTGTGCAACTGCAAAGCAGGCCCATGGGCAGGAATAGGGCCATTGCATGCTACTGAATTCCATTGGCAAAGTAGCACATGCAGCCCACATGGCTATAAAAGTGCTGGAAACCACTGTTTTATGATTTAGGCAGCATAAAACATCAGGAAGTTTCTTATCCCATCTTAATTAGGGCAAGCTGAAAGAAAAAAGAACCTGGAATCAGAAATAAGAATTATTTAATAATAATCTGTTAACACAGATGTTTTATTTCTCGATTATCCAAAGTGAGGCTGTCTATTTTCAGAACATTGAATGAGACTAAACCATCTTGAAGGGGGAAGCTGAAGCCAAAGTTTAACAATGTGCTAGCTTGGGCAGCAATATTAACTCAAGAAACTTCTGCTCCCTCTCACTAAGCACTTGTTCCTTTAACAGTGGTCTGCCTATCAGCTCAGGTGAACCATGAAATGTATGGGAAGCTACTTTCTGAACTGAACTGACAGAACCTATCCAGTTTAAAAAAAAAAGAAAAAAAAAAAAAAAAAAAAAAAAAAACCAAACAAAAAAAACACCTTGGAAAGAAGTCCCTAAGTATGGTCGATCCTTGATCTTGTTTGCAGCTCAGCACGATAAAGCACTTCTTTTCACACAACTGATTTTCCACTCAGAGTTAGGAACCCCTTAAAGTCAGCTGAGTTGCCTAACACAGCATATCATCAAACTAGAGTATGAAGGGCAGACAGATTACTTTATAATTACTACAGACATTTAATAAATTAGGAAGAAAAATAGCATCAAAAGAAAAGCACTATTATGCAACAACATCATACCAGTTTAAAATACACATGAGGGTAATGAGCTAATACAGAAAGCTTTTGAAATACTGGTGAAACCATCACTGTAAATCCTGTACTGTTGGTACTTTTGAAAAGGGGTATTTGGTTTAATGTGCCAGATAAGAGGCAAAATTGCTGGAAAGGCAGTTGTCCTAGGACTACAGAGATGAATGTCTATCTTCAGCCTGAAAATTCTGCTTTCATACCATCTTCCTTCTCCCTGCTTCTCCTCAACTTTGCCTTTGTAGGCACCTTTAATCTGGATATCTGCCTCCATTACTTCACATAGCAGTCAGTCACCACTGCTGTTTAAACAATGCAGTTCTACATAGACTGGAACATGAGAGCTGACCACTTAAGTTCCTCCTGCTTTTCTCTCTTGACTGGGAACTTGTAAAAACAAACTCACATACTGTAAACTCTGCTTTAACATTGTTATGAATGTTTTCTGCCTAAAATCTGCTGCAACATGACATTTTCGTTGCTGTTTATCTCGAGTCTCTTTTCTGCAAGTCACCAACTTCTTTTATAACATCTTGCAGCAATAAAGATTTTGGCTCAGGTTCTGTTTTTTTCTGTTGCAGAATTGGCTTCAAAGTTAGTGCACAATAAATTCACTTCATGAAGAACAATGATAAGACATTTAAAAGAGTGACAAAAACTGTGTTCAAATCATACAAAAGCATTAGGTAATACTCAAATACATGCCCTTGGACACAGAGGGAGACCTTTCAAGGTCACATAAAAGCTAATATAACTGCAAACTGCATGCAATCTATAGACTATTTTATTCTGGCAGTACACCACTCTGAAACCTTAAACAATAGCAAAGAAGCTGTATGTGTAATGCATAATTTTTTTCTAAACAGTTGAAAATAAACCAAATTATTTTACACGATGGAAAATATTCAGTGTTTATAATGCTCCAAATATCTTAACATCGACAAGGAGCAAATGGTAGCAAACGTCTACAATACATTCAAAGCAGTAACTGAACAGACAACTTCCAAGTGATTTTAGAGGAAACAAGTATTTCCAGCTGTAAATGGTATCTAAATGAACAGAAGTGACTGCAAATCCTGCAAGGTAAGACTCACTCTCAAAGATGGAAAAAACGGACAACCTCAAAAGACAATGGAAAAATTAACAGCACATCAGAATGCAACCTGTGTTTTACGACTATGGGATAAACAAGCCTCCAAAAGAAAAGACCATACAGTATTACGAATGAAAACGCACAGTTTTACAACAGTGGTGCCACTAGTACATAAAGGTATTTTGTCCAGCTCTACACAAGTACTTGGACTAGCTTTTCTGACCTTAGCAATCTAATTCTGTATACATATGCAGCAGTTCCATAGGCAAATTGAAAAGAAAACCACAAAAAACTAACTTACAGATGAGAAAAGAAAGACAATTTAACAGGATTCTTCAGAGCATCCAAGTTCAGTCTTTTGAGACAAAATACTCCTGAACTAGTCCTCTTCCTTCCTGCACTAAATTTACCAGACAGCAATCACTGAATATATGCTGCTGATAGAAAAGTTACTTACAAGCAAAACTCATCTCTCACAGAATAATCAAACAAAAAGTCAATAAAATTGGACCTGTCAGATTTGTAAATTCATTGCACATACACACTTCTCATGAAAAGTGTAAACGGGATTTGTAAGTCAAGGTTGAGAACCACTGCCAACAGGGCAATATGAGACTAGTTGCCTTAAACCTCCAGCAACTAGCACTTAGCCACCTTTCCCCTCCACCATTCATACTCTAACTCAACAGAAATTACCACCCTCTAAACTCACAGTGAGGGCCCTGCTTTTTCCTCAGGTGTTAATTGGCACATACCTCCTGTAAAGCATCCCTTAATAACATGACAAATGTTTTGAGCATGACTTGCTAAAACACAATTTCAGCTGCTATTTCTCTCAGGGCTCCTACCTGTAAGTCACCAACTTCTTCATGACATCTGTAAGCAATGTGATCAAAAACTGGCCACATGTCAAAAAACAGGGTGCATGCAGAAGCACAGACAGCAGAGTATGTCTGAAGATAAAACCCTGCCATTCATTTAAAGACTGAAACCAACCACTTATGATCTATTAAATGAAAGATGACCAGAAAGTGGGAGAACAGCTTGAAAAAACAAGAAGAAACTATCAGGAAGCAGTATGATGAACCTTCCAAAACGTTAAACATGTACCCTCATTTATCTCACAGTTTCTCTAACGAGCACAAGGGCAAAATAAGATAAAATGCAAGACACTGGGACAACAGACACAATAAAAATTACATAGGAAATGTGTTTTAAATTCATTACTTACAAAAACTTTTCATTAAAAATACTATTTAGTCCTATTTAAATATTTTTCTTTTTTTTTAAATGCATTTGCATAGCAAATACTTCATAAGATTCACAAGCTTACAGAGCTATAGGGGAAAAAAATTAATGAAGGTTTTGTGTAAGGTTATAAACTTATTAAAATCAAGCCCAAGATCCTGCTTCCAAACACCGACACCTATTCCCAGGCAGGCACAGAAGAAGAAACAAGAGTACACTTCTTTACTGGTTCAGAGTAATACATGTTACTAGGAAGAGGTATGAAAGTCCTAACATACCAAAAGCTCTGCTGCATTTCAAATGGGCAGTTTCTGCTAGTGAAAACTTAATAAACACATAAACTTATGCAACAAGGCACAGTTGTGATGAAAGGCATCAGTCAGTTTGCAGACAGCAATTTTGATAAGATCTTTAGGTAAAGCTACGTAGAAGTATTTTCAAAGTCATTTTAGACTACTTCTGAAGTGTTAGTGCACTGACTTTGGATGACCAACCAGAACACTACCACAGCTCAAAAGAACCCCTGAGAACCTCTCCCTCCACTACAGTCACTTAGACACTTAAGTTTCAAATTTCAGTACCATTAATTACAGCAATGCAAGTCCATCTTTCTTTTAGATATTGCAAATTAATTAAAATCCAAAGATGCACTCTGACTCACCTCTAAGTGTTACCTTAACCCAATTACTTTGCATTCACTAAAGGCAAATGTATCCACATCAAGCGTGATATATTATTGTACTTCCTGCTGATGTATGCATATACTACTATAAATGCAAGACAGCTCACACCTCCTTTCAATGGGGTACCTCAGGCTTACTTACAGGATTAAAGCACCTAGGGAATAACAGAGTAACAAACATGTTTGAGCTGCTGCCATTGCTCATGCATGCGAACTCACCCTCCCCTAAGTGTGGGATCAGTGAACGTAATTTATTGCAAACTGATCTGTAAAATGAACATGACTGTATCCAAATCTGTATCCAAAGATCTTAAGACTGAAGCTCAGAATCACCTTGGATTTGAATAAAGCCAGTATAAAGAAAAAAAAGAGTATAAATTAATACATCCAAAGTGACTCTCATCAGAAACTACCTCCATTTTTAATTGATGGAAATACAAGAAAAAGTTTGTAATATTCCTGTTAGAATATCAAACAAATCCCCTTTTATAAGAGTATTACAAGGGAAACACCTACACACAGCTTAAATACTTACTGTTTTCCCACTCAAAACTAAAATTTTCATCTTCTTTTAAAAGAAAAAACTGTCTCAATACTGTAATGCTTGTCTCATTGATAAGCCACTACGAGCCACAAAGATTTGAAGTAGTAGGTCACCAAAATTCAATTTAAAACAGTATTTATATTATAAAAATTAAATATGAAAGTTCTGTCCAACATGTATATTCCTCACCTGAGTTTTTCAGATAAATACTTTATAGTACAAATTAACAACATGGTTCATCTTACCATTTCAACTTACCATTCCATTGGAATTATTTATTCCATTCATATTAATTTTAGTTACAAATCTAACTGTAGGAGGTGCTTCTGGATATTTAGGTCCACACTCTACTTTCAGACTGTATATTCTGTTTTCATAGTTTGTCTAGAAAGCAAAAAGACAGACTAATGCATTTTACTGAAAGCTAAATATTACTATTTTTTTAAAAGCAGAGCAAAAGCAAGAGGAATAAAGATTAAGAGATAAGACATAAATACAAATTTGTTAATACTCTGTACCCACTGAAGGTCTTGGATTACTGACTGATATTCCACTGTTTTGGTTATATTGATTACTTCATGATTATGTATAAATTACAGTACCTATTAACTATGCCATACACAAGTTTTAACACAGTAAAATTCTTTTTTTTTAATTCACATTTGCTCTCATCCTTTCTACCCACCTGCATTCTCAAAAACCATGTTGGAAAAGTATGGGGCTAACAGAAATCAATAATCTTTAGGAAAATTACCCCTTTCCCCTGTAATGAAATATCTAACACTGCAAAAAAAATTGGAAATGGAGAAAGACTAATAACTCAAGTTAAGATACAACCAAGAAAAAGCTAAAATAAGGATCAGCAAAAGAAACATATTCTGCAAGTAATTAACACTATGGAAAATATCTAAGATTTCCATAGATGGGGATTGCTTGGTTTACTGGAGAATAAAGTGACTGCAAGCTTGAGGATGTCATTCCAAAGTGACCATAGGGCAGATAATTCTAAATGCAAGTATTTTTTAAGAGTCACATTATAATTAGATATGGTCCTATCCTTTTTAAATCTTGACAAGTAGACCATGCTAAGGATCAGTGGCTTTGCTGGTCACTGATGCACAAGCCTCTGTGCTCCAAAAGGAAGATAAAGCCAGTTTTCCACATCTGCCTTTCCACTGGCACAACATATACAGCCAACATGAATCAAAGGCAGTAACAAAGCCTCTGAAAATTCCAGAATTAGCATCTTTAAGCTGTTCTGCATCACTCAGCTGTAACTCCAAGCAGAATTATCAACCATGTAGCCAAATTATCAAGTGACAGTCCACTCTGTGGTCAATTAAAAGGCAGGGTGGAATAAGACTACTAAAGCACTCTGTGTACCATAATATTCAGAAGGCACAGAGACTGAGCACGAAGTGAGTCAGAAAGAAACAAGGCAAAACAAAAGGTCTTCTATTATTCTTTCCCATTATGGTAAAGGTAGTGAGACACTGGAACAGGTTACCCAAGGAAGTTGTGGATACCTCAACCCTGGCCATGTTCAAGGCCAGGCTGGATAAGGCCATGAGCATTCTGAGCTAGTGAGGGGTGCCCCTGCATATGGCAGAGGGGGTTGGGATTAGATGATCCTTAATGCCCTTTCCAACCCTTAACATTCTGGTTACAAGCTGGTACCACAGCAAGAAAACACAGTAACAAAAATTCTCATTATTCACTCAGCTAAAACAGTTTACTTCCACAGAGAGAGATACTTTTAGTTGTAGTGGAAATAGGCCAAAATGCATATATACTGCTCACAACCCTGAAAAAATCCCAAGAACACCACTCATTCTCACTCCCTTATTCCTATCCAGGTGGCTTCGCAATTTTGTTCAGTTTATCAACTACTTGCTTTACTGCAAGCCAAGTATCTCTCATCAGCTTCCAAAAAACCTAAAACCCCAATTTATGTTTGTCAGAAAATGTTTCCTTCAATCCAAACCAAATCTTACCCTTCTCTGTCCTGTTGGTTCACCTTTCAACTGAAGAAATTAAAAAACCTGATAAGGAATTCTTGCATAGTTCTAGAGAAGCCACATATGAGACATACTTCATGCTGTGGACAGTATTAGCAACTTTCTTGGTGTTTTGCCTTACTGCACCATCTACATAACTTGGTCATTTCAAAAACCCACCTATCTTCTACAAACACTGAAATTGGAGATGCAATTCCCCTCTAGGTGCCACCACTGGCTTGGGAACAGGGGGCCTCCACTTTCTACAATCACTGCATACTGCAAGTCATTCTATCAGCAAGACTGCAAGTCCCTGAAATGGCACAAGGTATTACTTGCATGCACTCTTTCTCATAAAGAAATACAGAAATACAAATTGGCCAGAATTAAAAACACATCTGAGGCTGGGTTGAGTCCCTTTATTATTATTTTAAAACATATGGGATCCTATATAATAATCACTCCCTTCAAAGATGTGGAGTAGTGTACCTTAGGCTGAATAAGAAATCAGTCACAGGCAGCTCTGGAGGCTGTTTGGAGAGTCAGGGAGACACTATTTCAGCTAGCACAAATTTGCAAATTCTTATCCAAACACATAAGACTACAAAGTTTCTTCAAAATGTATTCCAACACTGATTCCACAGCAACTAGTATCCAAAGCATATCATGCTTATATTTTAAATTTGTCCTCTCCCAAATGCACCCAAAACTTAGGAGCTCAGGCACAATTATTCAGGTATTCAAAACAGTCTGCCGCAAGTTGCAACTGACTTCTGAAAGGAACTCGCGTTACACTGAATCTAACTCTGGAACTCTGTTACTGTGAAAGACATTGTATTCACTGAGGCCGAGTTCTGATCTCGGTTCTTGTCCTGGACAGTTTTTAACATAAACCCTGCAGCATGGAAAGACACATAAAACAGTAACCCCAGTAACTTAGGACGACTAAATAATCTCACTTAAAAGTCTCATTTACACACTGAACTTTTGTATTGTACTATAACTCCTGAGAAAGTGCGCACCTAAGACAAGTAAAGGTGTGTCACCACTCACCTGATGAGGCAGATACTCAGGTACAGAGGATGATTACTTCCCTTGCAGGTTTTTTAGCCTAAATGACATTCTACAGAACTTCAAAGGTCAGAAGAATTTGAGCTTTGTGCATATATTTAAACTATCAGAGGTAATTAAAAACTTCTTAGTCTTTAGGCATGATTCAAGTGAAATACTGACACTGTTATACTGAAAGACTATTTCATAAAACTTCTGAAAGTTGAAAATTTGCCACTTTACAACACTGAAATTACTAGGCATATATGATAAACTGTGTAAAGACAGCTACCTTTTTATTGTATTAGCACTCTACACTTTTGTGCAATAATAGTGGAAATACAGAATGAATATATTTCTAACTCAGTAAAGTTAAGTCTCAAATCACAGACACTGCAGAAACAGGGGAGGCTGGACTGGAAACACTAGCATGCCTGAAAGTGAAGAATTCTAACACAAATATGCAGCATTTCTACAATTTTGTACACTGAATTTTAAATAATTCCTTTATGGTGTAGAAAAGTAACATTTTTTTGCATTGCCTACAAACTTAAGAAAAATGTTTCAATTCGTCACACTTACCCTTGGTGGGCCAATAATCATTCCTGTCCATCTGGTGAGTGTCATATCTTCATCATCTTCAAGGCCCCAGCTTACTGTACCATCACCTACTCCCTTCTGCCCTTCTTCAAGTTCTTCCAACAAGCGAAAATTGCGAGGTACTTTAACTGGAGAAAAGGGAGAAATTTAATACTGCTCACATTAAGGAAAAAGGAAACAATTTCACTGCTTTTATATGTTGGACACTGACAAGATCTGAATATACTTTCAAAGTCAAATAAATACTGCCTGCATGAATTTATTTAGCACTCAAATTGCTTTGAAGCAACTAACCACTTCAGAGGAAGCTAGTTACTACCAAGTAATACTGATACAATCCACAAAAGAGAAAATAAGAGAGCTCTCTTTAGTCTGAGACGGCTTAATTCAGATATTCTTTCCCAAGCACAACACTGTTTAGAACCAATATATTTCAAAATCCATTCCCTGTCTGTCAAGTTCTAATCAACTAGAATCCACATAAAATCAATATGGCAAATTTACTCCAAAAATAATTAAAGAATGCACCATTTCACACAGATTATCTTAATAAATGTAAACTGTAAGAAAAATATTGAAACATTTTCACTTCATTTGTTTTTTAAAAACCCAACAAAACATTTTAATATCTGAAAACAAATGGAAAATCAAGGCTTTTTTAATCTAGTAATTGATATTGCCACTTAACAGTGGGAAAAAAATAAGCACAGAAACACTGATTGTTTAAGAGAGATAATGACATATTCACAAGAGAATATGACGATGTACTGCCTTGAAAGACAAGGAATACTCAGTGAACTATAATTACTGGATTTTTATTATTATACATGAAAAGAGGCAGATATCGATAGGTATTAAACACCTGGATGCTTAATTGTTTTACACTGCAGAAGCTAAAAGGGTACTTCAGTGCTGATACAGCACAAGAACTAATTAACCCTTCTGCATGCAAGCATGGAATGCTTTCATTTTCAAGTAAAATATGCACCATGATGTAGCAGTGATATAACACCATAAGACTTCCACTGTCTCATAGTTGCTTAGAGCCATATACTTTTACTTACAGCTACTTATAGCTCTAGTTCTTTCCATGGTTTTTACTAGAGATCCTTTCTAGTACTAGAAGAATCCAGGTGCTCTATAAAACTAAAAATTAAGACTGGGCACACACAATGTTGTTAGGAAGTCTGAAAAGGATGGGGGTCAAACCATTTTTCGTATCAGTTATTCAGTCACTGGGATTTCAGGTTTTAAATCACCTGTTCTGTATTCCAAGCAGTCTCTATGCAAAAAACCTAAGACCAAAGGTATACAGTATTATTTTTTAGTCAATAAGCACGTATATGGACCAGTATTGATACACACACCTTTCAGCAACTATTCAAATAGCTTATCTTGCATAACTATGATTTCTCTTAAATGGTGTTTAAAACTTTTTTTTTTTTTTTTGGTAACACAAACACTAGGGAGAGCCCCCTAAAAATTTCAGAAACTATTGTCTCAAAGCTCTCCAAACTCACAGGGAAAAGCATTAGGAGCGTAGTATCAAGACAGTGCAAGGAATGAAGCCATTCCTGTACAGCCTTACCTTCCTGCTTGGTACTGCCACTCATGTGAGCCCATAATGAGCTACTTAAGCTTGCTAACTGAGCAGAAAATTACACATTTTGGTTCGTCTTCTGACAGCTTAACAAACCAGCCCAGCTCAAGGAGAGATCTGTCAAGTACTAGCATTGAAGTGCAGTCATGGCAGCAAAAACTCAGGTAAGCTCAATGTAAAAATATGTGGGAGCTTATTTTTACAGACAATTACCTGAAGGAATTAGCGCAGTGCATCAAGGAGCAGATCACTTCTCAATACTCTGACATACATCCTTTAAGAAAGCTTCATTTAAACTCATTTGCCCATTCCTCTGGTCCCATCCTGACTTGTGATTAACATTACGTCTGTACACTTATGTATCTAATTCAGACTAGAGATGAGAACTGGCAATCATGCTTCTATCACATCCTAGAGAACAAAGTTCTTACTTTTCCTCCAGATTCATACATGCCCTAGAGTTGAGTCTGCCAGCATGATAAACTTCTATTAAACTTCTTGTTTTGCATCACATGACTGAATAGCTTCCGACCGGTACGTGGAGCCCCAAAAAACACCCGCAACAACCCCCACCCCCAAAACCATGTACTTTACCATCCAATCACTACCTTAAACTTCTCCAGATGCTTAAGTCCACCATTTCTCAGAATTCTTTCTCTGACTGCAGAACTTCTGATTTATCGTTTTAGCTCTTTAAAAAGCACATAAAGGATGGTACCAAACAGGCTTTATTTCTGAACACCAGCTACCACCTTTTAGCACAGCTGAGATGACCCAACTGCTAATTGCCCAGAGGTTCCATGCCTTCTCCCAGAACTCTGCTGTTCTTGCACTAACCAGGCACTTCTATTAGCCAAATTGTCACACTAATTTAGCAAAAAGCTCTTTGTCCTTCCGGCAAAAATCAAATCCAAATCAAATGAATTGACACAGGAAGAAAAATAAACAAATGCCAAAACTGACTGCTCTGTCTCTCAGTGCCTTCCTTTGCAATACCACACATGTGGAGATAAAGGAGCTCTTTGAGACAAAAAGCCACTGGACTGACTCAGTTGTTTCACAAAATTTTACTCAACACACCAAACTGAAGATGACGACACTTACTAGAAAAATAAGAACCCCTTATGACTAACTGACCTGTGTCCATCACTTTTTCTCCACTACACTCTCTGTGCTCACTGGTTCCCCTAATTGCCCAAGGGGAGCAGTGAAAGAGTTGGGAAACCTCCAGAGCACCTCCAGAAAGTAATTTATATCTGTCTGAAAAGAGACAGTAGCAAAACACTGTTCTTAATTTAAAAAAAATAAGAGTAAAACCACCTAGCATTAAAAAAAACCAAAAATTCCCAATACACACACAAAACCCCATCAACAACATAACGTACCACCCTAATGAAATTCCAACTTAGTAAAAAACTACCAGAAAAAGTCTTATTTCTCAACAATAACTGGACCAAAGACATGTCTAAAAATGTTCTTTCAGAAAGTTACACAGTCCTACAACATTTGGGTTAATGGTGCATACACAACTTGCAGTTTTGCCTCTAATCCAGCATTGCAGCCAGCATAGCTATTTTCAATGACAGACAGAAGCTCTTCATGGCAAAATACAGATGGGCTTATCCAGATGAGAGCAAAAAAAACCCAAAAAAACCACCCATCCCTCACAACCTCTCTTCACTTTATCTGCAGAGCTCAAATAACCTCCTGACCCACTCACCATCAAACTGTCACAGGAACTGTCAAATGACTTTTACCTAATTTTTACAAACAGTTGAAGTAAACATATTTCACTTACATAAACAATCAAGATTCACTCATGCTTATGTGATATCAATAGTTTCTAATTTAGAAATTTAATCATGCAACTGGACTACAGAAATTGGTACCTATTAGAATTCCATGAAATTATCAGTTAATTTAACACCTTGGACCAGTAAGAAGAGTGTAAGTGCAGAATCAGTAAATAAAGTCCTTAATTTAAGCACGAGGGTCTGCTTTCAACGCATACAGAGCTACTTCAGACATTATATTCTAAACACCAAATTAACAGAAGCAGAAAATACACTATCAAAAAGAACAAGTTAGAAAAGAAGTTACAGCTATGCTTTTATCCAGAATCTGCATAACCTGGAAAAAAAATGCAAAAGAATCTTCAGTATCTATTTAGGAGGACCAAGAACTTTTACTGAAGCAATAAAGGTGAATTGCCTGAACGAACTTGTTCTTGTTTGTATGTCAGGCCACAGTTCCACAGCTGGAAATGTTACATTACTCATTAGTAGAGAGACTTAGTCAGTATCAACACAGAACACACAATCCCACTTATGTCAAGTATGACAGGGCACACTTGATATAGTAATCACATTTTTAACAATTCACATGGATGCACTCCTTCAAATAGAGCTGGGAGTCCAAGCACCCACACACCAAACAATTCCTTGCTGTGTAACAGGCAAGAGTGGGATAACTTACACTCTTCTTTCTGCAGTTTATAAAAGAGAACAATAACCCTCATTATTCATAGATTGGGTCGGAGCCTAAAATGTTAGGGTTTCTGTTATATGTAAACCTATTTTTTTTGGACTAACAATTACAATACTCATACCAACATTCAGTTTATCTTAAAATCTCCCCAAATTGTTGTCTTCAATCACTCCTGAAAGTTATATTGGTACCAGGATCCTTTTACCAGTTAAATCAGCATACCCTACACTACCAATACTCCACAACACAGCTATAAAAACAAATTCTAATACAGATCCAGGAGCAAGCTACATCAGGGAATCATATGTTAACACAGCTAGGATACTGACAGGGACGCTGTTCTTCCTGATTGAGAGAGCTATGTCAGGAAAAGACTGTAGTAGGAACAATTTTGAATATCTGAGTTAGCTCTTGCCCACTGACTTCCAGCTAACAGAAACAGAAAAAGTATATGTAGCTTGGTAACAAAGAGAAAAACTCTCAAATCCCATTTATCAGCTTCAGGCTGGCAGAAAGGTGTTTTTTAAGAGCACAGAGAGGGGGGAAAGGATGTCAGCCTTGCAAATCCTAAACCATCGTACTGTATCTCCTGGGACAGGAAGAAGAACAAAAAAATAACAAAGAGAAACACAAAGAGACTAACAGGTTCCTTTCAGTCTCTGAACAACTCATCTTGCTCGGAACAAAATAAAGCAAGAAACTGAAATACTGAACAATCAACAACAGCACACTACACACCCACAAAAAGAACATAAAACCAAAGCCTTAAATAGGCTCTAAAATGGGCAAAACACAAAGTGGGGAAAGAGGGCCTGGGCACGTGAAATACCATCATATTCTATTCTGGCTGCAAAAGACATTTTTGTGAAATTAAATTTTTGGAAGACACCCTTCTCTGAAAAAAAAAATACTTTTATAACAAACTTGATTACTTTTTTTCTTTTTGTCCATTACATCACATACTCTTTTGCCAAGTAAAATATTCTGCAAATACACCAAAAAAAAAAGGGCCTTATTATAAGGAACCTCCTACCAAGAAATAGTACCAGCAGCACAGCAATGACATTGCAATTATCTGAGGCTGACCACAGTAACCAGACTCCAAAACCCTGAAATATTTCTAGTAACTTGCCTATTAACCAAGCTGGACATGGGAGTTTTGTCTACAAAAGAACTCCATTGCTGGCATTAGTAGTGAAATGCAGCAATTCCATAGTGAATTTTGTTGTTGCCTTCTTTTTTAAATCAAATACGTTACTATACACACAGTAAAACATTGTTTCCAATAACCAAGACAACAACATGATTCTCGTTCAAGGTAAACAGACATTTCCAATTAAAGCAATACATTTTTTTTCCCATTAACTACAATAACATCCATTCAAAAAATTTCTGCTGCACCTGGAATCAACCCAACCATTAATTATCAAATACACAGTGAGCCTGCCGTGAAAAAGCTGTCTTGATACATCTTGATATTTCTGTTAATTGAAACTTCTGCTTTCTCAGAATTACAGGTACATTCCACTTCCTTGAACTGCTTTCCAAGAAAGTTTTAATATATTTCCGTAAAATTCAAACTCATAATTCTGTGTATCACTCTTGTTCATACAGGTGTATTTACTGAACGCTATCTTTCTCTATTTGCCTTCAGTGTGTCCCAAAGCAATGAAATTTGGGCACACAATATTCTGCATTAATAGTTTTGAGTTTAAATTGGGGAAGTCCCATACTATGTTATCTTAAATGGTGAAATGAAGGTATTTAGCCACAATATGTAGCCCATGCACATTGATCAGGGTCAGGAATAACGTGCTAATCAATTCTAGCATGTATGGATGAAATATCCATGCAATGCAAGTACAATTTTTTCCACACCAATATTCCAGATATCATTGATTTTAACACGTAACACAAAACATACGCGTTTCTATTAACAAAACCAGAAGGACTTTATTAAAGCCACTCAGTACTGACAGGTAACATAAAAAAGAGATTACAGAGACCCCTTTGTGCTACCAAAACTGACCACAGGCAATCCCTCAAAATCAACAGTGATCTTGGATGCTTCCTTCTCCATTTTGCTAATGTCTAAAGTGTGCATTACATCAAATCAACTGAACAGTGTCATTACTGTCTGCAACTGGCAAAGCTGTAAGCAACACCAGTTTAGATCTGCAGAATCATGAAGACTAAACTAACTACACTTATGGGTGGAAGTTTCCTAGGAAGAGCAGTTCAAGAGGAAAAACAAGTCTGACATAATCAGATAAAAAATCATTTCCATGTAAAAAGAAAGTATTATTCCTAAAAGGAAGAAACAAACAAGATAACCAATGTGAAGAATTAATAAGAGATGAGTAGCATGAGTAAGTTTTCACAGCTCAAGTAAACGTATATCAATAAACACTACAGAGCAAACAGGTATTTATTCAGCGCGTTCAAAATTCATTGTAATTTAGAGCCAGTTTTGCTACAATATGAACATTAGAAAACTGCCATCTTGCAAGAATTAAAGAAATCACCCCTACTCAACAGAGCTGGTAAGAACTGAATGGGCTATTGCACTTCCTGGTGGGACTAAAACATACATAAAACACACAACTATGTAGCAGCCCTGTAACTGGTTAACTTCTTCTTCTTTTTATAGTATTTGAAAGCACCCAAGTTGGGAGAACTTCAAGGAAGATGCGCGAGTCTAGGAACTACACTGAAGTTAAAGTATGCACTTCATCAGTTCCTGGGTTTTGGTTTTTTCATATGAAGGTACATCAGTTGCTAAGAAACATTTCCCATCGTGAACCAAGAAAGACCCTTCACCTTAAAACTGAATATTTGGTTAAAGCTAACTAAAGTAATATCTGATTTTAGAATTACACTGGTGATAATTTCTATTTATTTCACTTATGTGAAATCTTACAGTTGTTAGTATCTTAACAGACACAGTCCAGAACTAAAGCTAAGTTGCATGAAAATAACTTTCATAGGTATTTCCTTTCTATTTGAGTCTAGCCACAAACATTCTATATATGGCTTATATTAAGAAAGAAGCTAATGAGAAACTATGTTAATAAGTCTTGGTCATTTACTGCAACCCGGCATTCACATTTTGGTGGAGGGGAAAAGGGTTGGAGGGGTGTAGGGGTATTTATTTATTTAGTGTACNCTTTGTTTTCCATTTCATACGCACATTCATAACAATAAGACACTATCAATTATCTACGAGTAATAATAATGGAAAATTATAAATTCTAAACAGAGTGATATTTGCATGTTGTCCTCTGTTATCAGCAGTAGTTTCAGTTGCACTGTGTTAAAATTTGCATTTAATGCAACTTCAGATACTCCACCTCATACTTCAGGTTGAGCTACCAAATACAGAATAGCAGGTTCTCAAAGCAAAACAGAATGTACTTTATACTTGCATGTTTA
>VXAU01005667.1:46650-65744 GCA_013399695.1 Formicarius rufipectus
TGGCTTTGTTCCCCCCTAAAAACCAAATAGCAGCAGAAGCTCCTGATCATAATATTGCTCTAATCAAGTCTGTCAGACTCAGATCCAATCTAATTATGCCCAGATCCCTCTCTCCTCCCGACTCTCCCTCTCCATTGCCTGTCCATCTGTCCCTCTCTCCCCTTCCAGTCTTTGTGTCCATCCATCTGTTCTCTGCAGGCCTTTCCCCCCTCCCACCCTCTCCTCCTGGGCCCGCCTGCCCCATTCACAGCGTGGTCCTTCTCCTCCAGCCTCCAATCCATCTCCCTCAAAGGCCTCTCCATCAATCCCTGGAGCAGGTCCTGCCTCCTCCAGCCCAGCTGCTTCTCCCTTTCTCCTGGCTCAGGGCTTGCAAAGAGGCTCTTGATCAGCACCAGGACCTCTGCTGGAGCTGGGGAAACATCACCTGGGGGATGCTGAGAGGTCCTGAGCACCATCCTCCACCTCTCCTGCTCCTCAACCTCCTCCGCTCAGGAGCTGCTGAAGACACGGAGTGAAGAGGTTGGTGAGGTCTGGGGGAAGCTGAGAGGTCCTGAGCTCTGTTCTCCACCTCTCCTGCTCCTCAACCTCCTCTCCCTCCACTCAGGAGCTGCTGGAGACACAGAGTGAAGAGGTTGGAGGTAGTCCAGGATGCTGGTCCCTGGTGGTGACAAGTGTCCCTGTGATAGGGATTTGGGACACTCCAGAGGCTTCGGAGCCTCTCCCAGCTCCCTGTTGGTGGCAAGGGCAGCAGAAGAGATGGACCCTGGGCATGATCCAAGCTGGCAAGTCCTCTGCTCCTATTTGTAGCAGTCAGGCCCTGGTTTCCAACCCATGTTGGACTGGGATTCCTGCTGGGTGCCAGCCAAGGCCCTGCTTGGCTCCAGTCCTGCTCCTCAGCTGCCTTTGTTCCTTCAGCTGGACCTTCTGCTGCTCCCAGACAGTCACCAGAGCTCAGGAGAGGGGAGATGTTCCCATGGGCTGTGGGAGTGGTTGAGGGGGCACAAGGGATGGTGGAGGGGGCACAAGGAATGGTGGAGGGGGCACAGGGGATGGTGAGGGGACAGAGGAGATGGCGGGGATAGCCAGGGTGCCATGGGGGCTGGTGAGAGGACACAGGAGATGACAGGGGAGGGCTCCCAACACTGTCCTGCCCTTTGTCAGAAACCCTCTCAGGCCTCTAAAAAATTCAATCCCTCCCCCCCCACCAAGAGCTTCTTCTAAATTAGAGCTGCTGAGAGGACCCCACTGAAGAAGACCCCCAATTTTGCCTTCCTGTCCCCACTTCTTCCTCCTCCCCGAAGCCAAACCCATCCCTGGCTTTGTTCTGGGTGTTAATTGACTTACCCAGCCTCTTAATATTCCAGAGCCACTGAGCCAACACCCATTTCCTCTCGGCTCCTCTCCGGGACTGTCACCCCCTCCCCAGATGTCCCCTCCCCTCGGGGCACGGCGGGGCAGCTGCAGACCCTCCTCCCCAAGTCCTCCAGGAACCAGCTGAGATCAGAGGTCAAGAGAGTCGGTAGCATCTTCTTTTTGGGCAGAAATCCCGGGAAGAGGAGGGTGGGGAGGAGAGGGACGCAGGAAAAGGGAGGAGGGGTCGTCTCAGCGAGATGCCCCGAGGGCTTCGGGTAGAGTCAGCCCGTGACAGCTGCCCCGAAAAGCTCAGTTGGGGTTTGAAGGAGCTGGAGGGGGGTTTGGGGTGATCCAAGTGCTGGTTCAGTACCTGGGAGGGCTCATCTTGGAGAAAAGGGGGCTCGGGGGGGAACTTCTGGCTCTGGAATTGCCTGGAAGGAGGTCGGAGCAGGGAACAAGGGGCTGGAGGAGTCCTGAGGGACCTGGGGGAGCTGATCCTGGAGAAAAGGAGGCTCAGAGGGCACCTTCTGGCTCTGGAATTCCCTGGATGGAGGTTGGAGCAGGGAACAAGGGACTAGACAAGGGGAAATGGGGAAAGAGGGAAGGGGCAGGTAGGACATGAGGAGGGATTTCTCTATGGAAAGGGTGGGGGGGCTTTGGAAGGGGCTGCCCAAGGAGGTGGTGGAGTCCCCATCCCTGGAGGTGGCACTCAAGGTGGGGATGGGGCACAGGGTGGGCTCGGTGACCTCGGAGGGCTTTTCCACCCTCAGGGATTCTGGGATCTCTGTGGCATGGCTGGAGCTCCATGGAGCAGCTGGGAGGTCGTGAGGAAGGTCAGGACCTTCCACGTGTCTCTGAAGGCTGATTTTGGAGGACCTGCAGGAGAAAAGTGAGATGGCCACCCCTGGGCTTCCACTTCAAACCCAAGACCCAACAGCAGGGACTGAATTCCTCCTCTCCAAGCACAGCAAGGGCACTTCCAACATCTCCTCCAGGGCTGTGGGAGAGGACAGGGACAGGAGCTTTGACCCTCAGGAGCAGAGCCCAGCCCAGCCCAGTCCCACCCCTCAGCAGCTGCTTTACCTTGAGGAGCAGCCCACCAAGCCCTGCCAGAAGTTGCATCTCCTCGTTGTCCTCCACCACGGGCTCCAGGACTCCCATCTCCCCAGGCTTCCATCTCCTGAGGGGGAACCTGCCCTTGGCTGCTCAACTTCTTCCTTCCTTTCTTCCCTGGGTTTCCAGCCACGTGTGGAGCAGCAGAGGGAACGTGCGGAACCTCCCGTTCCTCCCAGAGCAGCAGGACCAGGGAATGGTTTGGGTGGGAAGGGACCTCAAAGATCACCCACAGCTCCATTCCGTGGGCAAAGGACACCTCCCACCAGTCCAGGTTGCTCAATCCTGGCCTTGGACACTTCCAGGGAGGGGGAATCCATGGAATAACCTGTGCCAGGGCCTGCCCACCCTCCCTGTGTCTCCAGTTGGTGCCACATCTCCGTCCTGCCTGTCCCAGTTCAGCAGCTGTGCTGAGCCCACCATTCCAACTCCCCTGACACCCCTCCCTCCTCCCCCCCCCGAGAGGATGTGCATTAATTAGAGCATCCCTAATGCTAATTAGCACTGGGGAGTGAGTGTCTCCTCTGCTCATCAACGTGGGAGGTCGTTTGGGCGTTGTGAAATACGTGGGGTTATTTTTATCTTGGTGACATGGGTTCTGAGGAGCAGCTGAATCCTGGGATCTCTGAGCTTGGGACCATCAGGTCCACCCTGAGCCCCATCCCCACCTTGGCACTCAGTGCCACATCCCAGGGACACCCCAAGGGATGGGGACTCCTTCACCTCCCTGGGCAGCCCCTTCCAAAGCCCCACCACCCTTTCCATGGAGAAATTCCTCCTCATGTCCCACCTGCCCCTCCTTTGGCACAGCCTGAGGTTCAGTTGGTCCTCATGAGATGTTCCAGTCTTTTCATCATCCCCATAGCCCTCACTGGACCTGCTCCAGGAGCTCCGTGTCCCTCCCGTCCTGGGGAATTCCAGAGGTGGACACACCACTCCAGATGTGCCTCACAGGGGCCATCAGAGGGGCAACATCAGGATCACCTTCTTGACCTGCTAGCAAAGCTCCTGATTCTGAGGAACACCTTGGCCCTCAGGCCACACTGCTGGTCATGGGCACTTATTTGTTGTCCACCCACACTCCCAGGACCTTCTCAAAAAAGCTGCTCTCCAGAACTCCCTCACTCAAAGCCCATTTGCTTGGATAATTGGAAGACTTTGCAAGGCAAATTATGCAAAACATCCTCCAGAAGGGGATCCCAGTCAGGTTCAGGTGGTGGGAAAAGGTCCTCTCCTGCCTCTTTAGGTGTTGGCATGTTCCTCCAAAGCCTCAGAGCTTGAATTCCTTCCAGAACTGCCACATTTGGAGGTGGTTTGACACCATTCCTGGTCCAACCAGTTCTTCCTGACACTTGGAGGAGCAGAACAGCTTTGAGTTCTGGCCAAAGACTCGGCAGCTTTGGCACCTTCAGCCCCTGAGGGCATGAGCAGGTGCTGCTCCTGGGCTGGGACAACCCCCGGGATCAATCCAGGCTGGGAATGAGCAGATGGAGAAGAACTTGAAGGAGCTGGTGGGGGGAGAGGATGGACATGACCCAGTCCAGAAATCCCCTCTGCCCTGGGCTGATCCCCCAGCGTGGGCAGCAGGGCAGGGGTGGGGGGATTGTGCCCCTCTGCCCCCTCAGGTGAGACCCCACCTGCCTCCAGCACAGAAGGGTGGGCAGGTCCTGGCACAGGTTATTCCATGGATTCCCCATCCCTGGAAGTGTCCAAGGCCAGGTTGGAATAACCTGGGCTGGTGGGAGGTGCCCCTGCCCATGGCAGAGGGTGGCACTGGGTGATCATCAAGGTCCCTTCCAACCCAAACCATTCCAGAATTCCCTCTCCTGCTGCCCCCAGACCCAAAGGACAGCAAGGATGGGTCACCTCCAGGGCTGGGGACTCCACCACCTCCGTGGGCAGCCCCTTCCAAAGCCTCTCCACCCTTTTCCATGGGGAAATTCCTCCTCATGTCCCACCTGCCCCTCCCTTCTTTCCCCATTTCCCCTTGTCCTCTCCCTTGTTCCCTGCTCCAACCTCCTCCCAGGGAATTCCAGAGCCAGAAGGTCCCCCCTGAGCCCCTTTTTCTCCAGGAGGAGCCCCCCCAGCTCCCTCAGGTGTTTCTTCCACACACTTGGGACAACTTTTGGAAGTGACTGAAGACAAACCAGGCCAAAGGTTGGTTTGGAAGTGGCCGGTTTTTAATTAAATGGGACTATTTATATATTTACAAAGCCCAGGAGATGTAGCATCCTTCAGGAAGGTTGGTTTCCATCTCATCACCTGGTCCAGACACCTTAGGCTGGACCTTCTCCATCTCACCTGGGACATCCTGGAAACATCCACAGCTCACCTGGGCTGGTGGATCCCTCGGAAATCCGCTGCTCCAGGCACATCCCAAGGGAAACACCTTCCTCCTTCCCCCTCCCTTGGCTTCATCCAGGGAAAACATCCATTCCAGGAGGGTCTCAGGAGCATCCAGGACCACCCTCAGGTCACTCAGAGGGAGGACAAATTAAACAGGAGCTTTGGGAACTTGTCCCTGTTCCTTCAGGTGGCTTTTCCTGGGGAAGTCTCTCAGGGCTCAGCCCTTGGAACATGTGGAAAAGCTGGAGGGGACCCTCTCTGGAGAGAGGGACATTCCAGGGTTGGCTCAGCTCTGCCAGCTGGAATCCGAGAGTTTTCCAGCCCCAGGAGCATCCTCAGTAGGCCACAGCTCCAGGATCCTGGGGGAGGCTGAAGAGGACATCGGCCTTGGCGTTGATGAAGTAGGTGGTGAGGAGGGAGAGGAGCAGGATGGCAATTCCCAGGACCAGGGTCAGCACCTGGGAAGGGACAGGAATGGGTGGGATTGGGAATGGAAATGGTGCTTCAGTTCCAGCACTGGGGTCAGGACCTCGGGAGGGACAGGGAATGGTGGGAATGGAGTGGGATTGGGAATGGAAATGGTGCTTCAGTCCCAGCACTGGGGTCAGCACCTGGGGAGGGACAGGGATGGGGTGGGATGTGGGAATAGGGACTTAAATGGTGCCTCAGTCCCCAGAGAGGCACCAACGCCCAGGGGTCCCATGGAGGGCCCTGAGGATGTCATCACTTGAACTGCAGAGTGTGACATCATCTGAAGAGAGTATGACATCACCTGAGACAAGGTGCTGTCACCCACAGGGTTATGCCATCCCCCAAGACAACGTACCACCACCCAAGACAAGGTGCCACCACCCTCCACAACACCCGCCCCAGGCCCCCACCTCCATGTCCCTGCTGGCCACCAGGAAGATGCGGGCCCGGATGTCCTTCCAGCGGCTCTCTGTCCACGTGGAGTACTCGGTGGAGTCCCAGCGGCGCAGCTCGAAGGCGGGGGACAGGGCCTTGCTCAGGCGGGCACCCGAGCGCACGCAGGTGGGCACCCTGGAGCTGGAGTTGGCACCCAGGGGGCCCTGGGTCCAGAAGTACTCGTAGAGCTGGGGCACGACCAGGGAAGAAGGGACAGGACGCTGTCACCACCACCCTGGGGTGGGGATATGGGAAGGGACAGCAGGACTGTCACCACTACCCCGGGGTGCTGGAGGGTTCCCTGGGGTGGGGGTTTGGGGAGGGAAAAGTGGCTTGGCTGACTCTTCTTGCTGCAAAGGGATCCCTTGCATGGGATCACTGAGGTTGGAAAAGCCCTCCAAGCCCATCGAGTCCACCCCGTGCCCCATCCCCACCTTGGCACTCAGTGCCACATCCAGACTTTCCTAGGACACCTCCAGGGGTGGGCACTCCACCACCTCCCTGGGCAGCCCCTTCCAAAGCCTCACCACCCTTTCCATGGGGAAATGCCTCCTCATGTCCCACCTGACCCTCCCCTGGCACAGCCTGAGGCCGTTCCCCCTTGTCCTGTTCCCTGGGAGCAGAGCTTGACTCCCACTCAGCTCCAACCTCCTTCCAGGGAATTCCAGAGCCAGAAGGTCCCCCCTGAGCCTCCTTTACTCCAGGAGCTCCCTCAGGACTTCTCCACACCCTCCTCCTGCTTCTCCAGCCCCATTCCCAGCTCTGTTCCCTTCCTTGGCCATGCTCAATGCCGTTCCAGAATTAAGGAGCCCAGACCTGGACACAGCACTGGATGTTCCCAGCCTGGATGGACAATCCCTCTGGTCCTGTGACCACACCATGGCTGGTCCAACCCGGGTGCAACCAACCCTTTTGCCCACCCAGGCTCATGTTTCTGCCAACTCCCCCCTTTCCCTTGGGCTCCGTCTCCTCGGGAAGGAGCTTCCCAGTTTTCCCATGGAACAGAAACCATCCTTAAGCAGTTTTCCTCCAGGTGGAACATCCCAACACGGGTGGACACTCACCTCCTTCTCAGTGTGGGGGTTCTTCTCGGGGTTCAGACACTCCTCCTTGGTGAGGTTCACCACGGTGCCCGTGAGGTTGGTCAGGACATACTGCACCATGTAGGTGGTGTTGACTGGGCTGGACACGGCCACGTAGTGCTGGGGGACATCCCCTGGAGCAGTAGGAGAAATGGGATGGGTGGAGGGAAGACCAGGAGAAAACAGCAAGGATTCTCCCAGGGGTCAAAAATTCCTTCCTTGCTCCTGTTCCTGGTGTTGTTCTTACCCAGAATTCCTTTGAGGTCAGGTTTGATGATGGACTGGAACCAGGAATTGTTCATTTTAATCAGGAATCCATAGAGCATCCGGGTGACCTGAGAAGACAATGGGATTGGGATGGGCAGGGGAGAGGAAAGAACCACCCCTGACAGATCCACCTCCAGCTCCTTTGGCTGGGAGGTGCTTCCTGACAGGGAGAGACTCTGCTCAGAATTCCAGAGCTGTGAAAACTGGGATGGATTCCAGCCCCAGGGACTCCAAGGGCCACTCTTCACCTCTTCTTGGAGGATTGAAGGAGCTTCATCCCTGCCCCGAGATGAAGCAGCTGGAGGAGGGGGGAAGGATTTGGTGGGAAAACAGGGAAAGGGAGAGGAGGGCTTTGGAGAGGGAGAGAGGACAGGGGGCTGTGTGAAGACAGGGAGGAGGGGATGGAAGGGAAAGAGGGGAGAGAAAGGGAGGGAAGGGAAGGGAAGGAGGGGAGGGCTCCTCAGCAATCCCGGGATCACAATTGCAAACGCCCCTACCGTGGTGGGATCAGCCTGGATGGCAGAGGTGCTGCTGTTTCCTCCAGCCAGGTTGTAAAGGGCTCGGGCCACCACGGTGGCCACTTGTGCCAGGGCCTGCCAAGGAGGGGGACAGGGACCCGGGTTGATCCAGGAAGGCAGATCCAGGGAAACGGGCTCGGAGAGGCAAATCCATCCTGGTGCTGCCCACAGCCCTCCCGGCTCCTTCCTGCCCAGTTCCCACCCCTCCCCACTCCCTGTTTCTCCCTGCCCCGATCCAAAGCCCTCCTGGCTTCTTCCTGCCCTAATTCCAAACATTTTTCCCCCCTCTCCCCGTGATCCTGCTTCTACCTGCCCCACCTCACAGCCCCCCACGTCCCTGCTTCCACCTGCCCCTTCCCAAATCCCTCCCTGCTTCCACCCGCCCCTTCCCAAATCCCTCTGAGGTCCTTCCTGCCCCTTTTCCAAACATCTTCCCCCTTTCCCCACGTCCCTGCTTCCACCTGCCCCTTCCCAAATCCCTCCCTGCTTCCACCCGCCCCTTCCCAAATCCCTCTGAGGTCCTTCCTGCCCCTTTTCCAAACATCTTCCCCCTTTCCCCACGTCCCTGCTTCCACCTGCCCCTTCCCAAATCCCTCCCTTCTTTTTCCTGCCTCTTTTTCCCTAACATTTTCCCTCTCTCCCCATGTCCCTTCTTCTTCCTGCCCTTCCCAAATCCGCCCTGGATCCCAAAAAAAAACCCGGAGCAGGAACCTTGGCTGTGTCTGTGACATATTCCAAAGCCTCCTCGGGGCTCAGCCCCTCGGGATATTCCATCCCAATGTTCTCAGGAGTGTCGTAGAGGCTCTGGTAGTACCTGAAAAGCAGGAGAAAAAACAGGGATTTGGGAATGGGCAGGAAGAAAGCAAAAAATGGAGTTGGAATTGCAATTCCAAACGTGTCCAAAGTGGAGCCTCCCGGGAGCAGAGCCCCAGCCCTGCCACACACTCCTTAAAACCAATTAATGAGGGTTTCTAATTAACTTGGCCTTTCCACAGCTTCTCCCATCTGAGGATGTGGGAGGGATTTCCAGGTTGGGATTGGGAATCCTAAAAATGGGTCTACTGACTAAAAATGGGTCCCACAGCCTAAAAATGGGTCCCACAGCCCAAAAAATTGATCCCACAGGGAAGCTGGAGAGTGAAGTCCCATCAGGAGTGATGGGACAAGGGGAATGGGTTCAAACTGAAGGAGGGGAAGTTTAGGATGGATATCAGGAAGGAATTCTTTCCTGTGAGGGTGGTGAGGCCCTGGCACAGGTTATTCCACGGATTCCCCATCCCTGGAAGTGTCCAAGGCCAGGCTGGATGGGGCTGGGAGAGTGGAAGGTATCCCAAAGTCAGGGGGGGTGGGACGAGATGACCTTTAAGGTACCTCCTAACCCAACCCAACCATTCCCTGATTCTCTGAGAATGGGATAATTCAAAGCACTTAGGGAAAAAGGGAGAGACCCATCCCTGTCCTCTACCCCCCCATTCCCACCCCAGAGCTGCTGAGGAGCAGAAGATCCCCGAGGAACAGGGGTCATGTGGGGTGAATCCAAGAGCCCTTTCCAACGCCCGGGGCTTTCCGCTGGCACGAACAAAAAGCAAAATAATTCAACAACAAAACCCCTCCAAAAACGAGAATAAAATGGAATTTAAAAAAAGAAGGAGCTTCTGGAAGAACAGCTGAGGCTCTAGCCACGCTCTGCTGCCATTTGCTCACCTCTGGCTCCCAGCCAGTTGTGGGCGGGGGAGGGAATATTTGCCATGGGAAAATGGGATTTCTCTCGGCTGTCACTACGATTATCATGCACTCATTGGACACGGACCTTTTCCCACTGCCATTCCAGGTGTCCCTTGGGAACATTCCCACCCCTCTCCAAGCCCTACCTGTTGTGGAAGGCTGTCCTATGGTCTGTCAGCACCACCCCAGGGATGTGGCGAGCCCGGAGGAAGCGCTGGAAGGAGGAGGGAGGGAGGGGTTGGGAAAATCCGGCTTCTTGTAGGGTCAGCCCTGACCCTGCACTGCTCCTCTTCAGGGTGTCCAGCAGGATTTGGACCTGGAAAAGGGGGAAAAAAAAAGGACCCTGTGTTGCTGTTCCTTTGGGAATGGGAATTCCCTTTGGAGGGGAAAAGCCTGCTCAGGATCCCAGAGTTGTGCTCACGTAGCCATGGGGTCGGTTAATAGGGAAAGGTTCTTCCAAATGAGAAGTGGAACAGGTTCCATAGGGAAGCTGGAGCTTGAGGAGCACTTGGAGAATGCTCAGGGACATGGTGGGATTGTTGGGGCCATTGAGGGCAAGGAATTGGACCCCAAGATGTCAGCACATTCCAGGATTTCTCCCCCACCTGCGCGTTCACAGACTCGTTCATCCGCGAGACGGGGTCCGTGTGCATCCAGAGGATGGAGCCATTCCTGAGGGCCACCTGGAAGGAGAACCACCTTCAGGGCATGGCTGGACATTCCAGAGCAGGGAAATCCAGGGAAAAGTCAACCCCAGTTCAGCTGGCACTGAGGAGAAACGGCTCCCAAAGTTTTTCCCCCCTACCTGATTGAGCTCCACAAAGGAGTGGATGTTGCCCAAGCCGAGGGGGAACTTGTCCTGCTCCATGTCATACACCATCCTGGAGCTGCCAATGTAGTCAAAGGTCTCCTGCAGGAGAAGAATTCCCAAATCCTGAATCCCAGTGGAGTCCTGGCACCCCCCACCAAGCAGTATCTGAGGGGATGTTGAGGTGGAGCCAGCACAAGACTTTGGGGGCTGGGGATTCCCACCACTGATTCCAAAGGTTTGGGACATGCCAGAAGAGCAAAGGGAAAAAGGGATTTGTGGGAAGGGATGGAGTAGGGAAAGAGGGGGGGAAAAACCAGGAAAAGGATACTGAATTCCACAAGGAATTCCACAAGGAAGGCACGGAGGCAAAACCACTTCAGTGAGCACCTTTTGCCCTCTTAATCCTGCTGGAAACCAATCATGGATCCATGGAATGGTTTGGGATGGAGAGACCTTAAAAGATCATCCAGGTCCACCTCCCACCAGCCCAGGGTGCTCCAACTTGGCCTTGGACACTTCCAGGGATGGGGCAGCCACAGCTTCTCGGCCCAACCTGTGCCAGGACCTGCCCACCCTCCCAGGGAAGGATTTATCCCCAAAATCCCAACTAAACCTCCCCTCTGGCAGTTTGAAGCCATTCCTACTTGTCCTGTCACTCCAGGTCCTTGGGAATAACCTTTTCCCAGATTTCATTTAATCTCCTTCAGGTTCTGGAAGTCCAAATTAGGTCTCCCCACAGCCTTCTTCTCTCCAGGCTGAACAATCCCAATTGGTTTTGATCAGGAAGACAAAAAGTCAGGGAAAAGGGAAAACCTCCCCCCATTCCAGGAATTAAACTTATGGAACATATGGCGTGGAGTCTGCTTCCCTGGAAAAAGGGTTGGGAATGCATTTGGTGGCCTGAGGAAGATGAGGTGCCCTTGGAGAATCAGGAGCCATTGGCCTCCCACCTTCCCTAATTTCCAGCCTGCTCTGATGATCCCTCCTCCTGGATACATCCCCAGCCCTGGATGTCTCTCCCTCCTCCAGGGAAATCTGGGATGGATGAGCTGAGGAGGCGGAATGAAGGGGAATCACATGGCCCTGGCACGGGGAAAAAGCTGCACAAAGGAACCATCAGCGTTGATGCCTTGAGGGGAACATCAGCTGTTGGCCATCAGTCCCTCCTCCAGCTCGTTCTGCTCCTCCACAGCTGCCAATTCCAGCTCTGGGCTCCCAGGAAGGAGCTGCATTTCACTCCCAGATACTTTGATTTTTGCTTTTCCCTGGGCTTTGTTGCAGTATTTCCAGCCTGGAAGTTCCTCCTGAACCGAGGGGTGAGGGCGAGGGCAGAAATCAGCCACGCCAGGAGAGGAGAAGCAAAGTTTGGGTGGTTCATCCAGCAGGATCTGTGGGATGCTCCAGTGCTCTCCTTATCCCCGGCGTGGGGACGGGGACAGAGGACCCCACACCACCTGCATGGAGCCACCAAGAGGGCTGCTCTGGGGGTCTCAAGAGAGAGGGATGGGATCCTGCTGCTCTTACCCCCTGGAAAAAGGTGAACATGACATTCCTTGGGAGCAGATGGACATCGGGGACCTTGTGAAGGGCTTGGGCCACGGCCAGGTGGGTCACAAAGGAGGACACGGCGCTCTCGGCTCCAGGGGCGATGTTCCAGAAGAAGGAGTGGCTGTCGATCTGGAAGCACCAACACAACAAGGAATTCTGGGCTGGGAAAGCAAATCCATCAATTTTCCTCTCTCTCTCTGATCCAACTCATCTCATCGGGAAGGGCCATGTGGAGAATGGGAGCTTGAAACAATAACTGGGTCGCTGTGGCAGTGCTGGATTCATGGAATGGGTTGGGATGGAGGGACCTTGGAGATCATCCAGTGCCACCCCCCGCCATGGGCAGGGACACCTCCCACCAGCCCAGATTGCTCCAACCTGGCCATAGACACTTCCAGGGATGGGGCAGCCACAGCTTCTCTGCCCAACCTGTGCCAGGGCCTGCCCACCCTCCCAGGGAGCAATTTATCCCTAATATCCAACAGAACTCACCACACGGAATCCTGGAATGCTTTGGGTGGGAAGAATCCCTAAAGCTCATCCAGCCCCATCCCCTGCCTCAGGCAAGGACACCTTCCACTTATCCCAGGTTGCTCCCACTTGTCCTGGGACACTTCCAGGGGGATGGGACAGCCACAGCTTCTCTGCCCAACCTGTGCCAGGTCCTGCCCACATTCCCAGGGAAGGATTTATCCCTAATATCCCACTGAAACCATCCTGGAATGGTTTGGGTTAGGAAGGCCCTTCAAGATCATCCAGGGAACCTCCCACTACCCCAGGTCACTCTACCCTGGCCTTGGACACTTCCAGTGATGAAGCAGCCACAGCTTCTCTGCCCAACCTGTGCCAGGTCCTGCCCCCACCTCCTGGGGGCAATTCCTCCCATATATTCACCCTAAATTTCCCCTAAATTTGAGTCCTGAGGCCTCAGAGCTTTTCCACAGACTGTTCCCACCTGTCTGTTTCCACCAGTGAACCAAATTCCTGGAAAAACCTCTCATAACAAGATGGAAAGACCCAAACTGATGGATGTTCCTACAGACCCACTGCTGTGTTCTTGGGACAGTCAGATCCAGAGAGTTTGGAAAGTGAGGGAAGAACTCAAAATCCATGATGAAGACATTCCCATGATGACTGGGGGGGGTTTCCCATTTCTCCAGAACTCTTCCAGCCCAAGGTCTCCAGGGTAAAGTCAAGAGGTACCTACTCGTGTGGCCACCATGACAACCTCCTTCTCGGGATGGACTTTTCCAGAGGCGTTGATGGGCTGCAAAGTGCTCCACACGTTGTAGTCCAGGAGAGGATCACACACAATCTCTGGGAAGCAGGAAAAAAAAAAAAACATTCCTGAGTGAGAAACGAGGTTTTCCCTCATCCCAGAGGTTCTTCCAACGAGCCAAACTGCTCTGCACCAGGAGAAGTCCTGATTTTGGGTAAAAACACCCTTTTCCAAGTGGGATTCTGAGCTTGGAATGGTGAGGAGGACTGAGAGGTCTCACCTGGTGGAGTGAGTGGTTTGTTTGTGGGCCTTCCCAAGAAACTGGGGGCAAACCTAAGGAAGGATTCCATCCCATTCCCTTATAGAATCAGGTGGGTAAAAGACAGAGGGAGGTTCCCCTTCCCCTTTTCCTCTCTCCTCTCCCTTGTCAGGTGAGCACAGAAGGAGAGGAATTTCCTTCTCCTAAGTGAAGTTGGGGATATTTTATTCTGTTAATTGTTCTGTTGTTATTTCATTGAGCTAATTCCTGGTTTTCAACTCTGTGGGTCTATTTTGTTTTCACCCTTTTGGGATTGCTTTGGGATCGCTCGTGCTCCTCTGCACAGCGTTTAACTCCCTATCAACAAAACCCCTGTAAATACACATATATATATATATACATATAACTTTTTTTGCCACAATTTTCCTTTTTGCTCCTATTTCCCCCCATTTTTGGGGAGGTTCTGGAGGGGGGCCCAGCCAGCCTCACCCACCTGGGTTGATGCTGAAGGTGCTCTGCAGGGAGCTGCGCCTCATGCAGGTGACGGTGCTGGTCACGGCGTGCATGTGGGAGAAGAGCTGCATGGCACAAAGTGGGTACTCGGGGGCAGAGCCATCTCCTGGAACATTGTGGTCCAGGTAACACTGGGGGGAAAGAAAAATCATGGAAAGGCTCAGCTTTTTTGGGGGAATGTGGAAAATGTTGGGTGGGTTTTTTTTGTATTTTTACCCCAGAGGAGAAAGAATATGTCAGAGGTTCATGGAGATGCATTTTGGGAGAAGGAGGGGCTTCTACTGGAAGCTGCCAGAAGCTTCCCCTGTCCTGTGGTGCCAAGGACAGCCAGGGCCAGGAGGGACCTCCTGCTGGGGGCCAAAGTGGAGCCAATTAAGAATCCCAGTCCCAGCTCGGGGAGAACAGAGTGAAGAATTTAGGAGTGTGGGGCAGTTGGGAATTCCAGCCATGGGATAACAATGCAGACACCAAGGTGGGAGCAGGAGGAGGAGAAGGAGGGACCCCATGCTGGAGCAGGGGGGGGAAGGACTCAAAGCTGTGACCCCCTGCAGCCCATGGAGATCCACTGGGGTGTGGAGACCCCCATGGGGTGACCATCAGGGTGTGAAGACTCCCCTGCACCCCACAGGTGACCCCCAGGACAAGAGCAATGGCAGAACCAACAGCTCCAAACCCCCATTCCCTGCTCTCTGGAACTGCTGGAAAGGGGGAGGAGTGGGAGGAGAAAGGTGTCCTCTAAGGCTGATTTAATTCTTACTTTTCAGATTCATTACTTTTAATTTTAGTTCTTACCTTGCTAGTAATAAATTTAAGTGTTTTAGCCACTCTGAGTTTGCTTTGCCATCACCTCTCAGCTGGTTTTTTGGGGTTTTTTTGGCTTTTCTCTTTTCTCCTTTCCCTCTGGGAAAAGGGAGGGCTGGGAAGTTTGGGTGGGCACCGGCTGAAAACAAAACCTCAGCTCCTTTCCCCCCACCTCCCCTCTCCTCCTTGCCCTGCTGAGGGACCTGCTTGATGACTTGGGTCTCGTTGGCATCTTCCAGGAGGAAAATTGGGAAGTCAAAGTCCTCGTAGGAGATGCCACTGCCCAGGGGGTTCCACAGGGTGGTGTTGCAGTGGGCGAACTCGGGGCCGTAGTCCTTGGAATAAACACCTGGGGACACAGAGGACACCAAAGCTGAGGCTTCAGGAGGTTTGGGATGGGAGGGAATCCTAAAGATCAGCCAGTTCCACCCCCTGCCATGGGCAGGGACACTTCCCACCAGCCCAGGTTGCTCCAAGTTGGCCTTGGACAAGTCCAGGGATGGGGCAGCCACAGCTTCTCTGCCCAACCTGTGTCAGGACCTGCCCACCCTCCCAGGGAGCAATTCCTTCCCAAAATCCCAACTAAGCCTCCTCTCTGTTCATTTGAAGCCATTTCCCCTTGTCCTGTCACTCCAGACCCTTCTCCAGTTTCTCCTGGAGCCTCTTCAGTTCCTGGAAGGCCACAATGAGGTTCCCCCAAAGCTTCTTCTCTCCAGGCTGAACCATCCCAACCCTCCCAGCAGTTCCCAGAGCTGCTCCATCCCTCTGGTCCCCTCCTCTGCAGCTGCTCCAGCAGCTCCATGTGCTCCCTGGGCTGCTCCCCAGGGCTGGAGCAGCTCTGCAGGTGGGGTCTCACCTGAGGGGGCAGAGGGGCACAATCCCCCCACCCCTGCCCTGCTGCCCATGCTGGGGGATCAGCCCAGGGCAGGGGTGGGTTTCTGGGCTGGGTCATGTCCATCCTCTCCCCGCACCAACCCCTCCAAGTCCTTCTCCATCTGCTCATTCCCAGCCTGAATGGATCCCAGGGGGTTGTCCCAATCCAGGGGCAGCACCAGCACTTTGGTGAACCTCATGAGATTCCCAAAGGGCACCAGCTTGTCCAGGTCCCTCTGGATGTCCCCATCACTCTGGATGTGCTGAGGGTGCCCTCAACCCCTTCACTTGTGTCATTAATGAAGATACTAATTGTCACCCATCCCACTGTGGTCCCTGAGGGACACACTTCTGGTCTCTGATGTCCATTGGGACCCTGACTCATTGACCACAACCTTCTGGATGTGACTGCCCCACCACTTTTTCCTTCATGCAACAGCCCACCCATCAAATCCATCCCTTTTTCCAAGCCCATCCTGTGCTGGAAGATTCCCAAAGGAGCCACTCTGGGATTCAATGTCCCTGCCATTCCAGCTCTCCTGAGGTCCTCTGGAGCATCCAAAGGAAAGGCAACATTTTCCCTCCTCCCAGAATTGCTCAAGGTGGGACATCTCCTTACCAAACCCATCGTTGGGGCACTTCAAGCCAGGGGAGAACCCTTGGGGAGGGCTGGGCTTGGCAATGGCCACAGCAAGGCCTGACACTCTGGAGGTTCCCTTGAGCTGCAGCAACACCTTCCTGGAAGAGAGAAACCACCACGGAAATGAGGGGTTAATTAATGAAGAGCTGCAATTCAAGCCATGCTGAGCATGTGATGATGCCTGCGATCAAAGCAACCTTTGTTTTCTCTCTCAGAACAGCTGGAGATGATGCAACAAGAGAACTTCAGCCACATCCTCCCTGCTCTGTCCAAGGAGAGAAGGGACCACCAAGTCCTGGGGGGTTTAATGGAGTTTAATTTTAGTGCTGCTGTTAAAATCTGGACCATTATTTTGTGGCCTTCAGGAGCTGCTGCAGAGGTGGACAGGGTGGGAGGATCCACACAGAGCAGAGCTGTTCTCCTAGCAAAGAACTTTTAAAAGTCACTAAACCCCAGTAGAATATCTGAGGTGGCTTCCACTCCAACCTCCGTGGACCCTGTAGCTCTCAGGGATGATCCTGTCACCTGCCACCCACAAATGGACATTTTTATCACCAGATTAGAGACTTCTGGGGCTCCCTGGGGAGAGAAAAGCTGGTGCTGACCAACCTGCTGAAGAGACTCCCATCCAGCAGGATCATGTATGGGGGGGTTGGCCCATCAACCAGAACCCAGCGCAGATCCTCCTCCTTCTCCACCACGTGGATGACCCCCGTGTCCCCACTGATGGAGGCTGTGGGAGCAGAACATGCCCTTCATGGCATTTATTTCCCTCACCCCCCTCACCCAGAGCAGCCTGGAAAGGAGGGCAGAGTCCTCAGGGCTTTGGGGGGAGGAGCAGCCCATGGGATGAGAGGGCTGGAGGAAGGAATTTGGGAATGGTAGAGACGAAGAAACAATCTCTCTGGCTTGAAAAGCATTTTGAAGGACCTCAAAGGACCTTCAGCCATCCAAGCACTGAAGGGAATGAGGAAGGACAGCAGGACACTGAGGCTCTGAGACAAGGTCCAGAGCTGCTCCCAAGTCAAGGGGACAGTGCCAGACTCTGCTCAGTGACAGGACAAAGAGTGAGGGTCATACACTAAACCTCAATAAGTCCCACCTCAACATGAGGCAGAAGTTCTTTCCATGAAGGGTGGAACAGCTGCCCAGGGAAGGGAGGACTCTCCCTCTCTGGAGACATCCCAACCCCACCTGGACATGTCATCTGCTCTGGGTGACCCTGCCTCGGACTGGGGGGTCTCCAGAGGTCCCTTCCAACCCCAGATGCGGCTATGGGGTCCTCTGACCTACCCCTTGGCTCGTGGCTGCACTTGGAGGGGACATCCCAACCCCACCTGGACATGTCCCTGTGTCACCTGCTCTGGGTGACCCTGCCTTGGACTTGGGGGTCTCCAAGAGATCCCTTCTATTTTCTGGGAATCTGTGAAGTTGGACAAACCACTTCCACAGGAAGCTGCTGATGAGACCAAGCCCTTTTGGTCCACACCCACAAACTGCTGTCACTGTTGGGAACTCCCAAGCCTGGATGTCCCAACACCAGGATCATGCCACAGGTGGCAGAGGAGTCAGAGGACCTTGGACCCTGAGCTGCACCCACAACCTTCCTCTGGGAAAGCAAAACTGAGCTGGGAATGAGCAGAGCCAGGAAAACATAATTCCAGAGTTTGGAAAAGACCCCCAAGATCTTCAAGGCCAACCTCTGACCCATCACCACCTTGTTAAATGCCACCCCCTGCCCTGGCAGGGATTTTGGAGGAACACCAAGGGTTCCACCCCTCAATTCAGCAGCCACAGGTCAGCACAGACTCATGGAGTATCTTGAACTGGAAAGGACCCAGAAGGACCATCAGAGTTCAACTTCTGGCCCAAAATCCCACCATGAGCCTGAGAGAGCCAAGAGCATATTTGGGATGTTGGGGCAAGGCCAGAGGAGGCACGAAAGTATTAAAAGGATGGAGCAGCTGGGAGAACTGAGATTGTTCAGCCTGGGGAAGAGAAGCTTTGGGGTGACCTAATTGTGGCCTTCCAGGACCTGAAGGGGCTGCAAGAAATGTGGGGAGGGACCATTTCCAAGGGCCTCGAGTGACAGGACAAGGAGGAATGGCTTCAACCTCACAGAGGGCAGGGTTAGGTGGGATATTTGGGAAGGAATTCCTCCCTGGGAGGGTGGTGGGACCCTGGCACAGGTTATTCCATGGATTCTCCATCCCTGGAAGCATCCAAGGCCAGGTTGGAGCAACCTGGGACAGCAGGAGGTGTCCCTGCCCATGGCAGGGGGTGGCACTGGATGATTTTTGAGGTCACTTCCAACCCAAACCGTTCTTCGACTCCACGATCCATTATTAGCAGGACTAAGAGGACAAGAAACCCTGGGAACGAGGGGCACCAGGAGGGTTCCTCACACCCCCCCACCCTCAGGGCCCCCCAGGTGGGCTCACACTGGCAGCCAATCTGGTGGGTGGCGTTGAGGAGCCGCACACACGGAGCCGTCTTGTTCAGGGGGATGTAGATCTTCCTCTCCACCGAGTTGCCCTGGCAGGAACCTGGGGGGGGACACAGCCCCGGGTCAGGGGGGACTCCAAAGGCAGGGGAGTGGGACAGGAGACCCTCCCCAGCTCAGAGGGGACACCCAAAAGGGTCGGTGGGATGAATATGAGCCCCTTTCCATCTCAGAGGAGACACCCAAGAGGGTCAGTGGGATGAACTTGAATCCTTCCCCAGCCCAAAGGGGACACCCAAGGGTGTTGGTGGGATGAACATGAGTCCCTCCCCAGCACATCCCATTCCCATCCCCTCACCCGCCAGCACTGCCACGACCATCCCTCTCAGCAGCCCCCCTAGCCCATCCCCATCTCACTCTCCATCCCCACCCCATCCTATTCCCCCCATCCCCTTCTCTCCATCCCATTACCCCCATCCTTCTCTCCATCCCATTCTCCCCAATCCCTCCATCCCCTTCCCCATCCGCATCCCCTCACCCGCTGCCAGCACTGCCACGACCATCGCTCTCAGAAGCCCCCCCAGCCCATCCCCATCTCACCCTCCATCCCCACACCATCCCAATCCCCCCATCCCTATCCCATTCTCTCCATCCCCATCTCACCCTCCATCCCCACC
>VXAU01005667.1:75439-88186 GCA_013399695.1 Formicarius rufipectus
GCAAAAAGGGGGGTTGTGGCAGCAAAGGGGGCTGTGCCAACAGGGGGGCTGTGCCAACAGTGCGGGATGTGGCAAAAAGGGGGATTGTGCCAACCAGAGGGTTTGTGGTAACCAGGGGGGCTGTGCCAATGAAGAGGGCTGGTGAGGGCTCACCTCGAGTGCCATGTCCAGTTCTGGGCCCCTCATGGCAAGAGAGACGTTGAGGGACTGCAGCAGCAGGAGAAGGGGCTGGAGAAGGCCTGAGGGAGCTGGGGGGCCTCATCCTGGAGAAAAGGAGGCTCAGGGGGGACCTTCTGGCTCTGGAATTGCCTGGAAGGAGGTTGGAGCAGGGAGCAGGGACAGGACAAGGGGAAACGGCCTCAGGCTGTGCCAGGGGAGGGGCAGGTGGGACATGAGGAGGGATTTCCCCATGGAAAGGGTGGTGAGGCTTTGGAAGGGGCTGCCCAGGGAGGTGGTGGAGTACCCACCCCTGGAGGTGCCCAAGGAAGGGGTACTGAGTGCCAAGGTGGGGATGGGGCACAAGGTGGACCTTGGAGGTCTTTTCCACCCTCAGTGATTCCTGGGATTCTGTGACAACACAGGTCAGAGTTTTTAGCAAAGCTCTTTATTGGCACTGGAGAGAACAGCAGGAGAAGGAAGGGGAAAGTTGATCTTGGTAAAATGTACCTGAAGGGGAGGAAACACTTTGCCCTCTGCCCCAACAATCCCGAAATCTCGCTCGACCTGTTGCTCCAGATCCTCATCAAGAACCTGAAGAACGAGATCACCAAGAAGGTGCAGGTGCCCAACTGCGACGAGATCTTCTATGCCGGCACCGGGAACCTCCTGCTGAGAGACTCCGACTCCATCACCCTCTTTGATGTGCAGCAGAAACGGTGAGAGAGCTGGTGAAGAACCTTCCACGGCCTCCTCCTGCAGCTTCAGACCCTCAGGGGACACCTTGGGGTGCTCCCAGAATGCAGCCTCAGCTGCGTGGGGGCTGAGCCAAGGCACGGCCAGCAGCTCTTGGGGAGAGCAGAGCAGCCAAGGAGTAATTGATGCCGTGGGCATCGTGCCATGGATCACAGGAAGATGTTTGGAAAGCTTGGAAATGCAGGGTGGGGTGCTAGAGAAAGGGGAGATGCATCAAAAAAGGCCAACTGGAGCTCAGGTCGTTGTGTCCCTCAGGCTTTGTATCTCTGTGCTGCTTTGGGCTGCTGAGTGAGGCCTGGCCATGAAGAAGAGGCACTTCTGGCCATCTTTGAAGGCTTCAGAAGGTTGTGGATGATCTGCAGATGAATATGGTGTCTGTGGATTGATTCTCTCCTTGTCCTATTTTCATGCCTGGTCTTTCAAGTGTTGTTGGGAAGGCAATGGGGAAATCCAACACTCCAAACACTGCTTGGAAATACTGAATTGCCCTCTTTGTGTCCCTAAAGCCTCTCAGAAATCTGAGCTTTGGAGTCACTTTTCCCTCCAAAATGTTTGTTCCTGCTCAGATGTGGAGAGAGGTTTGTTTTGCTGCAGGAACACCCAGTTCAACCTCAGGATTTTGTAGCTACTGGATGGCAAAAACCAGCTTTGGAGCACCTGAAATTCAGGCTCTTGGACACTGGGAGGGTTCTTGGACAGGGCTTGGTTCTGGAGCTTGATTCCTAGAGCTTGGCCCTAGAGCTTGGAGAGGTGACTGTGCTCAGCTTCCTGATGGCACTGCTGTCCTCCTGCAGAACCCTGGCCTCGGTGAAGATCTCCAAGGTGAAATATGTCATCTGGTCGGCCGACATGTCCCACGTGGCTCTGCTGGCCAAGCATGGTGAGTGGGATGATGGGGGGTGGGATCCATGGTTTCTCCTGAATCCTGTGGCTCACTGACCCCTTCCTTGGCTGGGATCAGCCAAGCTTGGACCTCTGGGGAATTTTAGGTTGGATATTGGGAAGGATAAGTGGAAGGTGTCCCTGCCCGTGGCAGGGGGTGGGGCTGGAAGAGCTTTAAGGATTCTTCCCACCCAAAGCATTCCAGGATTCCATGTGGTGAATTCTGTTGGATATTAGGGATAAATCCTTCCATTGGAGGGTGGACAGGCCCTGGCACAGGTTGGGCAGAGAAGCTGTGGCTGCCCCATCCCTGGAAGTGTCCAAGGCCAGCTTGGATGGGACTTGGAGCCATCTGGGCTGGTGGAAGTGATAGTGGGTTTGAAAAAGATGCCCTTAAAATTCCCTTAGAACCAAGACCATAATTCCCAAAGTTAGCCAAGGGTTCTCCAGCCTGACTTTGCTTTCCCTGCCCTCCCCAAAGCCATCCTGATCTGCAACAGGAAACTGGAGTCGCTGTGCAACATCCACGAGAACATCCGCGTCAAGAGCGGCGCGTGGGACGAGAGCGGTGTCTTCATCTACACCACGAGCAACCACATCAAATATGCTGTGACCACGGGGTGGGTCATGGGGTGGGACCCCACCAGCTCCTCTGCCATGGTCCACACCAACACCAAGGGCTTGGTCTCCTCTGGTTGGGTTGGGTTGGGTTGGCATGAGTGTGAGGTGGGACGAGAGCGGCGTCTTCATCTACACCATCAGCAACCACATCAGATACGCTGTGGCCATGGGGTGGGTTGTGATGGGGCCCCACCAGCTCCTCTGCCATGATCCACACCAAGAGCTGGGCCTCCTCTGGGATGGCATGAGTGTGAGGTGGGTGTTGTGTTGGCACAGGGACCATGGCATCATCCGCACCCTGGACTTGCCCATCTACGTGACGCGCGTCAAGGGCAACAACGTCTACTGCCTGGACAGGGAGTGCCGGCCCCGTGTCCTCACCATCGACCCCACTGAGTTCAAGTTCAAGCTGGCCCTCATCAACAGGAAGTACGATGAGGTGAGGAGATCCTGGAGGCACTCGGGTTGGGTTGGGTTGGGAGGGGCTTTAAAGGTCATCCCATTCCACCCCCTGACGTGGACAATGACACCTTCTGCTGGACCAGGTTGCTCCAAGCCCCATCCAACCTGGGTTTGAGCACTTGCAGGGATGGGGCAGCCACAGCTTCTCTGCCCAACCTGTGCCAGGTCCTGCCCACCCTCCCAGGGAACAATTCCTTCCCAAAATCCCACTTAAATCTCCCCTCTGTCAGTGTGAACCCATCCCCCTTGTCCTGTCACCCCAGTTCCTGAGGAACAGCCCCTCTCCACCTTCCCTGCAGCCCCTTCAGGTCCTAGAAGGTGCTCTGAGGTCTCCACACAACCTTTTTCTTCTCCAAATTGAACATTCCCAGCTCTCCCATCCTGTCTCCGTAGGGGGGGAGCTCCAGTCCCTTTATCAACTTTTTGGCCTCCTCTGGACTTGATCCAACAGTTGCATGTCCTTCTTATGTTGAGGGCACCAGAATTGGATGCAGTATTCCAGGTGGGGTCTCCTCTCCACCACCAGTGAAGCCTGTCCAGGTCCCTCTGGATTCATCCCTTCCCTGCAGTGTGTGATCCCACCACTCAGCTCAGCGTCCTCTGAACCTGCTGAGGGTTCCTCAGTCCCACTTTCCATACCATCAACAAAGATGCTGAGCAGGATCAGCCCCAACACCGACCCCTGAGGGACACCAGTGATCTCTGGCACCTTAGAGACACATGTCACTGGTCTCCATGTGGACAATGAGCCACGTGGACAGGAGGAACCCAGCAGTGTCCCTGTCCTAGGTGGGGGAAAAGAAACGCATCAAACCTGAGGAGAAAGGGAAGTTGCTCACGGGGTTGTTCCTTGGCAGGTGCTGCACATGGTGAGGAATGCCAAGCTCGTGGGCCAGTCCATCATTGCCTACCTGCAGAAGAAGGGCTACCCAGAGGTGGCCCTGCACTTCGTCAAGGATGAGAAGACCCGTTTCAGCCTTGCCCTGGAGTGTGGCAACATTGAGGTGGGGTGGTTGGTGGTGCTGAGGAAAAGGCACTTCCAAACCTCCCTGTCTCCAGGGAGGAGGAGGAGGAGAGTGGGGAAGGAGAAGTTGAGGGTGGTAGAGTTGAGGATGAGATGCAGACCTTCAGCTGGGGTGGGATTCAGACAGTGATCCTCATGATCCCATCGTGGCCATCAGCAGAAGCCTGCTCCTGTCTCCAGGGAGGAGGAGCATGGGGAAGGAGAAGTTGAGGGTGGTAGAGGATGAGATGCAGACCTTCAACTGGGGTGGGATTCAGACAGTGATCCTCATGATCCCATCGTGGCCATCAACAGAAGCCTGCAGAGAAAGCTCCTGTGTGCTCCCAGGCCTTGGTTAAGATGCCAGTTGTCTTCTCAGATCGCCCTGGAGGCAGCCAAAGCTCTGGATGACAAGAACTGCTGGGAGAAGCTGGGGGAGGTGGCCCTGCTGCAGGGGAACCACCAGATCGTGGAGATGTGCTACCAGCGCACCAAGAACTTCGACAGGCTCTCCTTCCTCTACCTCATCACGGGCAACCTGGAGAAGCTTCGGAAGATGATGAAGATAGGTGAGTGGTGGGGAGATCCCAGGAGCTGAGTGGCATTCCCAGATAGAATCAGGGTGGAGGTGAAGAGCACCAAAGTTACTGGGACCTTTTTCCTCCTCTTGGTTTAGCTGAGATCCGTAAAGACATGAGTGGGCACTACCAGAATGCCTTGTACCTGGGGGACGTGGCCGAGAGAGTGAGGATCCTGAAGAACTGTGGGCAGAGTGAGTAGCACCAGGCTGAGGTCTGGCCCTCTGAACTGGTGGAGAAGCTGGTGGAGAAGCTCTTGGGATGAGCCGTGCCTTTTGGAGGAAGATCAGCACAATCCCTTCCCTGAGGAACAGGGTCAGATAGGCAGGACAGCTGGAGTGGCATCTGGGAGAGAGACGTGAATCAACTGTGGGCCTTATTCCAAGGGTCACTCCCAAATCCAGGGACACCTTGGAGATGTGATTCCACACCTTGGTGTCCTGCTGGTCCCCCCGTGTGGCCGTTGGGTGCTGGTGGGGGATGTCTCCTTCCTCTGGGTGATGGAGAACATGCACTCACGTTGTTTCCAGGGTGGTGATGAAAGGAGTCAGAGGTTGGACTCAATGACCTTGGAGGTGTTTTCCAACCCCAGTGATTCCTTGTGTCTCATTCCAGAGTCCTTGGCCTATCTCACAGCTGCAACTCATGGTCTGGATGAGGAAGCTGAAAGCCTGAAGGAGACCTTCGATCCCGAGAAGGAAACGGTTGGTGACCTCACAAATGCTCCTGGAGAACTCTGGAGCTTGGGAAGAGTGGGATCTGGTGGCAGAGGCAGCTCCTTTCAGGGAGGGAAGAACCATCTCCACCTCAGATCAAAGAATGGGATTTTCCTTCTGTGATTCCAGCTGTTTTCCTGCTCAGGTCCCAGACATTGATCCCAATGCGAAGCTGCTGCAGCCTCCTGCTCCAGTCATGCCTCTGGACACCAACTGGCCACTGCTGACTGTCTCCAAGGGGTTCTTTGAGGGAACCATTGCTAGCAAAGGTGTGGTTTCATCCCTGGTGGCATGGGCAGAGTGGACATTCACAGCTCTGTGGGTCCAGAGCTGTTAAGTTTGGCCTTCTTGGGTGTTACCTGTGGAGGTTGGAATCCAACTTGGCATTTTTAGGCCCTCCTTGGCAAATCTCACCAAGGAGAAGGGTGTGGAGAAGTCCTGAGGGAGCTGGGGGGGGCTCATCCTGGAGAAAAGGAGGCTCAGGGGGGACCTTCTGGCTCTGGAATTCCCTGGGAGGAGGTTGGAGCAGGGAACAAGGGACAGGCCAAGGGGAAATGGGGAAAGAGGGGAGGGGCAGGTGGGACCTGAGGAGGAATTTCCCCATGAAAAGGGTGGAGAGGCGTTGGAAGGGGCTGCCCAGGGAGGTGGTGGAGTTCCAACCCCTGGAGGTGTCTAAGGAACTCCTGGACCTGGCACTGCCCTTTTTTTTAAGGCAAAGGAGGGGCTTTGGCTGCTGACATCGATATCGACACCGTGGGCACCGAGGGCTGGGGAGAAGATGCAGAGCTGCAGCTGGATGAAGGTGGGTGGATCCAGGAGTCTTCCTTGCACCATGGAAGCGTGTGCCCCTGTCCGGGCTCTGACACTTCCCCCTCCTTGCAGATGGTTTTGTGGATGCTGGAGAAGGCTTTGGAGAGGAAGGTCTGGGGAAAGGGCAGGAAGAAGGAGGTGGATGGGAAGTGGAAGAAGATTTGGATCTTCCCCCTGAGCTGGTAGGAGGCTCCTTGGTGGTTCCTTGGGGAGGCAGTGACAGCTCGTGATGGAGCTGGGGAAAGGATGTTCTGGGTTTCTTCAGGCTTGCTTCCCACCAGCTGTGGTCAACTCTGATTTCATCTGGGTGCTGGAAAGTTCCCCACTAATCTTGCTCTGTGTGCTCCCCCAGGATGTTCCTGCTGGTCCAGCAGGAGCAGCAGAGGATGGATTCTTTGTGCCTCCCACCAAGGGCACCAGCCCAGCTCAGGTAATGCCAAATCAAGTCTTGGATTTGTTTTTCTCAGGAGCTTTCTGCTTTGCTGCTTCTTCTCTTTTGGGGGTTCAGCCCTTGTGAGGACAACATGGGAACTTTGTTAAGGGAATTCTAAGGGCAGATCCCAATTCCTCTTCCATGGGTTTCCCTTTTTCCTCCTTAGGTGTGGTGCAACAACTCCCAGCTTCCTGTTGACCACATCCTGGCAGGCTCCTTTGAGACAGCCATGAGAGTAAGTTTCCCATGGACTTTTCCAGGGATCAACTGTGCCCTTTCCCCATGGATTTTCCTCTCTGATCCATACAAAGCTTCGTTTTGGGGCATCGTTTTGTGCCTTGTTTTCTCTGGGTGCCAAACAAGCTGTGGTGAACCCTCAGAGATGCCCGTGCCAACCTTTGACTCAGCAGATCCCACATGTCCCTTTCAGCTCCTCCATGACCAGGTGGGAGTGACCAACTTTGGGCCCTACAAGCAGCTCTTCCTGCAGACCTTTGCCCGTGGTCGGACCACCTACCAGGCCCTGCCCAGCCTTCCAGCCATGTATGGGTTCCCACACCGCAACTGGTGAGCACTGGGGTGCCTCCTCTGGGCCTTGTCCCTTGTACCAGGGACGTTCCAACCCCTGGGGCAGGTGCAACCATGGCTTGGTTTTTCCAGTGGTGCCTGGAAGCCACTGGAGAAAAACCCCAAGGTTGGTGAGGTTGGGAAAGGTCTCCAGGAGCACCCTGAGCCCCATGTCCACCTTGTCACTGAGTGCCACGTCCAGGTGTTCCTTGGACACCCCAGGGGTGATGTCCAAACTTCCCAGCCTGGTGTAACACAGGGAGCTGGGAACTGTGGGTGGCAGAGTTATGGAAGCAGAGATGGTTGGAGCCAGTGCCCAAGGGAACCAGGTCAAAACCAGGTCACCAGTTTGCCCTGGGGAGGGACACCTCGAGTGCCATGTCCAGGTCTGGGTGCCTCATGGCAAGAGGGACATTGAGGGGCTGCAGCAGCAGGAGGAGAGTGTGGAGAAGTCCTGAGGGAGCTGGGGTGGTTCATCTTGGATTAAAGGAGGCTCAGAGGGGACCTTCTGGCTCTGGAATTCCCTGGAAGGAGGTTGGAGCAGGGAACAAGGGACAGGCCAAGGGGAAATGGGGAAAGAGGGGAGGATCAGGTGGGACATGAGGAGGAATTTCCCCATGGAAAGGGTGGTGAGGCTTTGGAAGGGGCTGCCCAGGGAGGTGGTGGAGTCCCCACCCCTGGAGCTGTCCCAGGAACACCTGGACATGGCACTGAGTGCCAAGGTGGGGATGGGGCACGGGATGGACTCGATGATCCTGGAGGTCTTTCCCAACCTCAGCGATCCAGTGAAAACTGTGACAGGTCACAGTCAGTGTGACCCTACTTGGCCTCCCTGTGACCCCTCTGTGGTGCCCCCTAACCCCCTCTGTGGTGCCCCCCAACCCCTGTGAGGTGTCCCTAACCCCCTCTGTGGTGCCCCCCAACCCCTCTGTGGTGCCCCCAGGAAAGAAGCTGGCCTGAAGAACGCCCTCCCTGCCGTGGGGCTGAAGCTCAATGACCTGATCCAGCGCCTGCAGCTCTGCTACCAACTCACCACGGCCGGCAAGTTCGAGGAGGCTGTGGAGAAGTTCCGCTCCATCCTGCTCAGCGTGCCCTTGCTGGTGGTGGACAACAAGCAGGAGATTGCTGAGGTGAGGTGAACACCCCCCTGGCCACATCTCCATGGGGTAGGAGACCACCCCTGACCTCCCCCTCCTTCTCAAAGGCCCAGCAGCTCATTGCCATCTGCCGGGAATACATCGTGGGCCTCTCCATGGAGATCGAGAGGAAGAAGCTGCCCAAGGAGACCCTGGAGCAGCAGAAGAGAATCTGTGAGGTACAGGATTCCTTCCCTGGGGCCTTCCAGGGGGCTTAAAGAGGGATCAGGATTGTGGAATTCTGCCCTTTCCACCTTTGAAGCAGGGGTCACCTGGGAGAGATGGGTTCCTTGTAGCCCTTCCGGTTATTCCCATGCCTGGCAGTGATCCCATCCCAGTTTTCCCACACCTGGCAGTGATCCCATCTCAGTTTTCCCATGCCTTGCAGTTGATCCCATCCCAGTTTTCCCAAGCCTGGCAGTGATTGTGCCCCTGGTTGTCCTCCCCTCTCCAGATGGCTGCTTACTTCACCCACTCCAACCTTCAGCCCGTGCACATGATCCTCGTGCTCCGCACCGCCCTCAATCTCTTCTTCAAACTCAAGAACTTCAAGACAGCGGCCACCTTCGCCAGGAGGCTGCTGGAGCTCGGCCCCAAGCCCGAGGTGGCCCAGCAGGTAACATCTGGGAGGCCCTCAGGTGGGAAACCTCAGGTGGGACAGACCCTTTTTTGGGGGTCTCCTCTTGCTGTCCCCCTCCCCGGTCCAACGCGGTTGGGTTTTGCAGACGCGCAAGATCTTGTCGGCGTGTGAGAAGAACCCTACGGACACCCACCAGCTCAGCTATGACATGCACAACCCCTTTGACATCTGTGCTGCCTCCTACAAGCCCATCTACCGTGGGAAGCCCGTGGAGAAGTGTCCTCTCAGCGGGGCCTGTTACGGCCCCGAGTTCCGTGGGCAGATCTGCCGCGTCACCACGGTGAGGGTGTCTCCATCCTGTGGTGTCTCCATGGGGGATTCCCTTTCCACAGCTCCTCCCATGTCCTCCTAAGCTGAGCTGGTGGGGTTGTTGTGTCACGTGAAAGGTTTTGGTGGGTGGGGTTAGTGGAGTTTGGGGATTGTGAGGACCCTGAGGTGGAAATGCTGCCTGGATTCAGGGATGACCTCATGGTGATGGGCCGAGTGTGTTCAGAGATGGTTTGGGGTCTGGAGCACCTCCCTTTTGAGGAGAGAACTGGGGCACCTGGGCTGGTTAGTCTGGAGAAGAGAGGACTGAAAGGGGATCTCATCAATCCATACAAATCCCAAATATCCTACAGCCCCCTCAACTGAGAGAGGATCTCATCAATCCATACAAATCACTCCAAGGGCTGTCAGGGTAGTCCCAGACTAATGGATAAGCCGTAAACTAGGTGGCAAGAAGTTGTACCTCAACATGAGGAAGAACTTCTTTCCAAGGAGGTGACAGAGCCCTGGAACAACTGCCCAGGGAGGGCGTGGAGTCTCCTTCTCTGGGAACATTCCAACCTCACCTGGACGTGTCCCCTGCTCTGGGTTGACCCTGCCTTGGTAGGGGGATTGGACTGGGTGATTCCTTCCAACCCCAACTGGGATTTTGTTCTCCAGAGCAACTGAGACTCCAAACCTTGTTGAGTTTTTGGGTTGTTTTTGACCTCTTACCATCTCCTTCCTCCCTCAGGTGACGGAGATCGGCAAGGACGTCCTCGGGCTGCGCATCAGCCCCCTGCAGTTCCGCTAGGACACACCTGTCCTGGAGGGGGGAGGGCAAATCCCACTCCCCCATCCCACCTTTCAGCCCCATCTCTTCCCCACAGCCTTGCCTGGGCTGTCCCCCCCTGCTCTTCCCACCCAGGAGTTGCTGTGGTGAGACTCTGCTTTCAGCACAGTGGAACTTCTTCCTCTTGTTTCTAACCCGCCTGATGTGAAGTTCTCCTTCCCCTTGTCCTAAGGCAGGTCTTCTCCAGTGGGGAAAGGGCTGCTCTGCCAAGCCCTGGTTGCCACAGAGGACTTTGGAAACTGCTCCAGAGCAGCTGCCTCTGGCACCCTTCAGCTCCTGAAAGAATTCCTTGGAAGAGCCGGGATTGGCTCTAGGAATGCGGTGCCGTTGGGAACTGGGCCGGTGTGAAGCCCCTCCCAGCTCTGCTCCCCTTGGGAGTGGCACTGGCTCAGCTTTTGTGCTCGTGGTGACTCTTTTTGTTTTGTTGTCCTGGGAACGTTTCTCCAACTGAGCAGCTTCACTCATGAATAAAGCAAATCAACCACCTTGACCTTCCGGTTTTGTAGCTCGGGTGGTTTCACTGAGACACGAGGGAGGTGACGTTGAATCTTCTTCCACCTTCCCCCACTCCCCCTTTGGAGTGCTCGGAGAGGGTTGTGGAGCTTCCAGAAGATGGAGGCTTTACTCCTGAAATGATTCCTGGTGCTGGCAGGAGCTGAGTCTGCTAATTATTGGTGTGTAATTGCCCAGATGAACCCTGAGTGGTTGTGCTGGTGTGGCTGTGCCTTTTGGTGCTCCTGGACCTGTCCCCAGGGTGTCCCCACCTGTCCTGTTACAGGCTCCAGGATTCCCAAAAAGGGCTGCATCATTGTGCCTGGCAGTGGCATGGATGAGGACATGCATGTTCCCCCAGCAAGGGAGAAGTAGAGGTAGAACCCAGTGATGCAACCTTCTGACCAGGAATCCAACCCTGTTGGAGCAGGGCAAGGATTGTCCCCCCCATGTCCAGGTCTGGGCCCCTCAAAGCAAGGGAGACACTGCAGGGCTGGAGCATGTCCAGGGAAGGGAATGGAGCTGGGAAAGGGGCTGAAGAACCAGGAGAAGGGTGTGGAGAAGTCTTGAGGGAGCTGGGGGGGCTCCTCCTGGAGAAAAGGAGGCTCAGAGGCGACCTGGCTCTGGAATTCCCTGGAAGGAGGTTGGAGCAGGGAACAAGGGAGAGGACAAGGGGAAATGGGGAAAGAGGGGAGGGGCAGGTGGGACATGAGGAGGGATTTCCCCATCGAAAGGGTGGTGAGGCTTTAGAAGAGGCTGCCCAGGACGTAACCCCACACCCTGGACGTGGCACTGAGTGCCAAGGTGGGGATGGGGCACAGGGTGGACTTGGTGACTTTGGAGGTGTTTTCCAACCTCAGGAATCCTGTGGTCCTGCTCCCCCTGGAGCCGCTTTCCTGGCATTGAAACAAAACCTTGACCTAGGACATGAATCCTTTAATTTCGTCCATAAAAAAGGAAGGAAGGGGATGTCTCCATGGTGGTGCTTCCAGCTGTGCAAGGGAATGTTCACAGTGGTGGGTGGGGGAGATGTCACCCAAGGCCTATGGGCCAGGGGCATTCACCACCAGGCTGTTGTGACAGGCCACTGCGATGCCCCCGATGAGGTTCAGGAACTCCTGGAAATCCAACTGCCCATCACTGTTCAGATCCAGTTTCTTCATCATCCTGTCCACGACACCTGGATCCTTCTGGTTCTGCAAGAGAGCTGGGAATCAACCCCCTTCCCAGGTACGGAGCTCATGGGATGGTTTGGGCTGGAAGGACCTTAAAGATCATCTAGTTCCACCTCCTGTCATGGGCAGGGACACCTTCTGCTATCCCAAGTCGCTCCAGCCTGGCCTTGGACACTTCCAGGGGGATGGGACAGCCACAGCTTCTCTGCCCAACCTGTGCCAGGTCCTGCCCATCTTCCCAGGGAAGGACTCATCCCTAATATCCCATCTAAACCATCCTGGAATGGTTTGGGTTAGGAGGGACCATAACATCATCCAGAGAACCTCCTTCTACCCCAGGTCACTCCCACCCGTCCTGGGACAATTCCAGGGGGCTGGAAGTATCCACAGCTTCTCCAGGCAAGCTGGACGAGCCCTCCCCAGCTGGATGTGGCTCACCTTGGTGAAGGCAGCCAGCTCGGTGTTCATGAAAGCCAGGAATTCCCTCTTGGAGAGGGTGCAGTTGTCCCCATCCCGACCCGCATAGCGCTGGAATACGGCCAGCAGGGATTCGATGCAGCGCTCGGTCTCCGTGGGCTGCGGGCAGGACAGCGGGATCAGGAGCTCTGGGAATGCCCAGGAGCTCCTGGATCCCTCTGGATCGCGGGGCAGGGCCGGACGGGCCGCCCCTGCCCGACCTGCCCGGCTGGATTTTTCCCCCTGGTACTCATTTTTCCCTGGCAGAGGAAGGACTTGGGAGCGGTTCGTGGAAAATCCCCCGCGGGGATGATCGGAGGAGTGGCCTTGGAGTGGGGAGGAGCCGGTGGGGAAACCAGAGCTGCTTTTTCTGGCGAGATAAACCCAACCCCTCCTTTTCCGTCCCCCCGCCTGGGGAGGGCCTGAGTCAAAGGAGAAAAATTCCAGCTGGCTCCTCAATCTTCTGTCCCCGGGGCAGGAATGGAGCAGGGCTGGCCCCGGGGCTTCTCCCGTGGGGATGGAGAGGGAAAAGCGAGGGGATGGAGCGGGAAAAGCGAGGGGATGGAGAGGGAAAAGCGAGGGGATGGAGAGGGAAAAGCGAGGGGATGGACGGGGCAAAGCGAGGGGATGGAGAAGGAAGGGAGAGGGGATGGAATTTGGGGGGTTTTCCCCCTCCCTGTGACTCTGGTCCGTAGGGAAGGGGCAGTGCAGGAAGAGCCAGGGGGGGGATCCCCACCCTTCCCATCCCACCCTCAGCTGCTGGGG
>VXAU01005672.1:0-22056 GCA_013399695.1 Formicarius rufipectus
GTGAGCTGCCCATCTCTGGAACTACCAGAGCATTTTCCTTTGACACTAACAGTTTATTACACTAACAGGATCCTGCAGTTGTTCAGGAGTGAATTTCCAAATCAATCAAGGAGAGAAGTTCTACAGATACTTGCCCATGTCCTCCCACTTCCCATGCCACTCAACATTATCCACTCCCAAGGCAGGCCTCCAGGCACCCTCCCTAGAAGGCCCTGTTCTGACTCTAAACGTGGTGTAGAGAGTACACATGAAACACAACATTAACAATAACATTATGCTGTCTTCAGCATCAAAAGGGAATTCAGTGTTTTCAAAAACAATTGGAGCAGGTCTGAAGGGGGAGAAGGAGGGGGAAGGCTGCAAAAAACTATTCCCTCCTGTTTCCCCCACAGGCTGGGTGTGACTTCTATTGACTCCCCAGAGATAGCAGCCCAAACCAGGACAGGCAAACCAGATTGAGTATATGTTAAAAATAAAACTTACTACTTCTGATGACATGATGATATAAACATAGTATATGAACATAGCAATCTTTATACCTCTCGCTTATATTAAAGAGAGCATCATGAGAGGCAAATGGCTCCCCATTTGTGGAAACAGGAACAGGCTTAGGTACAACACCCACATAAATACACTGATCAACATGATGATAAAAAGGTTCCTAGACCCAAAAGCACAAATGCTTAAAATGAAATTGTTATTCTGACCTTCCTCTTGAGTCCCACGATGGGCGCCAAAATATGTGCTGGTTTAGAGTTAAACTGGCAGCAGAAATCAATCCAACTCAGAATGGGATTGCAAGTCAGAATAACAATTTAATAAAAGATCACAAAATAGTGATACAGAAGGAAAATTTGTTTGTGCCACAAAAACTAGATGTATAGCACAGAAAAGTGGGGCATGAGCAGAGTGTAGCTCACCAACCCCTGTGCTGAGCACCATGCGGCCCCTCTGAATTCAACATAAAAAGAAAGGAAGAAACCTGCTGGTGAAAATGGTGGTTTCAGTCCAGAGGCAGCCTCAGTCCGGTCGAGGCTCTGGTCGTCCTCTGGATCTGAAGAGCTCCCAGTCCCAAAACCCCAAGGTTATCTCTCATTGGGCTCTGATGGGAACGCCCAGTCCCTCCCCCAAAGGTGAAGAGTTTCACAATGGGTGATTTACTCTGTGAGGTGAATAATGGCATATTTTTGGCATCCCTAATGCCCCATTAGCAGATATGACCCCTCAGGTGGGTGTGAAGGCAAGAAAAACTTCCTTAGCCCATAGAAGTTCCTAAACACCCAGCTGGTAGCCTGAGGGGTTGGGTGTGCCTTAGACAGCTGCTGCAAATGGGCCACTGTGAACAGTTCATGAGAAAAATGACATAGAGGGTTAAGAATACACACCCACCCAAGTAACAAACTGATCCTGGCTACTATAACCAGGACAACAACAGAACTCCAAACCTTGTACCATGCTCTTCCTTCCTTCCTGCCCCCACAAATACGGTTTCAATTCAGCTTCATCTTCTCCCTAATATATATTCATCTTCTCTACCTAGGACTCCAAATTGAGCTAAAGAGAAAAAATAACCAGTAGTTAAGTTGGACTAATGAAATCTCACACCTACCACGGTATCACAGCACCTGTTCCCTCTCTGGCCACACCAGAACACTCTGGGTAGAACAGAGGCAGCTGCTGCAAAAGCTGGCATGACAGAGAATACCAGCATAAGAAAAGCTAAATATAGCTTGACAAGCTGAAGATGAAACCAGGAAAATTTAGGGAAATAGAGGATGTGTGTGGCAGATAGCCTGTGCTCCTTAGCCTCCCAAATTATAGGAGTGAGGGAATAGAAAGGTATTTAGTCTATGATGACACAAATCCTTCTGCTCAGATAAATTAAGTTCCATGTTTAGTTTTCATACAGGTAAACTACAAATGCAGGATTAGTAGCTACAGCCAAGCAGGGATGGGATTCTCTGTAATAAGAATGGCACTACTTAAAATGCAACTCCACCTCAAGCAAGATCATATTCCCCCCTCTATACAAAAAGTAGAAAAGGACCAAGGGGTAAGTAATCTTTGTAGGACTAAGTCACCAAGGAAAAGAGGTTCTGGCTGCCACACTAATTCAGCAATATATTTTACTCTTTTTTCCCCCCAGTAACCACCCCTATTATTTTTGTCCATAAGAATGCAAGAAAACGCACATTCTGACCAAAATTCTTTTTCTCAGTTGCATGTAGGTAAGTCAGTTATAGCTTCCCTGAGCAGACTAGTGGTGCTGTGTACCCTGGGATGCCAGCAGAGCTATTCTTGTTAGGTAGATGTATGAAGCACTGCTTTAACTGATAATACAAACAAGTTATGTCCTTAATCACACCACATCCTTCCTGTGGGAATCAATTCAGAATTTCACTGATAATGTTTTGACCACTGATGCGTTTAATGTTGTATAAAATGTCTTTTGACTTCCCCCTGTGTCTTTTCCCCAGAAACCCGCTGTGTCTTCTTTCCAGAACCCCCCACTGTGAGCTGAGGGGCAGGGTACACCTTGTTACCTGAAACCCTCTCCCAGCTGAATGTAAATTCCCTCATCCCCATTGGCCCAGAGCCAGACACTCCTCTTGCCCCTCATTGGGAGGTTTTGAACTCCCTCCAAGGTCTATAAAACCCTCTGTTCTTCGAATAAACTCTGTTTGTCCCCCTTCCTACGCTGGGTGGTCTCTGTGTCCTTTCTCTAGGGCTTGGGAACCACATGGTAGGGGGGGCAGGGAGCACACTTTTTTCCTAGGTTGATGGACTAAAACCTAAGCCAGGAGGCTAAACCATACTGCTGTAGACCTCAGTCCTACAAACACAGCATCCAACGAGGCTTTAAGGAATCCCTGCCAGGACCTTCTAGCAAGGACAGAAAAGTGAATTTGAAAAAGAAAACCTTCTAGCAATTCCCCTACTAGGGGTATTTCCTTCATTCCTCCATCTAGATGAGCACAAGTTGTCAATGGTCAAGCACAAGGATGATAGCAGGCTGTGAGACCATAATGTATGACTTTCCCAAGGCTCACTTCAACTATTTCTATTCCCTGACAGGCACAAAACAGGGAATCAGGGTTGTGCTTCCCTTGGCATGGGATGCCTCAGCATGACCTACATGTGTGGAGAAGGAGCAGGCTGTTGGCTATTGCATCATGCAGGAGGAGGGAAACCGGTTCCTCCACACGATCAGAACTAGTTCCTTTCCTGGACTATAGTAGAGTCCAGTGCATCTCCTGCAGGCAAGCTACTCCTATGTCATCTTTAAAATTTCAAATTCACTTTTTAGGAGCGTATCCTGGCAGAGAAGCCTTTGACAGCCACCCCATCCTGCACCTAATGCAGTGATGCTGTGAACCCACCATGGTGCATAGAACTCCAGCAGCACAGTATCCTTGTCTGCAGTAAAGGTGTCAAAGTTTGCATCGTTCAAGACTAATACACCCTTTTCTTCTTTAACTACAGAATCATCATCTTCATCATCATCACCATCATCATCAGCTTCTTTTGTAACAGATTCTGGAAAAGTAAAAATGCAACACAGATTAGGTTGTGTCAAATTTAACACAGAAATAACAGTATCAGGTGGATTAAGTAACTCTTGTGGTTAAAAAAAACCAACAATGTACACAGGTTAGTTTCTGCTGCACCCACAGTGACACCAGCCAACAGTATCAGTATTTCAGTAAAGCGTCAACATCTATCTCTAATTCCAAGGCAAACTAACAAAATGGACACAAGAATTAATAGAGATCTACATAACAATTGCCATCATGGTACTTGTTGAAACAGGGGAGGCGAGACATGATTTTTGGGCAAGAAGGGCACAGAGATGACACCTGAATTCCATCAGCAGGCCTTCATCATGGAGCAGAATAGCTGTTCTTTAAGTGTAGCAACTCATGGATGGAAAAAATACAAAAAAACAGATGTTATCTGTCCCCAGTGCTTCCCTTGTACCCTTACTCACTAGATCTGTAGCACGACAATTGCCATGTGCTGCCTGTCTGAAGGTCTCATAAATAGACATGTTTGCTATAAAACAAAATGTTACAGTTTTGCTACTACCAAGGTGGCGTTGAAGCAGCACTTTAAAATTATGCTTCTTTCCTGACTGCTCCATCCCACCTCTGTCATTCAATATAGCTTGCTTTTAGTTACAGTCAGGTCTGCAATTCATTGAGGAGTCTTTCCATGCCCAGGAGCAGCAATCTCTCTGCTCTGGATCAGCATCAGCTACATTGAGTGTAAAATCAAGTAAGTGACTGTTGCAGGAGTCCTTTGAAAACCCACTCCTATGCACCCAGCAGATATAAGGTATTCTTCTAAAAGAAAAAGGGAGTGAAAGCTGCTTTCAAACAACTTTTGGTGAGACCTTTCATTTAAGGAGACCAAAACTGGTGGTCCAGAACAGGTCTTCCAAAAAGAAAGCAAGCTCGTTCAATTACTGAAGCAAAATTAGCACGTGAAAGCTAAAACCAGGACATTTCATTTGGTTCATTCTTTGTTGGATTGGAATTTGAGATGGTTTCTTTAATATTTGATATTTCACATGTTTCTTTGCACTTTTTTTAGGGTTTGTTTGTTTTTTAAAAAACCCCAAACCTACCTTTCAAGGCAACCAGACCTTCCTGAAGGCCTTTAAGGAATTGCAGTTACAGAAAAAGTAATGACAATACCTCATCCCAAATGCAAACGGTAAAACAACAAAGCTAAGGTCCTTTCAACCACTGGGAGTCCCCGGAGTAGAATGGGAGGTGGGGGGAGGAAAAATAGATTAAGGTTTTTGTTCAAAACTATTTTTTATTTAACTTGAACTGGCTTTTGACTAAGATGACAAGAGTTACTGCAGCAGTAGTCCGAAAATACTGTAATTTCACCTGGAATTTGAAAGTTAAGAACGATAAATATGTACTAAGTATGAAAAAATAACAAAATAAATCCCACTTTTCTCAGACTGACAGCAGAGCACAGGAACAATCTCATCATGTATAAAATTGTGCCATTAAACTGCAATTGCTATTTTTGTATTAGAAGAAAGTATACAAAAATAAGCGTATATGATCTCAGTACAGGCTCTTGGAGAAAGTATGTTCATTTTAAACAGAAGTGAACTTTATGTACCATCAAAATATTAAAGTTTCTGATGAGGGGAGAGATCACAGAAGATCAATTATCACATAACAGCTGTCACATGGACTTCTCTGATAACTATTACTGTTTCATCTGATCTCTGAAGCAGCTAAAAGCACTGTTTGCCAGTAGACAATGCTTTCTGTGTTGCAGCACTTGCTCACCCTTGAAGGAAGTCACATACCTGAAGGACTGCTCTGCTGAAATAGCTGGTTTTCAGCAGGCAAAACTTCTGCCTTACACGGATGCCCAGCAGTTTTGAGGGCTGTTTCACCACAGGTTGCTGCAGGTTTGTCTGTGCCTGAATTTCCCACAACTCGCTCAATGCCACGGCTTTTCCATGAAGATTGCTTCAGACTTGACACATAGGAATTTGAGCAAAACTACCTAGCCAATTCTGCTCATGCATCTCAAAATAAGAACCAGGTTATGACCCTCATTCCTGTTTACTATGCTAACCACCTTCCCCCAACAGAGCCAAAGACCACCACAGCTACTGTGGCAGACTCATGGTTTAGAAAACCAAGAACAAAGCAGCACCTGGAAAAATATGCTGCACAAGTGGAAAAGGTAACCATCAGATTCAACATCCATCTCTGAAATCATTTTGTATCTTTCCCTACAAGGGGTTGTGAGGCCTGCCAACATAAAACTTCCGTGACAGTGAGACATCGTCATGGGCATTATAAACACTTCCTCTTCACCGGAGATGAAGGCAGGACAAATTCCAACACATTACTACATAAGTCAAAAAAAAAGTGATCAAAATAGTATTTAATCTTAAGACATAAAGTAGTTGATGCTGGCTGATAGGCCTTCATGATGACAGCTACTCTAAGTGAAACTAATTCTTGCAGGAACGTCACTGAACACTCAGCATTTATCACATATCTGCCCTAGTAACTTTTTCTGAAGTACAGTACAAAAAAGGGCTGCATCCAGACATCACCAACTTCAAGACTCTGCCTGAAAGTTTTCTTCCAAGGAATGCAGTTCCACAATTGAATGAGATCAGTCTTCAGAAACCCAGAAGTCAAGACTCATTCTGTTGCTAGGGCATTCAAAAAACTTTCAACAAGATCAGTTCTCCTCAGGCTTTTCTGTAATGGATCCTCTACACGATCATTCTTCTTTATCAGGATGCTAAGGATGTAACAGTCATGATCCAGGCTAACCTTACTTGAGCATATTAGCCTCACTGTCCTAGTTGAACTTCACTTCCCAAACTATGCAGTGCAACAAACCAGGTTTAACCTGAACTTTTCATCTCCCAAACAATCAATGTACACAGGATTAATTACTTATTGCAAAGTAAATTTATTCCACTTCATGGACATTTGCATTCCAAGGGCAAAAATGGAACTATGTGCATTTTTAATGCAAAGGCCTTGTAAAGCCTAGTCATTATCTATATACAATTTCTAGATACACAACAGAAACAGAAAAATTATTCAAGTTGTGCAACTGAGTAGTGCTCAGCTTCCACAGAGCAGGAAAGACTTCCATCACTATGTACTTTTGATCCAGAGAACTCAAAAAATGAGAACAGTAGCACACCTGGAAAATACTGATGAGAGCCTGGCCCATAGGAAGCTGAGATGCTGCTGTCAGCCACAGGTAACACTAACATCACAGGTGTTATAACCTTCATCGTTTGAAGGTAGTAGGGAAAACCAGTACTAGGCTTTGTCACATGCTACAAAGTGACAATAATCAGCAGACAAAGAGACATAATACTTATATTTCAGTTTACAAATGAAAAAAAAAAACCAAACAAAACAAACTTCAGAGGAAGATCTCCTTACTGCAGATGCCATATCCTTTAAAACAAGTCTCTTGGTCCACATCCTACAGGTCATACAGTTAGTTACACAGATAGGGTAACTAATTTAAAAGCACTTCTTCAAGTTTTGACATTGCTGGTTCAACAAGCAAGAATCTGTAGGACAAGACTTCAGCAGGTCATCCATAATTCAGTCTCCCTGAACACCCTTTAATACTTAACATACAGGAAATGAGAAAGAAGCAGGATTTACCAAAATCCACATGAAAGTAACTTAAATCTAAAAAAAGAAAACTTTCAAATGCCTGCCTCCTACGTACAGGCATGTACTAAACCCTCTAAGCCTGAGCAGTTTTGTTTCAGCTAATTTGGGAAGACATAGGTCAGTGAAATTCAAAGACAATGGGAAGAAATGCCAATAAACTGGCGATATTGGGCCTTCTTTCTGTGGGTGGAAAAAAAAAAAAAAAAGCCATTAATTTGAAACACGCAGAATGCACATATCACCTGAACAAAGGGGTAGCGGAAAGAGTGCTCAGTCATAGAATCACAAAAGGTTAAGGGTTGGAGAGGACCTTAAAGATCATCTGATTTCAACTCTCCTGCCATGGGCAGAGACACCTTCCACGAGAGCAGCTCAAGGCCTGATCCAACCTGGCTTCAAACAGTGCAAGGGTTGGGGCATTCACGACCTCTCTGGGAAATCTGTGCCAGTGTCTCACCACCCTCTCCTAATATCTAACCTAAATTTCTCCTCTCTCAATTTGTACCCATTACTTCTTATCCTACTACTACAGTTCCTGACCAGGAGGCCCACTCCGGATAATGAAACCGCAGTGAGTCGGGTATGAGTCGGAATGTCGAAATCGCAAATTTATTGGCGATATAAACGCCAGGAATTTTCAATATGGCTAATCGTTAGGTAGCTGTTCACTCCGTGCTCAGAAGTGCCGCCCCACGGCGCAGGGCAGACGAGCAGCGCTGGGGAAAGAGGCTCGCCCAGTCCTCAGCGCCTTCACGTGCGGGATCAGTGCCCTGCCTAGAGGCCTGGAGGAGCAACCCGACCCCAGAGGCGACCCCCCAGCACGGGCTCCCCGCAGCGCCCAGCGCTAGGGTCGCGACCCCGCCTCCTGCGAGGGGGACACAGGATGCGCCGCGGGCCCGGCCGCTCTCCGCGCTCACCTCCGTCGCCGCCCTCCTCCTCCTGGGCCGACGCACTCCGCGCCAGGAGAGCGATCTGTACCAGCCCGAGCAGGAGCAGCAGCACCCACAGCCCGCGCACTCTCATCCTGATCCCGAACTCGCCGCGGCTCCCGGCCCTTTCCCGTCCGCGCCCTGCGCAGCGCTCCACGCGCCCCGCCGCCCCGCGGTGATTGGCTGCCGATTCGCCACGCGCGCCGCGCGGCCGCCAGTCGCCGACTGTCAAGAGGGGCTCGGGCGCGGGGTGCACAAATTTCGCGGGACTCGCAGGGGCACCCTCGGGGACCACCGTCAGCGGCGGGACGAGACGCGGGCGCGAGCGACCGGAGAGGCGCCAGAAAAGCGCCGGCACTGCCGGGCCGCTCTGAGGTGCCTCCCGGCCATTGGCCGCCGCGGCGCCGCCAACCGCGGGCCGCCACGCGGTGAGAGCGCCGCCCTTCCGGGGCCGGGAGGAACGCGACGGTCCCGCCCCCGAGCGCAAGGAGCCACATCGCCCTCGGGCATTGGCGGCCTGTGGCAGCCTGTGAGGGAGCGCCGCGTCCCGCGGGGCGGGGCTTCTCCGGCGCGGGGAAGGGGACGGGGCGACCCTGGGGGCATCAGTGGGGTTTCGTTAATTACTAAAGTCTTAAAAACTCAAAGTAGAATTTCAGTAACTTACTGCCGTGTGTGACGGCGCTGTCGCCGTACGGAGCTCCCGCAGGGGTCGCAGCGGGATCTGGTGCAGGGAGCCTATCGGTAGTTCAGTGACCGCATGGGAGGTGTCACAGCGTGATTTCTGGCGATGGTGGTCCTAATGATTTATCCAGTGGCCATCTAAAAATCTAACAAGACAATGCTAAAAAATGGTGCTCGAATTGCCTGTCTGTCCCCGTGCTTGGGCAAGTCATAGCTGTTCGCTGGCTCATGGAACAATTCTTTTGTATTTTACAAAATTTCTAACCCTCAAATACATAGTTTGTAAGCATAAAGCGCTGCTAAGTTCAATGTGTAGCAGTTACAGGGTAAAGGAGTAGCAGTAGCTTCTGATAAGCAAGTATCTTCAGGATCTTGAAATGCAAGCTCACAATACAAATCCCACAATTTTAGGGAACTGAGAAGACATTGTGTTTCACTGAAAGAAAATTGATGCCTCTGGGTTTCCATTTCATGTTTGTACATGGTCTGTAGGTTGGGAAAACATATCAAAGACCTGCTGTGGTCTACACTGCTAAGTTGTACTCTGGGAGTCAGTGCCTTTCCTCAACTCAGCTGCCAGGTAAGGTATTTTGAAAATACAGTGGCTGATACAGTAGCAGTTTTTCAACTTACCTGTTATATCATTAGAATTGAGTAAGACCTGATCTGAACAAAGAACTGTCTGGATCCTGTCAAGATTGTGATTCTGACCCTCCCTGGTTTTGGTATCAATATAAATATTAGTTTGATTAACATCGATATTCGGTAGTTTGATGATAGGCCATAACCAGATTGGATACTCAGTGTTCTGAATGAGAAAACTTAAGATTATGGAAGGTTTTTATTTTGAGTCTTGTTCACTGGTCAATACAACCCTTGATTTGAATGTTGTGTTGGAGTGTGAAATATTTACAGTTTGTATCATCCAAATTTATAGGTGAAAGAGTGTCTACTGTGATCCAGTGGTTTCCAATTTATGTTGCAGATTATCCACCTGGCAGTGACCTGTTCATATAGAGCGGCATTCTCAGGCCTAGTACTTCATGACTGACATTGTCTAGGCCATTGGAAAACTGGTTAAAGTAACTTTGTCATAGGTTTCTGTGGCTGGATTTCAGTAGAAGGGGTGGTTTCTGGGGTGTTAGAAGCTGCCAGAAGCTTCCTCCGTCCTGTGAAGCCAATGACATCCAGGTCCAGGAGGGACTTCCTGCTGGTGGCAAAAGTTGAGCCAATTAAGAATCATAGTCACGCCTCTATGATAACATATTTAAGAATTTAGGAGTGTTGCGCAGTTGGAAATTCCAGCCATAAGATAACAACACAGAGTGAGAGAGACCAAGGTCGGAGCAGGGGGAGGAGATTGAGGGACCCCACGCTGGAACGGGGTGGGGGGAGGACTAAAAGCTCCTTGCAGCCCATGGAGGAGCATCAGGGTACAGAGAACACCCTGCAGCCCATGGAGAAGCAGGAGAACAGGAAGGAACTGTTGCCCTGTAGGAGGCCCAGGATGGAGCGAGATGCTGGAAGAGACTTGTGGAGAGGGAGACCCATGCTGAAGCAGGTTTCTAGAAGTGTTGCCTGGGGAGTGCTCACACACTGGAGAAGTCTATTGAGGACTGTCTCCTGTGGGAGGGACCCCATGGGAGCAGGGGAAGGACTCAGAGCTGTGGCCCCCCTGCAGCCTGTGATGAAGACTGTGGTGGAGCAGCTGTCCCCCTGCAGCCCACAGAGACCATCGGGGTGCTGACACCCGACTGCACCCCATGGAGTGACCCACAGGACAAGAGCAATGGCAGCAACAACCGCCTGCAAAATGCTGATTCCATGCTCCTTCCAACTGCTGAAAAGAGGGAAGAGTGGGAAGAGAAAGGTGTTGTTAAGACTGATTTATTTCTTACTTTTTAGTTTTAATTATCTTGTTAGTAATAAATTTAAGTATTTAGCCACTCTGACTTTGTTTTGCCATTATCTCTCAGCTGGTTTTTTTTGCCTTTTCTCCTTTTGCTTTCCCTCTGGGAAAGGGGGAAGGCCTGGAGGTTTGCGTGGGCACTGGCTGAAAACTACTACAAGCTTTCAGAAAAAGTAGGCATGTAAAATGGGAAAATGGTGTCAGTATTACTTTTGTCTGAGTGTGAAATAGAGGATTAAATTATTTTTCTTTTGTGTTGGATAAGTTTTATGGTTATGGTTTCTCTCTATACAGGTTAACCAAATTGAGAAATGAGATCAGTAGACTTGCTAGGCAATCAAAGGTGTCAAGCACCAGTATCCTGCTAAACAGTGAAAAGAAAGTGCAAATAGTACTAATACGGGGGGGGGGGGGGTTAATTATTATTACTTATTTGAACTGCAGGAGGAAACCTTGCAAGACAGAATCCGTGTGACACCTGTTCAGCCAAGGACAGCTTTATTACCTGACTGAGAGATTTGCTAAATTGTCAGTTCGTTTTGTAGGTAGTTGCAGTGATGGTTGCCCAGATCTTAGGTGCATTCTGCTAGACAAACAGGACCTTGGCAAAGGACCATGGTCTGTTCTATCTTCAAACTAGCAGGATTGTGTCTGTCTTCCTAGTCTGGGGTAGCACAGGATAGCACAGCAAGTCACAAATAGCACACCAAGCAGACTGTAATTCATCACCAACCAGCTGGGGTGCAAACTCTATGCTCTTGTGGAATACAGTGAGCTCTGGGAAGAGCATGCTAGCTGTGCAGCTTTTCCAAGAGATCCCTTCCTGCTTACAGGCTTACCTGTGGGACTGACCATAAGAAGCTGAAAATCCTCTGAACTAGTCCCTGTTCATAAGAGCACTGCTGCCTTTTGCCAAGTACTCATTCCTCGTGTATATAACAGAAACACTCTCCTCTTTACCAGGAGGGTCTCTAGGCAGAAGGTCGTTGGAACGGAGCCTGGTATAGGGTCATCTATCAATTAGATGAATGAAAAAGTGAATGGCTTGGGTCTCTTACAGCATATCTGAAACTGGCCATTCTTATAAGTCCCTTCTGCCCCAGACATGCTGGAGAGAAACAAGTACTGAAAGCATGAGGCCTCACAGAGCACCTATGCAGCAGTTTCTGGGCAGAAGGCATTTCTATCTGATAACATCTGCTATGCTGCAGAAAACCCCATGTATTAATGTACCCTGGTTATTTGAAAATTGATTACATTTTGTGCATACTGTGTTTTCATATCCTTATAAGCTGTTACCATCACCATTGGCAGACTTGTATCCCCATGAACAAGCAAACAATTTTAGTTCTTTAATATGCTTTTCCTCAGGAACATTCAGTAAGTGCCTCTTCTGTTGGTTTGAGTTGCCAATGGCTACCTTAAAGTCTTCACAGGTTGCACCTGTGTTCTCCAGCACAACTGAGCAGTGGGCAGTGGAAATACCTATTAATCCTGTACATCATTCTGCAAATTCAGTGGGGGACAGTTGTTGATCTTATAAGAGTCATATTCAGCAGTAAATATCAAAGAAGAAAATGTTTCTTTCACAAAAAACATGAAAATTGTGAGGCATGTGAGACTAAGCTACAGAAGCCTAACTTCTGCTATTAAATTATCTTACACTCTCAAAAGTAAATTTGGACCTACCTTGGCCTTTCATAGTGTGAGTTGACGCAGGCAGCTGGAACAACCACAAACTTACAACTAGAATGCAAAGAGTAAATTTATTTCCATTACTTTGCTAACTAGGGGATCCCTGAAGCAACACCCAGGCAGAGGTACACAAGTGGAGACACAGGTAGCATGCTAGAGATCCATACTCAGTCCAGGATAGAGGATCACTAGCCAGCTGCTCACATAGGTTCATCAAAAGTTATTCCCAGCTGCAAGGTCTTGAGCAGTTTACAGCTAAGAGAGATAATGACAAAACAAACTCAGAGTGGCTAAAATGCTTAAATTTATTACTAACAGGAAAAGAGCTAAAGAGTAAGAAATAAAATAACATAACCTTAAATGCACCTTTCACCCCGCCACTCCTCACTCCTTCCAGTGGTGCTGGGGAACAAACAATGTGGGATTTGCAGTCAGTTGCTGTTTCTGCCACTGCTAATGAGAAATACACTTCTTAGACATCAGTTCTCAATCTGCTGTCCCATGGGTCACTCCATGGGGTGCAGTTGGGTCTCTGCACTCCAGTGGTCCTCCTTGGGCTGCAGGGGAACAGCCTGTGTCACCACGGTCATCATGAGCTGCAAGGGGACCACAGCTCTGAGTCCTTCCCCTGCTTCCATGGGGTCCCCTCCATGGGAGACAGTCCTTGATAGACCTATCCACCCCCTGGGCAACACTTCTACCTGGGGAGACACCTGCTCCAACGTGAGTTTCCTTCTCCATGGGTCACGGCCACAAGTCTCTTGCAGGACCTCACTCCATCCTGGGCCTCCCACAGGGTAACAGCTTCCTTCATACATCCACCTGTGGGGGGCTCCAGTTGGACTGGGGTCTTTGTAAAACAGTTGGAATTGAAGAAGGAACTATATTACTGCAGTCAGGTGTTGAGCACGGAACATGAAGGTGACACAGAATGGATTTCCTGTATAAAGTGCTGAGTCATAGTTGTTTAACATGCGCACTAACAATGTCCAATTGAGAACTATTTATGTTACTAAAGGCCAATGGGTCACTGACATGTGTAAGTGATAAAATGTATATAAATCGCAGTCTTCTGTTCAATAAAGGATTCTGTTTTGGAAGAAACTTTGTCGTGTGACCAACTCCGATGGCAACATCTATCCGGGTTTGGATATGTGGGTGTTGAGCCTTGTTGGAGTGTTGGGTGATGATGGTCGCAGTGGTATGATATTAGTCTCCTAGGCTAGGCTTTTAGTCCATGCATCTAGGAGAATAGCGCTCTCCCTGGTTTTCCCCCCCCGGCTGCGTGGTGCCCGAGCCCTAGGCAGAGGACAAAGACACCACAGCAGCTTGGAGAGGGTCCGAGCAGAGAGAGTTTATTCAGGAAGCAGGGACTTTTTATAGTCCCTTGGAGGGGGTTCAGATTCTCCAATGGGGAAAAAGGTACTGTGTGGCTTTGGGCCAACAGGGATAAGGGGATTAACATATAGGCAGGGAAAGGTTTCAGGTAGCAAGGTGGGTCACGCCCCTCGGTACCATGAGGAGGGGTCGCAAAGGATCTCTGGGAAGCACATGGTTTCAGGGAAGTGGTACAAATGGATTCTGGGAAAGGGAAGACATGGATTCCGGAGGGGGAGGACATACATGGAAAAGGTAAACATACATTTTAAGCAATATTAAAACATCAGTTCAAGGTCTTACCAGTTACATTCTGCATCATTTCAAGGTGTTATCAGTTATATTCTTAATCCATTCCCACAAACATCCACCTGCTCCACCATGGGCTCCTCCATGGGCTGCAGGGGGACGTAGCTCTGAGTCCTTCTCCTCCTGCTCCTGTAGGGTCCTTTTTCTCCTGCTCCAACCTTGGTCTCTGCTTTGTTATCCCATGGCTGGAATTTATCATCTGTGCAACACTCCTAAATTCTTAAATATTTTATCATAGAGGTGTGACTATGATTTCTAATCAGCTCAACCTTGGCCAGCAAGCAGGAAGTCCCTCTTGGACCTGGTTATCATTGACTGTAGGACATGGGAGGCTTCTAGCACCTTCAAACAGAAACCATCCTGGTAACCCCTCCTTCTACCAAAATCCAGCCACAGAAACCCATGACATCCACCTTTAACCAATTCCTCCCAATATACAGCTTGATGACACTGAGTACCTGTAAAGATACTGAGCAATTACAATGGTCTCACAGAGGTGAGCTCATTTAGTCTACTGTAATCCGTAATATCAGAGAGGGATACTGACTAGATGTTGACTTATATTGTCTGAATAGAGGTGCAATAAATGAAGGTACTATTTTTAAATATGAATTTTGTGTGTGAGTTCTGTAGTAAGTTGCTTATGGTGTTTAAAGGATTGGAAATTCATTTTAGGGTAGCGTGTGCAGCCACAGCACCATGCGAGTTAACTAAGATGCTGGATTGTGATGCACAGGATTTTCAGTATCTCACTGTATGACAGACCACTTTGTCTTTCTCTAATTTTTTTGAATAGAGTATTTGTTTCACACAGCATGAGCCAATGACACTTTTGATGCCACCCACTGGAAAGCTAAAATGTGGCTGAAATTATGCCAGTACACACTTGACACTGCAACACATGCACAGTTCTGACTAAACTCAAAACTTGTTTTCTAAAAAAACATTCAGCTGCAAAACTTCTCTTTTATGTGAGATTTAAACAGGCACAATGTCATACAGATGTTTTGAATGGTTTTCCTGGTAGTTTTCTTGTGAACCTTAGTTACCTTTTTTACATAATAGCTAAACTTTCTCAGCAAATGATGCTGAGTTGCCTTGCATGTAAATCAGTTCAGTGAATCTTGAAACAATGCTTAAAATATCCATCCTGTTTTGCATTTCATCTAAATGTAGAAACAATTTAGAGCAAAACACTTGTAGAACTCGTTGGTTTTTGATTGGTGGCTGATTCATGCACTATGATTCTTATTTTAAAATACCTTTCAATAGTTTTCAGTCATCACTGTAGAAAGATGATAAAAAGTTTGATGTGAAAATGTTCTTCAATACTACTAAATTCTTGCAAGTTAACAAAATATGGATGAAATGTGGTGACAGGAATATAAATATTATTGATTCCTTGTGGGGGTAGGCAGCTGGTCTGCTGACTCCCTAAGTGAAGAAGTAACCTTGAATGTTTCAAAGCATATCCCTGAGATAAGGCAGGCATGCACACTAATTAACGACAGACAAGTTTGAAGAAGGGAGAAACTGCAAGAATAGAATGTGTCTGTGTTAAGAAAAATAAGCAGAACTGCTGGCCAACCAATAAAAATGCTATTGCTTTCTTCTCCTGCTATTTAGTAATCAGTAAAGAAAAGACATGGTAGTCTGAAAACAATATAAAAATAGTATGTCTTTGTTAATAAAGAAGAAACCTTTTCACCAACTGTATTTGGCCTGTCAGTGTATTTTGTCCATCACAACAGCAATAATTCCTGTATTGCACTCTTGCTTTGCTGCAATGATTCTGAGAATCTATCTGGATGACTTCTTTTTAACAGGTTTTCTTCTTGCTTTTTTCTCTCCTTTTTTTTTTTTTTAAATTTTTTTCCTTCTTGTTTGTTATTTCTCCATCTTTCTTACAAGACCCCTTCATAAACTGAAAGGCTGCAATAAGTGTCCCTGGAGCCTTCTCCAGACTGAACAATCCCAACTCTCTCAGCCTTTCTTCAGAGGAGAGACATTTTAGTCCTCTGATCATTCTTGAGCTCTCCTCTGGACTTTCTCCAATAGATCCCTGTCTCTTTTGTGCCGAAGACTCCAGAGCTGCACACAGTACTCCAACTGAAGTCTCATCAGAGCAAAATAGAGGGGTAGAATCACCTCTCTCAAACTGCCAGTGTCTTTTTATTTATCCCAGGAGCTGACTTGTGTTGCAGAATGCAGAAAATTGGATATTCTGTGAGACTCTCTGAACAATCCAAATTTTATGGTTCCCAGGAAAAGCAGGCCTTTTTTTGCATATTTCTAGGGAATGGTTCGCAGCCTTGAAATAAGAACTTACCTATATCTCCGGATTAAGAGGAAGAGCTGCAAGTACTCCCAAATTCCTCTGGAAAGCTGTCATGGGGTTGGGTTTACAGGAGGAGTTGATTAGCATGAAGACCAATGGACTGCGAGACCCAGATGGCCTGAACATGGACAGTTCTGAGCTATCCAATAGTTTTCTATGATGATGTAATCGAGGGGTACAGAGTGTATGAATTCAAGCTATCTGTAAATAAAATAGACCTTTTATTCTTTCAGAGCATGGTGCTCTGTGGGTGTACTTGTGCGCCTTTGCCAGTAGACGGCGCTCGTGAGCCTTAAAGCAGCCCTTGCAGCCTTAAAGTGGCTCTCTCGCTCTCTTGTGAGCAAATTTGCATCTTTTTCTTTTACTTTAGAGTTGCTTTCTGGACTACAAACACACACTGCTGGCTCTTGTTCTGTTTTGTGTCCACACCCACAAGTACTTCTCGGCAAGACTGCTCCTGATCAGTATATCCCCCAGACTGTGTTGGTACCAGTTGGCAACACTTTGCACTTGGCCTTGTTGAACCTCATGAGGTTCTCATGGGCCCACTTGTCCAGCCTGCCCAGATCCCTCTGGATGGCATCCAGTCCTTCCAGCATATCAAGTATATTTGCACACTCCCTGCTGGTAGGATTTGGAAACATTTGTGGCAGTTAGGTTAAACAGTGCCCAGGAAAAGAAATGTGTCTACCTACTGGTGATAAATTATGAGATGCTGGCTGGCACAATGATCACCTGTGTCAAAGAGAACACTTTTAAGGCCTTCTGAGCATTCTTCTGGAGATGACATGTTCTTGGAAGCTGTTTGTGTGCAGCTGCCTGCTTAGAGGATGAGAGAATTTACTAGCGTAGATACAAGCACTTTCACATGGGTTGGCCTGGATGCCTCAGAATATCCTAGTCATGTCTAATTTACTGGTATAGATGTAGCAGTTCAGTGATTTGTAAGTTGATGCCAAGAATAGGTGAGAATGTGTATGAAAATATATACTCAGTAAGTGGCCTAAATGCTGAGCCTTACATTATTTTTCTTAGAGTTCTGCATTGCAAGAAGCAATGGATAATGAGGTTACTTCAGGTGTCTCTTCCCAAATTTGAATGATGATGAATCCAACACTGTTGGAACACACATGTTGCAGGTTTTCAGACTAAGGAAGCAAAAGCAGTTTCCAAGACAGAGGCTTCAGTGATAACAATGGAATCTGCAAGACGACCTTGGAAAACAGTAAACTGGAGAAGCAGCCTACTAATATTCTGCAGAATGATACATGTGAAGAGCTCTATTAATAAAGTTAAAATTAAGGTAGATAAGAACTGTGTGAATTCACCAGTTTTATAAAATATATCTTAGTTGATACTTAGCTATAACTATGTGTTGTTAGTTTTGATGGAGTGTATTAGTTTTAGAAATATACATAATTGTGTGTGAAGATAGTTCCTTCTTGTACTTTTGAAATCCCTGAGCAGTGGAACATAAAAATGCAAGAATGTAAACATTGAAAGGAAGGAAAAAGAGAGAAAAGTATTTTCTGGCATTCCTGAATAGAAATCTAACTTTAGACAAAGAGGAATAAACTCTCATTTTTGTTTTTGATGTAGTCAGGTTGTCTTACTTAATAGGTAAGGCTTATAAGCCTCTTTCTAAGACACTAAAAAATGTGTCAGTGCAAAAAGTAGTCGGTAACATAATACAGCTCTGTAAATGTAGTTCTTATCTAAACTTTACTTAATTTTTTTTCCCAGCTGAAATATATACATATAGACTATTTTCATGGGGTTTAGTGGTAAATGAATATGGAGTAAACATTGGAATCTTTCAGCAAGGTCACACTCTAGTGCTTTCAATGTGCAAAACCAGTCTTACCAGTATCAACTTCACACTGTCCTGACAGCTTGGATGTAACAGGACCTTGATAGTGACTGTTAGAGTACCTTAACTTTTTCAAAAATCATTGTTCACCTTTTGTACAGATGACTAAATGTCCTTCCTCCTGTAACTAAGTGTGGTGAAGTTCAGTGCATTGCTGACTCTAATGATTTTTAGCACATGAGGGATCTTATTAGAAAAAAAGTATGGCAGATATAGGTGTGCATTGAGCACAGTAGAGTTTTCATAGAACAATGCTATTAAAGTACAGAACTGTATAGTAGTACTTTGATAATGGTTCACCTAACAAGATGAGAATAGCTGTTTTATGTTGTAAAACTGGAAAAAACAAGTAATTACCTTCCAGAGGAAGCAGTAACTTTTCTGAAGGTCAGGTGTACCACAGTGTTTGGGCATCTATTTCCATCTGAAGAAGCAAGGGAGGATGAAATAATTTCATGTAGAAAAGAAACAGATTCCTAGTTGGTTTTACCTGGCTTGAGTTCATCCTGGAATGTTGAAGCACTTCTTTACAGCCAGAAAAAACTGTTTCCACTGTGACCTGCCACATAGGACCCCAGGAAATACGGATTTCCCAGCATCATCTGTTTACATCTGAGCACCTGGGTGGATTTGCATCTGGTTTTCTTTTAGCGCTGACTCTGATCTATCTGGCCTGTGAATAGATCCACTGATCCTATGGAACAAAAAAAAAGAGAAGGAGATGTAACATGGAACATGCATCCCCTTGAAATGAGAGTTGCATCTCCATCAGAGCAGGAGCTCATATACACAGTTGGTCACAAGATGTCAGTGTCAGAGAGCAAGCTGGAGTGAAGGGCATGGGAAGTTGAGATCTCCCTGTTCCCCATCCTGGGAATGTTGCAAGGAACAGTTGCCGCATTGGTCCCTGGTGTCCAAACTTCTGCAGTATTGTTGGGGCTTGAGGCCACACTGCAGGTTGGGAATTTTTCCAGCTCTTCGCAGAGTTGTTTTGGTTTGTGCATTGACCAAGCAGCAAGCTGAGAACTCTATGAGGCAAGGTTAGAGCAAGAAGCAAATAGAATTAAGAGCAGGAACAGGTTCTGGACTGAGGGAGTGGCAACTGCTGCCCTTTGAACTGCTATCCTTTGTGGTACAGTACTCCACTAGTCACAGGTAAGTATCTTGCATATAGCTTTTCAATGTCCCAGGAAATCATAGTCCTTAAAGGTTGTCACCTGTAAATAGCCCATTTTTCAACCCAGGAGGATGATACAAGTAGTTTAAGCCTGAATGGGCTTGGTATGGTCTGTTGCAGATCACATCAGTGAAAAACTTCCTTACAAAAACTGCTGTGTGTAGCTGGACAAGATGGCACAGCTTTTCCATCTCAGAGTGTGCTGCATGGGAGTCCAGGGAAGGGGAGCTTGTGAGACTGTGGAAAACCCACTCTTACAATGCAGTTATTAAAAGCAGTTGTATTGGATTTGCATGGCAAAGTTTAAGTAGCAGGGGATGCTAAACAGGGGTGGTTTCTTTGAGAAGCTGCCAGAAGTTGGAAGACCACAGTGAGACATACTGTCCCCCTGCAGCACATGGAGCAGAGATCCACCTGCAGCCCATGAAGTACACTGCACTGTAGCACGTGGATGCCTGAATGAGGCTGTGACCCCATGGGAAGCCTGTGTTGAAGGAGGTTTGCTGGCCGGACCTGTGGACCTATGGAAAGAAGAGCCCATGCTGAAACAGGTTTATTGGCAGAACTTGTGACACACTGGAACAAGTCTGTTCCCTAGGGACTGCACCTTGAGGGAAGGAACCCACACTGTAGCAGTCCATGAAGAAGAAATGAACAAACATTAGAGAACTTTAAAGAAATTGCAGCATGATGCCTTCTGTTCAGTTATTACTAAATTATTTTTCTTATTTGATTTGAAAATGGCATTAAATTCTCCACCTTGAGCCAGATGCTGGTACTGCCATTGTAAGTAGATTTTTCTGGGATTGTTGGCAATGACTCCTGTCAAAACTAAACATCAGGAGTACAGAAAAATCTGGGAAATCTTCAGCAGTCTCCTTTCTACACAACTGTAACCTGAAAAAGCTTATGTGAACGGCAAGTTTTGCTGTGCTTTTTTATGAAATCTCAGGATATTTCTGCTTGATGTTCTGCCTATTTTTAGAACATACAGAACATATGTTCCTGTTCCAGGTTAAGTGAAGGTGGCCCATCCACCTGTACTGCAATTGGTATGGAAGATGTCCAACTCACCAACTGACACATTTTCAGTCAGAGTTGAGGGTAGTCATAACTGGCAGTATCCCCTCAATACTTCCAGTTTTGCCCATCGTAAGCCAGTGGGCGAGGCTTGTTTTGGTAATGTCCCTGTGTGGAGATATTATTATAATTTGTTTTTCTATCGCTGGGGGTGAGTCCAGATGATAGGGAGAGAGAGGATCATGGCCTCTGCCTCCGAGCTGGGGCAGAGGTCGACTTAGTTACCCTTGTGGGTGTCCAGTGAGACCACTTGGAGGTGCAACCTCTGCAGCTTAGCCCAGTTAGTAACTAGCTCCCCAGAGACTCATAGTTACTCCTGTATCTAATTAGATGACAAGACACGTGGCTACAAAAGAGAGTCATAGTTACTCCCACCAGAACAGTACAGTACAGAACAGTACAGAACAGTAATCTATCCAACAGGTATTTTTATTGTGATTCCGGATATCACAAGATTTGGTATTTTAGTTTTACTTCAGTATTTGTGTTAGAGAATATTGATTTGGAGCTAAAACATAGTGAATATATGAAAAGTAATCAAAGTAAAAGTCTTTCTCTACAAGTTTCTATCAAATTGTTAGAAGTAAGGACTGATTCTTTTTTGATATGTAACCAAAGTTTCATTTTGGGCTGTAGCACTTGGTCAAAAGTTCACACCTACCTACCTCTTCTTGTACCTTTACAGACTAAGCAGCTCTCTGGGTTATGCCAGGGCTTTTCATTCCTGACAGTGTCTCCTGCTGCACTGTATTGGTTGACCCTATGAAATAGTTTTTGACTGTCTTTATGTAGAAATAAAAATTATTTAGAACAAAGCATAGACTAAGAAATTTATTTTTTTTAAGTAAAACACTGATCTTAATTATAAACTGCAGAGATCGAGACTGGGCTTGCTCTTGCACAGAAAAAATCCCATGTCTGAAATGGAAATAGAAGATATCCCTTTTAAAGAAGATTGGTTAAAAGAAAGTGAATATACCTCAGTGTTCAAAATGAGAAAAAATTTGGGAAAGGTGTAGAGAAACACTGCAGAGTGTGAAAATATTTTTAGAAAAATGGCTGAATTTAGGGAATTGTTAATGGCATGAGAACTAAAAAGGCTTTCAACAAATTTTGCTTTTATAGGTCAGGGATGTATTCAAGCAAAAACTAACAAATTGAAACTTGTCTAAGTTTAGAGGAACTTAGGAAATTTGTTGGACTAGAAACTGAAGAGGGAGACAAGCCTCCTTTAATTTCGAAACAAATTTTAATTAGGGTATGATAAAATGGAAGGATAACAGTTCTTAGCTATAATATATATTTATATATTATTATATATCTATATCTATTGTATATCAAGATAAACAAAACAACCAGGACTAAACGAGTAAAACCCCCTGAACCAAACCCTTCCCCCACAGTCTCTGTCTCCGTTGGGCGCAGAGGTATTTACAGATCGCAGGTGATGATGCTGCTCCTTGTCTGGCCAGTGCTGAGCTGCCCCTGGGGG
>VXAU01005674.1:0-10163 GCA_013399695.1 Formicarius rufipectus
GCCCCCGCAGCTCACCCAGCGCTCCCCCGCATGTCTTCACCCGAAAGTCTTCCAGGGTCTTGGGGAAGGCATCGAAGCGCTTCAGCCGCCACAGCGAGTCCATGACGCGACCCGGAACGGAACTGTCCTTCCGGGGCGGCCGCAGCGCCGGGCCCGCCCCACGCCCGCGCTGCCCTCAGGAGTGGGCCTGCCGCCGCTGCTCCGCACTCGCTCCTTGTGCCGGGACAAACGAGTCCTCTCCCCACTTCTCTCCTCCCACCCCTGCAGGGCCACCTCCACTCCTTCCCTCCATAACACCTCAGTGTCCCATTTCCCCTCACAAGCAACAGCTCTGCCCTCAAGAGCAGAGCTCCCACAACATTTCAGACTTACTGTGCCGGGATAAACAAGTCAAACTTTATTCAAAACTCTATGCCTACAAGAGAATTCCAAATTGAAACACAACATTTGCCACACCCCAACAGAAGCCAGGTGTGGAAGGGCACGAGACAGGAGCCCTGTGCCGCAGCAGCTGCTCCTCCACAGGGAATCAGCACTCAGGCTGCTCCAGGTTCTGTCCGTGCCTCCGGAGCAGCAGCGTTGGGCTCCCTGTGCGCAGCTGCCGATAAACAGGACGGCTCCTGGCTGGTCCCTGCTCGGCCGTCGGGCTCATCCTGGCTGTCCTGTTGCTCTGGTGCCAGCTGGGACTGCAGGAGGGACACCTGGAAGAGGCACAAGGCTGACCTCAGACAAGGCTAGGCTGTCAGGACCACTCGCTGCTCCATGGTACGGGTTGTCAGGGCAGACACAGGCTCAAACTCCAGCCCTGACAAACCTCTGGACCTCGTGGAAGGGAAAGGAACAGGTTCCCAGAGACTTGGGTACGAGGCTCAGCTTATCAACCAGTCAAGTTTCTTGCTGGCTGACCCATCCCCCTGTACAACCCTCAGCCATCACAGGTCTCTTAGAGAGACGGCTCCCACAGGATTTCCTAAGCCAGCCCTGATTTGCAAAGGAGAGATTTGGGCCACTGAGCCCTGAGTGCCACAGGCTGTGCCTCAGCAGGATGACAGCTGCTTGCCCGAGGTACTGGAGAACTGTTCCACTTCAGCTGCTCCTCATGAGCTGCTGGGGCAGCCTCTTTCTCCAGCATTGCTTCCTGCAGGGACTGGATCTGGAACACGGAGGCACAGAGCGTCAGACTGCAGTGCTGACCCTGATGCAGTGGCTGCTAAATGCTTTGCAGCCTGCCCCAGCTCAGGAATTTCAGCTCAGCTTGCGCTACCATCAAGGGGAATCCTTCAGCCCAAGCAGTTTGACAATGGCACAAAAGGAACCTGCAGCAAGGTGTCTCCCTTTTCTCTGCTTTTTGAGGGACATGTGCTTTGCTCCAGCCCGTGTTGCTCCCTCCAAGATGTCTCTCAATGAAATGTGTGAGGACACTTTCAAACTGAAGAAAAGCTCTCATGACACTAGGCTAGTGCCTTGCTCTTTCCTTCTAACTTCTATTCCCCTTTCCAAGATGTAACGCTTGGAAGTGTGTTTGCAAAGCCAAAAATTTCCAGCTCCCCCTTGCTATAGGGCAATGTGCGACCCCTTTAGCTTATTCGAAAGTCTGTCATTTTTTAAAGTAAAACAAAAAGAAAAATAATAGCCACTTAGGCATGGGAAAGCTAAAAATGTTATCGAGAGAGCACTTTGAAGATCTCCGCCGCCATCTACTGGCCAAGGCGCACAGCTACACAAACACACAGAGCCTCATGCAGTGAGAGACCCAAAAGCAAGCTTTATTTACAGTTACAGCTTGTGTTTATACAATCTGTGCCTCTCGATTACATCATTATATAAAATGATTGGACAGCTCAAATTGTGCAATGCTCAGGCGATCTGAGTTCCGCAGTCTTGGCCTTGGTGTTTCTTAACAACAGGTGGAGGTAAGCTCCTCTTCCAAGGCTGAGAAATGTTTGCATGAAATATGCACACCAACGCCTGTTTTTCCTGGGAACTGTAACAACTGCATTGTTCACAGATTTTCACAGAATATAAAATTTTCTGCATTTCCCAACGTTTTATATCTCAGCTTTTCCTACCACCTGAAGTCTCACAAAGCCTGAGTATGACGCTATGTGTCTTGAACAGAAAAGAGAGAGGGAGGTGGGCCTGTGAGGTCAGGGAGCCTAGACAGCGTATTTGATAGGGGTCGCAGCTGCTAAGGCATTGCACAGCACTGCAGTAGGCTTGGACTTTACATGATAGGAAGAGGTCTGCTAAACGGCTGTGGAGTGAATACAGTGCTCCGAAGAAATAGAGGAAGATGCGAAGAAGCTTTCAGCATTAGCAGGTTTTTCTGAGGGCGATACTACATGCAGCTTGTTTCCTTCAATGAATCATGCAAGTGCCCAGCCCTTTCCTTCTTCCTCCTTTTGACATTCCCATTGCTTTGCTCCTGCCATGAATTGGCCTCAGCAAGGCTTCAGAGTGTGTTTGATGGGACTGGAATCTGAGAAGGAAGTGTAGAGCACTGAAGTGGGTCTGGAAGGAAAGAGGACTCTCATTTGGCTGCTGAGTGAATACAGTGCTCCAAAGAAACCAAGGAGCTGCGAAGAAGCTTTGAGCATTAGCAGGTTCTTCTGAGGGGGTTACTACATGCAGCTTGTATCTCTCAATGCAATGAGTGTGAGGACACTTTCAAACTGGCAAAGAGCTTGCATTGGCACTAAGCCAGTGCCTTGTCCTTTCCTTCTCGCTGCCTTTCCCATTGCCACTGTGTTACGCTTGCAGTGCGTTTGCAAAGCCAAAAGATTCCGCACACAGCGCACCGTGCCCTGAGAGCTCACACGGGACCTGCACACACCACACCGAGCCCTGAGAGCTCACACGGGAGCCTCAGAACCCACATCGGACCCGAAGAGCCCATGCGGGGCCTGCACACCCCACACGGGACCTGCAGAGCTCACACCAGGCCCGCAGAGCCTACGCAGGACCTGCATACCCCACACAGGACGTGCACAGCCCACACCTCTTACTTGGCCAGGGAGGATATTCTGCCCTCCCAGCCCACACCCCACTGCTGCGGGGCTGGAGCTGTGGGATCCCCACAGGTGACCCCATCAGTGCCCGTGTTTGCACCATGCCCAGGTGACAGCTGCTCCCCCTGCCAGGACAGGCTGCCCGCAGCTGGGGAGCATATCTTGGGGCACAGCTTGTTCCACGGCAGTGCAGGGATCAGGGATTCTACCCCAGCGATTTACCAGCTCTTGCCAGCCATCTCTGCAGGCCCTGATGGCTTTCACATACATTTCCACCCAACCCCGTCTCTCCCTTAGAAAGGGAAGCACAGGTACAGATGTGCCTGACAGGCCCCCACCAAATCCTTTCCCACCTCCATCACTTGGCAGCACAGGGCAGTTACCAAATCTGCAGAGGCACAGACCTACCTGAAGGCACCCGAGTTGTGGAAGAGCACAGTTATTTTGGCTCCTGCTTTGGTTCCAGTACAGACACATGGGACATGCAGGCTGGTGGATTTGCAAGAAGGAAAGTCCAGCTCAACAGCAATGGTGCTGCCTTCTGGAGGCCTTGGCTTTCTTGCTGGCATCAATTAGTGAAAGTTATTAATGGAAGTTCTTAATGAAGGCTACCAGAGCCCTACCCAAGACAGAGGGGGCAGCTCTGCTCTCAACCACTGCCCCACCTGGGCTGCTCACAGACCAGTTCTGCTGATCCTCTGCACATCACACACTGCAGTCACTTCCATTCCTTCCCCATACCTGTTTTATTCAAACCGAGGTAAAGATGAGTTAATGCATGGATAATGCTACTTGAAGGATAACACTATGGCAAACAAAACCCAAACAGAAGCACATTCCAATTCAGAAATTAAATGTCTTTATTTTTTACAACGAACACATGACAGTGCCCTTCCTAAATCGATCAAACAGAAGAGAGGGGAAAGGGGGAAAAAAAAAAAAAAGGATTCAAGTCACTTTTATTCCTCAGTCAAAGGAAGACAGTACTCTTGGTCAAAAGTATTCCAAATCACACCTCCTAAAGCCCAGGAAGTTCAGACACTTTCTCCCTGCAAGGATAAACTTGCATGATTTACCTACAGATTACCAGTAAATAAATCCATTGGATTTTCAGCACCAAAGTAAGTGTAGCTGCAAATCTGTGCTCTTGGGCTGCCTCTGCATTGGCAAATTCTTGGCAGCAAAGGCCAATTGCTGCAAGAAAATAGATTTCTCTGATCATAGTGTGAAGTCCTACTGGGCCCACCTAACCAAGGGCTTTATTGGGAAATACAGACCTGCCCAGTGACCTCGGTTCTGCTGTGCAGACAAGCAGAGGGACTTCACTGCACAGCAGAGCTATGGGTTTGTGCCAGAGATGGAGCAGGAGGGAACATTCATCCCACCAAAATGCACTTATGCTCAGTGCTGAAACCCAGAGTCATAAATACAGCCACCCACTCCAAAGTGACTTCATTAAGTCACTTAGTTAAATTTGTATTTTCCACTGCGTCATTAGCACAAAAATCCCATGGAAATCCTGCAGGATGGAAGGGGAGCTGGTTGGTGCTCTCTGCAGAGCAACATGCTCTGTCAATGCCAGCTGCTCCCCATAGCCCACAGACACACAGAAAAGCGTTTCTGCTGTGCAGAGATGTGACATGCACTTCCCCAAATGCTGCTCACATGGACTTGGCATCGGGGTAACAGTCCCCCTTCTCCCCCACTCCAACATGTCCCAGACACCCCCAGCCACACTGCTTCAGCCCAAAGGGTAAAGCAGCACCATCACTAAAAGGACCAATTGCAAACCTGAGAGCTGCTCTGTTCTGCTCCAGTGTTACCATCATAACCCCAGAGGGGTAGGCAGCTGTTGCTGTCCCTGTCCTACTGGTGGGGAAACTGAAGCACAGAAAAATGGTTTTGTGAAAAGTGTTGATGATCATGGTCATGAGTGGAACTGAGTTGTTGTTGTTGTTGTTGTTGGCTAGACTTCGTGAACGAAGATCTTGGGATAAGCCTGCGCAACGGATTTTTTATGTGAGGCACAGTGTGCGTGGAACTGACCCCAGTGGAGCTGAGTAAAAACAAATCGTCTCCTGCCTCAGGTAAGAGAGAGATGCTGAAGGGGCATAGGTGGGACAGAGTGCTGGCCAGAACTGGCAGGACTACAGACACTTCACTGCCACTGGGAAAAAAGGAGCCAAGGAGAGGATAGACATGCACAGAGGATGTATTGACATAGCTCAGCAGCTAACTCAGAGAAGGGGTAGGCAGGACATAACAGGTTGAAGTTTCTGCTCTGAGCTGGATGAAACTCCGAAAGCACAGCTAGCCCCAAGCAAAGCCCAGCAGCTTGTGCTAAGAATAAAACATGTTTTACGTTGCATAAAGTAAGAGTGGAAGAGGTATTCTTACCATTAGAATAATATTCCTCATAAACCAAGGATTTGTAATCAGTTGTGTTGCCCCACAGGCTACAGGCAGCCCTTTGTAACTACTTAAATAGCTAATTTTTATATTTTTATATTTATTCATGAAGCAGCCACATCTTGTTGTGCTGCAGGTGCATCTCCAAGGCCTTCCATCATTTGGCTGTGGAGATGTCCCAGGTAAGATGGGTTTCTCCCACAGCCCCATCTAACATCAGCCACACCTTGCTGTCCACCTGCCACCCCTCCAACCCAGGCAGTCCCCCAGCCAAGTCTCTGAGCACCAGGACAAGCCAGAGGGATGAATCCTGCTCCCAAAGCACACTCTGCTCCAGCTGCCATTCCTATCCATATCTTTTATGTTATCCCTGCTGCCCACAGTGGGCTGTTACTGTATTCTTCATGTCATACAGTTACAGTCAAGCCTTTTCTATAGCTGGTAGATCCAAGACCTCATTTTTAGTCCCACTGCAGTCTCCACACCATTCTGTTACTTGTTTTTTTTTGTTTTTTTTTTTTTTTTCTGTATTATCAAGGGGTNTTGTTTTTTTTTGTTTTTTTTTTTTTTTTCCTGATCACAAAGGGGATGAGAACTTCAAAGCACCAATAAAACAGGAAAACAAGGCAGCAGAATCAGTTTGCCAGGGAGGCCAGCCCTGGCAACCTCAGCAGGCAACTTTGCTCAGAAAACACTCCTCGTTCTTTAAACAGGCAGCTGCGTTTCATGCTCAAGGTTCCAACATCATCTTGCCCAGGATATGGGATACATCCCCAAAGAAGCAGCTCTAGGCTCTCTGGGGCAGGAGGGCACAGCAGAGGATGGCTCTCTGGCATGAACCCCAGAGGCTGTGCGCAGCTACAGAAGACCCTGATGTGTTCAGCTGAGCAGCTCCTCCCCGGAGTGGTGAGTCCTTTGAAGAGAGAGTGAGCAAGTATGCACCAGCTCCTCTTCCCACTGGTCCAAATCCACCAGAGTTGGGCAGATCTGGGTGCCACGCAGCTCTAGGTGCCTGTGCCTCCAGCAGCTTCTTTGCAGTGTCCATTGGGGAACAGACTGGTCAGAGCCACTTCTTCTTCAGGGTCCTGTAGGTCGTCTGCAAAAGCACAGAGAGGTCAAGGGAGATCTGAATTGGAAAATCCTTCCTCATGCAAAACACAACTTAAGACAAAAAGAAGGCATGGCATGAAGCAATTGATACATACTCACAGTCTAAGCACAGCTGATTTTTTTCATAACTGATTTTCACTTTGTTTTGCAAACTCAACGTTGCTTCAGCAAATAGAGCAAAGGAGCATAGGGCCCAGCTCCTGGGCTCCAGAAGTCTCAGCAATCTCAGAACAAGTTGCATGGCCACAAGGCATCACCTCCCTGGCACTGACAGAAAGATAGGCACTTTTCTGACCCTGGAGGATCTGTCTCAAAAGCTGTATAAATTAGATATTTCAGTTGTTTTCTCCGACTCCTATGGTCTTTAGGCTTTTTATGTGTTTAAGAGGCATTTGGATATTACCCTTAATAATATCCTTTATTGTTTGGTCAGCTCCAAAGTGGTGAGGCAGTTGGACTAGATGGTCATTGTACATCACTTCCTACTGAAAATATAATATTCTATTCTATTTTTACAGTGAAGGAGCTTTCCATCTGTGGCCTCATGCCTCGTAGAACAACACACACCTTGTAGCCCCCTGCACGAGGCAAAAGGAAAATCACTGTGGGAAAGGTAAGCAGAAGTGCCAACCACGCACAAAGGCTGAATGCTAGGCTGTTTGTTAACCTGGACAATTTCCTTGAGAATCAGAGAGTTCAGGACTGATTGCCCTCTCCCTTCTCTCTTGCCAGCCCCAAAGGCAAGTGGTTTGGGAACACTCCTTCCAGCTGTGTTTGCAGAAAACATCATATAACATCAAGGTGATGCTTCCAATTAATTGTTTAGACAGGCAGTAGTTCTGCTGCCAGAAACTCCAGCAAAAGGCAGCTGAGTCCAGCAGGGTTTCCAGGAGTGTATTTGGGCACCAGACCTAGCACGGTTTTGTTTATGCAAGTGAAAGGTCAGAAAACAGGAAGAGAACAACACATCAGACAGATGCGTGCTGGTTGTCTTCAGGCTTGGGCCAAACAACAGCCAGGGAGAAGAGATCAACTGAAGAGCTGGAAATAGCTGAAGGAGGCCACCAGCAAGGAGTCTGGGCACCAGGGAGTTGGTGAGGAACCTATCTCTCACAGCACAGTACAAGGGAGGGAGCTGGGCATACCTTCATGAACCTTGTTTGCAGTTTTTGCTTCATGATCTTTTCTCCAGCTTCTCTGGTTCCAAGAAATGCACCGCAAGAAGGATGGAAGCCTCCATCTCTCCCTGTCTTTCCTCTTTTCTGAATAAACCAGAGGAGGTGAGTTCAGACTGGAAGCAGGTCAGCCATGCTGCTGCCCCTCTTCCCTTCCACAGGCCAAATTCCTCGCAGCAAAGCCAGGTCCACACCACAGAGCCCACCTCTGGAAAGCACAGAGCAGCTCCTGGCAATCTTTATTTCTGGCTGAAACCTCTCTGCTACCCTGGAAATTTGTCCCTGGTGTCAGTTTCTACTTTGCTACCTCCCTGCCAAAACCATTCTGGATGCAGCATCCCAGAGCAAGCAAGAAACGTGGCAGGAGCTCAGCCAGCACAGGTGGCAAGGCTGGGAACTGACATGGTTAGGGAATTCCCGCAGAAGGAAGTTTTTATTTTGCATTATCACACAGCTTCTGCAACATCAACCTATTTACTGTTCCCTGCTTTATTAAGCAATTCCCTGGACACACAGGTTTGCAGCACTGCACAGATTACAGAGCCCGTGGTCTGTATATAGTGTCTATTCTGGAAGACAAAAAAGTTACTACAGATTTTCAAGCCATTATAGCAAAACACTACGGCAGCTTGTAAAATACTACAGCAGTGTAATTTTTACAGTCTCCAACAGCAGCAGTTCAGCATCTCCATCGAAATATTATCCAGCCTTTCACCTCCTAATCAGATAACAAACGATAAACCAATTCAGTGTCCTTCAGCTTATCGTACCATTGCAACACTAAAGGGTTCATAGTGGCAATCTTTCCTGCCAGTCAACAAACCAAAAACTCCAGCGCCTGGCTTGGCTATTTGGAGGTATGGCTACACTTGGGATCCCTCTACCCACATGGAGATTTTGGAAGGCAGGGCTCACAGGAGGATGGAAAGAAGCTATCGCTGCCTAAGGTTGAACCCTAGAGCTGAGGAGTGTCCTTATTATACATGCAGGTCCTGGGACACTTTCATGACTCAGAGCACCAGGCAGAGCATGAGAGCTGAATTAAAGCTGAGTCCTCCTACCGACCGCAATTATAAAGGACACACAAACTAGCAGCAATACCCAATCCAGTTCCTTCTGCTCCTCATTCTCCACAGTGAGCCACAAAAATACATGTGCTGAGCCAAGCACTAGCAATGTGCCAAAGCAGAAAAAGCTCATGTATGTAGGGACACTTTTCTGCCTCTGCAGCTGATGTTCCACCAGGCTGCTGCAACCAGAACCAGTAGACTCACTGCTGTCTGGGAGCACACCAGAAATTTTTGCAGGAGAAACAGTGTGAGGAAGACAAAAGCATACAAAAGGAGAGAAGCTGGAAAGGAGTTGTGCATGCCTCAGTTACACAGTTGGCAGGAGACAGCCCTGTGCCCTTGAAATGGGTCCCAACCATCTCAAAGCTCTTCAGTGTTCAGATACAAGATTCTGGGCTGAGCTGATGGAAAAGAGGCACCTGAACTGCAGCCAACCATCCCCATGTCCCAGGGATGCCTCTAGAAATGTAGGGGCGCAATGGAAAAGTGGGGGGAAATATAAGAAGGGAGGAAGAAAGGGAAACAGCTCAAGATTAGCAGTACCAAAGATTAAAGTGTTTTGCATGGTGGCTGTGATAGCAGAACCTGTCCAGCTGCCTATCATCCTGCAGTGGCACACAAACCTGACTTGCCTTTCACCCCAGGACAAGTGCCTCAGGCCTGGCTGACACCCAGCTTTCATTCTGCCATCAACCATTGACGTCTGGTTTTACACCCAAACAATGACTTGCTGTTCTTATTCATTATGTAAAATCAGCACAAACATCTTCCTCCTACAGGAAGGTCAGGTCCTGCCTGCACCTTACAGCACGGGCCACACCCAAGTCCTGTGTCCCTCAAGAACACACACAGAACAAGCATGGAAGGCTGCCATGTCACAGCTGTCATCCCTGTTATCCATGAGCTGCTCTAGTACTTCCCAAACTGCTGGGAAATTTGTCCTCCTCAGTGGCTAGGACTGGGAAGCTCACCAGAAAGTGCCAAATCCCACTGCGAAGGCTCAGATCCCACTAGTATTAAAGAGATCTCATTGCAGAAAACCAGATCTGGCGGGGGTGGGGGAAGACCCCATCAGGAATCGTCAGATCCCGATGGGAAAAGCCATATCCCACTGAGGCAGGGCTCACATCAGGAGAGATCATATCCCATTAGGACGGTGTAGATCCCGCCGAGAAACGGAAGATCCCACAGGAAAACAGACCAAATCCCACCGCAAACCCCTGCGGCCGCCGGCTGAGGAAAGGAGGACGGATCAGCTGCCCCGTCCGGTGTCGTCCCCTCTCCAACCCCGTACCTGCCGGGTGCTGCAGGGCGGCCCGCAGGGCTCGGCAGGCGGCGGCCCGGCACTCTCCGGGGCTGCCGGGGCTGTAGCGAGCCGCCTGCACCGTGCC
>VXAU01005674.1:10291-199101 GCA_013399695.1 Formicarius rufipectus
CGGCCACCAGCAGCACCGCCCGCCGCCCGCCCGCCCGCTCCACCAGCGCCCGCAGCTCCTGAAGCTCCGCCGCCATCCCCGGAGGTGCGCCCTGCCCGGCCCCGCACCCGCACCCGCACTGCCCCTGGCCCCGGCCCCGGCTCCGCACCGCCCACTGCCCCGCACCCGCCCCGGCCGCAGCAACACCCCGTGCACACTGCCCGGGCGGCGGGGAGGGCGGTGTCGTGGACCACCCCTGTCCAGCCCCGTCCCGGTACCCGCACACCCTCGCACCTGCTGCCGGGTGGGCACAACAGAGAGGGTGCTAGTGGGGACGTGGGGCCTGCCGATCTGCCGCACAACCAGCCTCAGAGCTCTTGCACAGGCTGGTCTTGTTTCAAAACGTACTATGGAGAGGCTACGAATGTGAGAGGGGGATGAGCAGACGCTGTGGTGGATGCAAAGTGAGGCACACACGGGACTGCAACAGAGGAGCAGCTGATCATACACCTCAAAGGATATAAAGGTGCCCCATAGGGTGTAACATCCCATACCCCAGGGCAGTGATGGAGTGGCCTCCCTGGCATCATGTGCCATTGGAAGCACTACAGGGCTGCACAGTCTGGCCAGGCTATAGCCACACCTGGAAACAGTTCCACTTCGGGAAACAACCATGCCCTCAGAGAACATACCAACCCCACTGAGCACGCCTGAGCTGCAGACCCCACACCACAGGCTGCATCTCCGAGTCTCTCCCCAAGCCAGTGCCCTTTGGCTTTCCCTGTGCAAACACCATAACCAGCCCCCTCCACATGAAACACAACCTCCACCTGCAGCCCCACCAGCATCAGCAGTGCTCTGCAGTGATACACACATCCCATCAAAGCACAAACATTTGCAGGGATAAGTATGGACCTTTAGTCAGGACTTCAGTGCTCACACTTGTTAGGTGTATCCCATGAGCCGGCTCTGCCAGCTGATGGTGAGTGAAAGCTACTGTGCCTAGCCCTGGCCCTTGCATGGGGAAGCTTCCCTCCATGGCATGTGGTATATACTTCCTCTATGCCATACCAGAACTGGCTCCTCCAAACTGGTAACGGTAATGCCTTATCGCAAGAGCCTGGGAAGGGATAAACAGCTCAAAGGTGCAAACGGCCAGGATTACCTTGGCTAGTCACTCTGAGGCCGTTGCGGGCCAAAACATCTCTGTGGGATGGGTGGCGGAATCTCTAAGTGCACTCAGTGTGAAAGTAGGGCTGAAATCCACGTGCCTGCTCTGGATCAGTGATTCCTAACATGTGCATTGGGGCACACTTGTGCCATGATGGTGGCTGAGCCAGGTGCCTGTTCCCTGCCCATACTCGTGGCCATCCATCCCCAGAGCCCAGCAGATGAGCAGCCTCACTGGAAGGGATGTGCCACAGGGTGGTCCCAAGGCACAACAGAGGTGTGACAGCTCAGGAAGGTCACTGGGTGCCACCAATTTTAATCCAGGAAAACATTTGCCCCAGGTATGATAGGTTTAGCAAACAGTGCCTGAGGGGGGCAGGCAGCCCAGGCCGGGCTCCAGAGAGACTTTCTGCCCTGGGTCCTAGCAAAAGTAACTTACTCATTGACAAGTGCTGATAAGCAAATGGGGAGGGAAGAGGAGAGATAAAACAGAAGGATTAGGCTCCTCTTCCAAAGATCAGGATCTGCTGTTGCAAGAGCTCATGCTTCCATGCCAGTGTGGTAGCCCTCAGAGCAGCTGTCAGTGTGGCAGGGCTAAACTCAGACATAATTCAACACCCAGGTCTGGCCTCGGTGTTGCCCAGATTTTGTATTTACAAGTATTTTTTTCTCACCTGTTCAGAATCCTGCTCATGGTCCTCACCGTCCTATGGGGAAGAGCCCTAGGTGTAATCAGCACCACAAGCTGTGCCAGCAGCAGGAAGAGGAGACAAGAGCATGTGCCTGGCCCAGAAACCCTCATCTCCCTGCAAACTGCCACGAGAAGACCCTCAGAGTGTTTAAATTGCTCATGAGCTGCCAGCACAGCCTGTGCTGTGCTTGTTACACCCTGGCTGATCTGCACACCATCTACAGCACAGGCCTTGCAGGGCTCTTTTCAAGCAGCTTGTGCCAGTGAGTTGCCTAGAGATGCCAAGATGCCTCAGGCATTGGGAAGTTGACTTTCAGGCAGGCAATTCCCCAGATTTATGAAGATAAGTCTTGCAGGGAAGGTGTAGAAAAGATTGAAGTTACCTTACTAACTCAGCTCAGAAGGCTCACCACTGGCTTCTTTTCTGCAGTGGCCCCAATGTTTAAACTGCCAGCACAGTCACTAAAAACTACTTGGGACTACATAGAGCTGTTCTCCGTGGTCACTGCAATTCTTCAGTTAATTTTGGGTACACACTAGCAGAGGCTGATTAGAAAGGTGAATGTCACTCACAATACCCAAACAACCTTGTTTACATTTCTCTACTCATTAACAGAGGTGAGATCTAATATCACATACAACTTTATCTCCCTTTGTGTTATTTAAAGAGGTACAACTCAAACAGTTCAGAGGCAGTCATGAGCTTGGCAGCATTTGTAGTCCCTGCAAAGTGTCTGCACAGCCCTGTCAGGAATCTGAGCAAAAACACAGATGCATTTAGAAGGCCTGACACTCCTTCAAACATCTGACAGTCACAGTTGTAGAGAATTTCTATAGAGTCCTAAATGCGAGTTATTACATCTCTTACATATGCCCATAGCTGTTCAGAGCAGACAAAACAACTGCCCATTTTGGACTTCAAAGGAGGAGAGAAGATGCTTTTTTCAGAGAAATAAATTTGGCACGTGTATCAATAGTACCTTGAACTCTAAACAAAAACAAAGGTCCACTGGATTGGAGCCCTTAAGAGATGCATTTACCAAGATTAACCTGTCTTCTAGAGAGAGTAGAAAGAGGATGGAAAAAAGGGTTCTTGTGCCAGGCTTGACAATAGAAGTGCAGAGAGGCTAAATTAGCAAGAAGGAATTCTGTGGGAGTAGCTCTGAGCCCAATGTTCAATGACCCAGCCCAGCCCTTAAACTCTTTTCTCTCAGCATTGGTGCTCTTGGGAGCACATGGAAAAACCTCTGAGACAGCCAGGATTGAAAATTTGTTGCTGACAAGCTAAGCCTTACCAAATCTTTGCAAAAGTTCTGTGTCACAGACCTGTTCTCCAAACCTGCTTTGATTTACTGCTTTGGAAAAACATGTCCTTATGAGATGCTAGAAACCATCTGCTTTATTTGTGCAGCACTACCAGGAGCATTGCTGCAGGGCACCACCATTCACTGAGCTCTTCATGCAGAGATATCTTCCAGGGTCCCCAAAAGAAGTAGCAGAGGAGGTAATTGTGAATGAAGAAAATACTCCAAACCTCACCCATGCTCTTGCCCTGAACTTCCCAGTCCCACTCATTCCATTCTACCCTGTCTCCTGTTCACTCTTCCATAGCTCTTCCCATCTCCTCCACTGACCTTCCCCAAAACTCTCCTTAATCCTTCTGGCCCCTGAACTCAAACCCCTCCCCAGTTTCACTCATTGGATCTTGAACTTTGTCTCCAACTAGACACTAATCCTTTCTGTGACAAGTTCAGTCACAACGCAATCCAAACCGGGTGGTCACTTTGTTCTGACCCAGGTCTCCTCACTCCAGACCTCCAGGGACAGCTGGAGCAGTCCCAGGGCAGTCTGTACCTACTCAGCCCTGGCCTGGATTCATCCAAGTCATCACACCCCTCTGAGGAGGTTACACTCAGTGGAGATTACACACCATAAGGAAATAAAGTTGGGAAGTTCCTGGCTGCCCCACAGCTGGGACACAGACTGGCTTCCTGATGGGGAACCTCAAACATTTCCCTGCCTTTCATCAAAATCTTGTTCCCTTTGAAAGCTGTGCCTTTTCCTGCCCATTTTGGCAGCTGCCCTTACCTTCTGTGTTTCCTTGAGTCACCATCCCTTGCTGGATGGCATAGGAAGGCATGGCTGAAGAGGAGGATGGAAACCTGGCACAGGGCCATGTGCAGAAAGCCCAAAGTGTGGGGTCAGTCCTGATCACACCATAGGAGTGATGCCTCTGCCTATCCCCTCAGAGATGGATGGAGACTGCCCCTCAGGCTGCTCTGCTCTTTGATCCTCCACTGGAAGATGTTAAAAAAAAAAAAAAAAAGGCAGTAGGTACAAAAATAAGACCCAAGGACCAAGTTGCCCCTTCTGGATGTTGTATTGACTTGAGGGAACTATTTCTGCATTAGCTTGATCCATAAAACAAAAATCAGTGGCCTCCCCAATGAAAGGCAGAATTCATCTTCAGATCCCCAAATGCTCATGGACAGTCTCTTCCATAGCAGAGTAATTGTGTCATCTCATCCAAAAGGCTGCCAAACACCAGTCCCACCTGGACACCTTGCACCTTTGCAAAGCCACAGTGTACTTAAGGATGTGGAAGGAGTCCATATTTGAAAAATAACCTGGAGAATCCTTTCCCTGAGAAATGTTGGTTCAGAGGCTCTCTAGCATCCCCAAATCCCATCCCTTCTGTACCATACTGCACAAACCTGCAGCTTCAGCAGAAGTTTCATAGATAAAAGTTTTAGAGATACATACAGACACACAGGGAAATGAGATAAAGATCAGGTTTTTAATCCTTCTTTTGATGATAATGAAGACCTTGGGACAACAAAAGATCTGTGGGAAAAAAAAAAAAAAAACGGAAAAGAAATACATATAAACTCCCAATACAAAAATGTGCAGCTACCCATAGTACCTTGCCGTGCCCAGAAAGGATGAGAAATGAGTTCAGCTATTATGTGGGTAATTGGATTTAAAAATTATCTACTACTCCCACAGTTCCTCCCACCCAAAAGAGCCCATCCAAATAATTCAACCTGCTGGATGTCTGCCGGTATCCACTTATATATAAGGACAGCTGCCTGCTACAAAGAACCCTGGGGAGTTTCAGGACCTTTGTGTTGATGTGAACTACATACCAAAGATCCCTGCATCCAGGCTTTCTTGGGAAAACATTGTCTTAGCTCTGAATTTCTTTCACTATCTCAGTTTGGGACGGTTTAAATCCAGAGGCCTCTGACCTGCTCAGACTCCCTCTCTGCTGATGGCTTGTTTCTCAGGGACAGATTTCTCAGGGACATTTTGATAATCGAGCAAGGCATTTCATGCAAAGCAAAAACTCAGTGAGTTTTGGTAGAAGTTTCCTGGGGTAGATTGTTCAGCAGCGAAGAACTCTGCTGTCTGTGGCGTGGACAGTGTGATGCTGAAGGCACAGTGTCCCCTTCTGGCAGCAGCCACACACTGAATCGTGACCATTCAGAGGGCCCGGGGAGACAAGCAGGGCACAAGGGAGGGAAGTGTCCTCCAGCGGGACATTCAGGTGAACAGTGGTAAAACCAACCTGACAGGTTCTGCTGCCCAAAGGAATTCACTCTCCATCTGTCTTTGATACCTTGTCTTGCCTACGTTCAGGCAGAACACGGCAGTATCTGAGCTCCGGGAGCGAAATAATAAATGGCTCCTGGGAGTCGACTTCTAGGGAGGGAACACAAATGACAGCACAGTTGACACCATCCTACTGCAAGCTTTGGCCTGTGGCTCACCCAGAAAGGTTGGCACATTCCTCCAATGAAGAATGCAGAGTCAGTGAGACCATGGAGCTGTTACCATCACCACAGACAAGCCCCAGCAGAGGAGTCAGGACTGAGCAGCATTTCCCTAGCCATATGTGTCTTGGGACAAGCAAGAGCCACTACTGTCTGACTTGGAAGAGGACACAGTTGGCTCACACTGTCTCTCCCCATCCCAGTGCTTAAGCCTTCATTCTTATTTCCAGCTCACTTTTCCTGCAAGGTTCAGCGTATCTTCCCTCCTGTATCTGAATCCAGTCACCAAGTATCACTTTGGTCTACTCTGTCCCTCAGACTCCTCCCTGAGTATGTTTTTGTTTCCAAAAGCCCTGTCTGCCCCTCAGCCCTATGTCACCAGTTACCTTCATGGCAGTTCAAGGCTTCTCTCAGTGCTCTACAGGCAGCTCTCTTTGCATCCAGGACACTTTCAGGCTGATCTGGGCGGTAGATCGCCGTCTCCACGGTTAGTTGCAAGGCCCCATCCAGCACACACTGCATCCTCCGCAGTGCTCTCACTGCCTGGTCCGGTTGCTCCTTAGGGTCCGGACAGATCATCACGAGCACCAGCACATTTGGCAGGCAGGGGAGGAGGTTCCTCACATCCCGGATGGCCTCATCCAAGTGATCCCACTGCATAAGCCTCTTCAACACACTGGCTTGCCACAGCATAAAAATCAGATGGGGCTGAACCATGTCCTCCTCTTCCTTTTGCTCGCTCCCTGCCTGCTGTGGCTTATGTTTGATTTCACCAGTGCCACATAGTTCCCGGGTAAAGTCCACCAGCAACGAGGGAGCTCTTGATTCAGCATCGTCCACCTCCATCATGCCCACCCGGCCGTTCCCCCTTCCCAGCATGTCCAGCAGGCTGAGAAGCTCCCAGGTCGTTCGGTCCACGAAGGATGCAGGCTCCTTTGATGCCATAGCTTCCTCCCACACGTCAGTTTACCGTGCTGCTGGGGAAAGGAGTGGAAGGGGGTTGCTATAGCAAAGGCAGTTGCAAGGCACAGGCCTCAAAACAGGCAACACCTGCTGTTGTGAGCAGAAAATGCTGGGTTTGATGGGACCAAATCAGTGGGAAAGAGTTTGACACAGATTAAAAAATTGCAACCATGTGCTGTTTGATGTTGGATCTTTCAGAAATGGGTTTTGTACCTCAATGTTGCAGAATGCAGAAAATTGGATATTCTGTGAACATTCTGTGAACAATTCATTGTGCAGTTCCCAGGAAAAATAGGCCTGTATTTACAGATTTCAAGAGAGCAGTTCACAACCTTGGAGTAAGAACTTATCTGTAAGAACATCTGTTGATACTCCCTGAATTCCTCTGGATGAGATCAAGGAGGTGGACCTCAGGAGGACTAATTAACATTAAGACTAATGGTCAACGAAATCTAGGTGGCCTGAGAATGGACAGTTCTAAGCTGTCCAATCATTTGATATAATGATGTAACTGAAAAGCACAGATTATAAATACAAGGTGTGATATGTTAGTAAAGATCCTTTTGTGGCAAAAGATTCTTTTGAGGCTTTAGATCCTTTTGTGGCAGTAGATCCTTTTGAGTCTTTTGGCTTTTGATTGATCCACTGCATGAAGTGTGTGAGTTTGTGAGCCTTAAGGGGCCCATGCTGCCCTGAAGTGGCTCTGGGACGAGCTCTGATGTGAGCTTTTATATTTTTTATTTATATATTTTTCTTTTTAATTTACTTTACCTCAGCAGTCTGGTACAGTAGAGAAAGATGACAGGAGTGAGAAAAGGGATCATTATGCATTTTTGGGCATCTTACATCAAACTCAAGAGGACTTAATACCTTCTCATCAGCAAAATCCAGCTATATGGTAGTGACCAGAGGCCTCTGAACCTGTTCTTACAGTGAAGTTTGCTCGTTTCCTCCTCCTTCCTCTCTCATGCCTAAAGCTGGAAATTCCACCCCTCTTTCTTTGAATCCTTTGTGCACAACCCATCGGTAGTTGTGGAAGATCAAAGCCCTACTTAACTTGACCCAACATCCCCTAAGCTGCAGTTTCTTCACATTAAAAAAATGCAGCTTTCCACAGCAGTGGCCCTCCTGCTGCCAGGGACAGCAGTGGCATGATTGGATCTTGAAGCAAGTCCAGCAAAATCACTTCCACACCAGAGCTGAGCAGCCAGATCCCATTCAAAAGTTTTGATTTACCATAACAATGTGGTCTGCACATACAACTACTCCACCTCCTTCAAGGAAGAGGATTAGTTGTGAAATACCAGCCTGCTGCAGGAGACATACAAAACCAACAGCTCAGAGGGCTCCCTGACACACACTGGCAGCAGGGCCAGCCAGGGAGAAAGAAGCTTACATCACTGGGAAGGAGGGACTGCACTGGAGTGGGCCCGAGGGATGGTTGAGCCAACGACTCACCTGCCTGCCTGACTAGGGATGCATTGAAAATGATGGAACTACACAGAATGCAGGGAACTGCCGTTCCCGGGTATCCACGTCATGTGGGGACTATGACATCAGCAACAACAATGACAACCTGCAGCTGCCTCAAACCTCCCTTGAAACTACCCACTGTTTTTGCAGGCTGAATTAAGAAATTCTGAGCCTTGCACTTCAAGAGTTTAAACTCATTTTTCACCACCTTCTTGTTCAACAAACCTTAGAGAACTTTCAAAGTGACGTGAATATCCTCACCATGAGACGGTGAGATAAGGCTTGCCAGGAAACCAACCAGTGTTAACACTCCAGCACTACAGAACTATAATGAAAATGGGTTTAAATTGTACAGGGTATCACTACAGGCGTATGTGCTGCCCAGGTACAGATGGGCTCATTATTTGGGATTCTACTGGAACTACTACTTTTAGATGTGAAGTAGAATGTGCACCTGCTATGATTTAGTGACCCATTACTGTGACATCCAACCCTTGAGGAAGCTTCCTTCCCCTTATAGGTAGGATGTCACAATCACACAGTTTTTGTCTCACCAACAGTCAGCACCATGTGCAAGTAGTTTCCCTCTACTAGGTCACTGAGGGAATGCTTCTCATGTTCTACACAACGGTTGTGTGCAGTTTATGAGGTTGTATTTATTGTTCAGCCTTGCAGGAGCTAAACACGTGTGATGCTGATTCCATGACAGCACAAAGGTTGCAGTTATTTATCCTCGAGTGCAGCCTGCTCTACAAAGGCCTTGCTGGGAATGGGTCCAACCCCTGTTCCACTGTGCAGCTTGGTGTCCCTACTCCATCCCTGTGCTGCCAACTTTCATACTCTACTAAGAAGGAACTCCCTCAAAATTGGTGCACGGGATAAAAGCCGGAAATATACAAAAGTTAAACAGATTATCCATTTTATTTTCAATAAAAATTTAGATCCTAGATGGATACAGCATCTGTAAAACATAAAACCAGATAGAATCATGTTAGACATCTTGTTTTTAAACACAAGTTTTGTAGTTTACAATCTAGACAATCAATTTCTTCAACTGTTATAAAAGTAACCCCCCAATTTACAGAGAAGAGGTGTAACCAGTGGAAAGGTCCAAAGCCCAATGCCTTGCAGTTGCACTTTGCCAGCCCTCCTGCCCACTGACAGCAAGAGTTCCCATGACTCTGGATTTAGGATTTAATTGTGCTGCTCATACTGTGCTCTTTCTAAAGCACAGGAAAAAGAAAGGAAGGACTGCACCCCTCTGTACTCTTTTTGACAACATCAGTAGGAAAATACTGCATCATAACTCTGGGTGAGGGACTGAAAGTTGCAGTCTCACTTTAGTCCTGTGGATAAGACACCAACTGTGGAACAGCTACATGGGGACATGTTAGGACAGCACACCCCTCAGTTAAAACATTTGGAAGGCAGGAAGAAAATCTAACAGGGAGGAACTAGAGGTGGAGGGTGCAAAAATACATGGAAAAGATCAAGGGAAAAGAAATCAAGGTAGCTTTAGAAGGGAGCTGAGTCGTGGAACTTGAAGAGCCTCTCCAGACAACCTGAGCAAGCAGAGACCCCTGGCAATAACACAAACCCCCTGAGCAAAAGAAGCCGGGAACAAGCCTCTCCTGGCCCTGAAAGGAACACAATCACTGAGCCATGCTGAACACACCACCAGGAGAACAAAACCACAGCTCAAATCTTCCCTCATACTACATGGGATAAAAAGGCAGCCTGAAAACTGCCAGAAAGTATCGTGTTGCCAAAATAAATCCACTTACCACCCGGATTCTGTGTCCAATTGCCTTGGCAGGAAGGTTGGAGCGGAACTTGGCACGAACCATGCCACTGTTCCCATGGGCTCGGGTCACCTTCCCCCAGATCACGCGTGTTCTGTTGGGCTTCCCCCCAGGAGTTACGGTGTTACTGGAAGAAGAGAGGGAAGGAATGGCTGAGCAGGGCACTCTCAGCTCTGCAGTCACCACGAGTGACAATATGGCCTCTTCAAGGCACCCCAATAGCTTTATTCTACAGCCATCTTTAAGTAGACTAACTTCCATCTCCCTGTGCAATTTGCCAGCCCTGGAATTTTCACTTTGCTTTTTAAACAGGTAAAATACTACAGCTTGTAATTTGTCAGAAGCACCACTGGAGAGCTCTTAAGTTACAAGGCTTGAGAACTTTGAAAGCATTGCTGCTAACATGATTAAAGAGAGATTTCAACTGCAAAGAAAATACACCACCTTATTTATAAGCTGTCCAGACACACCAAAGGCAGGACAAGAATAAAGTACTGGGATGGTAAAAAGTGCATTAGATGAAAAGCCATGTACCATACTGGAAATGATGGTGGCCAAGTCAACAGTCTGATCAATTTTATTCAAGGCAATTCTGAACTCTAACAATTACACTCAAGGGGGAAAAAAAAAAAAAGAAAAGTGGAAAGTAATAGGTAGCTGTTCTCAAGGCCTCTGCCAATGGCAGCAGAGCAGAAGTGACAGACAGTGCCCTGACAGGGCTGCATGAAAGCCAGACTACAAATTCCTCCAGGCTTCACAAAATCATTCTACTGTTTAAGTAACTCAACAGCTTATAGTACTCAACACAAATTCACCTAATTTCAATTTCTTCTATCAACTCATCCGCAGTTTTTGCCAGTCCCAGGTAAAATTTGTTTCTCATCCCATTTATGAAGCAAATGATTATTTCACACAATATCATTATCTTATTTAAAACATTAGCCAACTAAAGCAAAAACAACCAAGGACTTCAACAAAACCAAGCCAGAAAACTGTTCTACAGAGCACTCCATGGATATTCTACTGATAAATTGAGCACAGGTAATTTTTGTTCTAAGAACAGTTCTATAAACAGACTGGTCACATCCTGGCACACGCAAAGGCTGATACAGGAGTTCGCTAATTCAGCACAAGAATAAAAAATTACTTACTTTTTAGCTTTGTATACATAGGCACACCTCTTGCCCAGGTAGAAGTCTGTCTCCTGGCGGGCATAAACACCTTCGATCTTCAGAAGGGCTGTGTGCTCCCGCTGGTTTCGGAGGCCACGTTTGTAGCCAGCAAAAATGGCCTTGCACCACAGCCTGAAGGGGAGGAAAAAGTTTTCAAGTTACAATTCACTCCAAAGTAAGAAAAGTAAAAAACAAATTATGTGCTGTTTCAGCAGAAACTAATTCCACACTAATTTAGAAATTTAGCAGAGGAAAAACCCCACCTTTACGTATCACTGCAAATACAGTCAACAGAGGAAACCCGAGTCACAAAGTATTTGTGAGAACTTTCTACTTGCCATAAACTTCCGGCACCACACTACAGGTTTTATACTGAAGTGCATCAGCATTAGTAGATGATGTTTCTAAATGTCCACTAACACTCTGAAGCAGTAACTGCTCCAAAAAGTTTGAATTTGTAGCCTCAAAGAAAGTAACTGCAGCCTGTGGAAGCAGCCACAGCAACAACTCCACATACACTGGACACTGACACCACACAAATTCCTCAGCAATTTTAGAAGGCAAAGTCCTGTCTCCACTGCCCAGATAAAGCCATTATAAGGCAGTTTCACACACTGCATACAGAGCACACTTGTCCCAACTGCATCCAGCACATGTCCAGGGATACAGCAGGATCAGGCTGAGACATCCAGTCCTACCTGCCACACGTGCACAACAGGAGGTAAAGCTCCACGGATAAGTATCAAGACAAAGCTGTGACTCAGAGAATCATCCCGTGGTTTGGGTTGGAAGAGACACTGAAGACCACCCAGTTCTAAACCCCTGCCACGGGCAGGGACACCTTCTACTAGATCAGGGTTCTCAGAGTCCCACTGAATCTGGCCTTGAACATTTCCAGGGAAACAACAGAGCATTCAAGAGCATTCAGTCAATCCCTCCCGTTTACAAACTAAATCCCTGTATGAAAAAGCTCTCCGTGGTACAACAGCTCCCTTACTCAAGTAGACAATATGTCAAAGCCTCTACTGCACACTGGAGGTTCACAGGCTTTATACTAACGAAATATTAATATCCTGCATTTTCTGACAAGTCAAGGAAGAGCGTGGCACGTCGTTACAACAGCTGCAACAGCCTGTGACAGAACCTTCGTAATAGGGTCACATCTGCGAGCAGAGACGATATCCCGAAGAACGAGAGCGGCCCCAGGAACACAGATGACTTCCCCCTGCTTTAACACCCCCAGAAATGCCCAGTTTGTCCGCGCCGCAGCAGCGAGCCCAGAGCCCCGCACTCACCGCCCGGTCATGGCGTTCTCCCGCAGACACGGTCCCGGCAGGCCTGGAAACGACACACAGCCATGAGCACCAGCCCGGCAGCTCCGAGGGGACACACGGGGCCCACTCAGAGTCCCGGGACCCTCCGCTCCCCCTCAGCGCGGCCGTCCCGGGCGCCTCCACCCCACTCCGGCCCAGGGCCCCGACCCGCGGCCGGCACCATCCGCCGTGCATCAGCGCCATCCCGCGCTCTCCCCGCCCCGGGCCCCGCCATCCGCCGCTCCCCGGGGGCGCCCCCCACGCCGCCGGTCCCGGAGAGGAGCGGCTCAGCCCGGCCGCGCTGCCCAAACCCAAACCCGAGCCTGTCCCGGCCCCGGCGCCTCACCCCGAGCGCCCCAAGATGGCGGCCAGAGAGACCCGCCCCGCGCGGCCTGCCGGGAAACGCGCCGCGAGCACCCGCCACGGGCAGCCCGAGCGCCGCCTGAGCGGGCGGCACCGCGATGATGATGATGATGATGGTGATGATGATGATGATGAGACACTGCGGCCCCCGCGACGCCCCCACCGAGTCCCCGCGACCCACGGGGGCGATCCCGGGGGGGCGACCCAGAGAGGGCCGGCCCCGGCACGACCGCTCAGGCGTCCGGCGGGGCAGCCCCACGAGGCCCCCGAGCGTGGTGGTTGCCATGGAGACGGGCGGCGCGACCCGGTGAGGGCGGGGGAGGTCGGGATCGGGATCGGGATCGGGGGTGAGAACGGGATCGGGAGTGGGATCGCGATTGGGACTGGGGGTGTGAGCGGAGAAAAGGGGGGAAATCCAGGCGGGAAGTTGAGGGGAGGCCGGGCCGGGAAGGGCGAGCGCGAAGCGGCCGCGGCGCTGAAGGAGCAGAGGAGCCCGCGGAGGGGAAGCGCAGCGCTTGGTGTGCGGGGTGGGCTCCGGGCCCTGCCCGTCCTCCTCTGTTCACATCTTGGATCAGCGAATCATCTCATGTTTATTTTACTCCCGATATCGTCTCGGTGACAAAAAACATGTTTCTACACTTAAATCCCTGTAATGAAGTTTCACGTTCCTGTGTTTCCTAAGAACAGCTGGAAGCGCGTACTCACCCATTTCACCACATCAGAGTCATTCGCTCCCGATGCCTCTCACTTCCCTGTGTGCCACTGCCAGACATTCAATTGTATTTCCAGAGCCCTTCAAGTGATTTAGGAACTTGTTCCAGTAGGAGATGTGCCCTGGCTGGCCAGGTTTTCACTGTAGCTTTGTTCCTGAGTGTACCTGCTTTTGAACGTGTACCCACGGTGCTTTCGTGGAAAAATGGATCTTCAGCAAAATCTACTGTCATCTTGTCACCAGTTGGGCTTGGAGAGCTTGAACCTGACGGATTAATTAACCTTAGGAATTGGACTGAGGAATTAAATCCTGATCAAGGAGCACAGTTAAATCTATCTGTACTTTGCTGGGCCAGTGTAGAAGTTCTGTGGGCTCATGCTTTGTAGGCAGGTATATGCAGAGTTTTTTCATAGATTAAAATGTTAAAAAGTAGGAGCAAAGAAGTGATGGAATATAATGAATTTTCCAAATTACCTGTTGGCTTCTACTTCAAGGAAGAGGTGGAATAAAAAGCAACACTCAGTGCTGTACTCAGTTCACAGTATTGAATATGAGTATGGAGCCTCTATGGAAAGAAAGGACACAGTCCTTGCTTTGAGGAGAAAACTACTCTGTTTTCCAGCAGTAGAGATGCCACAGCCAATAAATCCTCCCTAAATCTTGTATTTTTCTGACCCATATAGTTTTAGTCCCATTTGGGACATTCAGCTGAAAGCAGCACCATGTCTTTCATTCCTGAGTTCTCACTGGTGCAGCCTCAGAGCTCAGCATCTCTGAGGAAGTCTCTCTCCACAGTCAGGATGAAAGCAAGATTACTGCAGCTTTTCAAAGTTTCCCTTTCCCCTTCCCTCCCCTTTTTCCTTCCCTTTCTCCCTCCCCTTCTCTCTCTTTTTCCCCCCCCCCAAATGAACGCCTTCCATTCTAACATTTTTAGCTGGAGGCAGAGTTTTATAAGGCCACAGCTATTTTGCTTTCTAAGAGATTTTTTTTTTTTTTGGTAAAAACAAAACTATTTGCGATTTCTGGCCCAGTTGCTGGCAGGGTGGATATTCAGCACCTCTCTTTGCCAATCACTTGCCAAACAGAGCAAAAGGAGATGTGACATTCTCAGCTATGCATCTTCTCACTGGAATTAATCAGAATCCCTTTAACTGACTGAAAGGAAGGCTGCACAAGATGCTGCCTCTGAAGCCATTTTCATTTATCAGGCAGCAGGGTGGGAGAAATGTACATCCAGGACTCTCACACAGCAGAGGGAGTTGCAATCCCCAAAGGAACAGGAGGCCAAACCTTTTATACAGTTGTTTTAAAAATTATTTCTTGATTTGTTTTCCTTTCCCTTTTTATCAGCAGGGAAAGAACGTCAACCAAAACTCCCGGGGGAAGCAGAATCCTTCACACACCTTTTTTATTTATTTTTTTTTTTAATTATTATTAATAGAGTTTAGTGAGGGAGTTCAGCAAACACAGCAATGAAGGGCAGTGCCAGTGGCTGCATCGGGAGGGTCTGTGGGCACTGCATTGACAACAATCTAGAGCAAGCAGCTCCTATTTGTAGCATTTCCTAATGGCCCAGACAGTGGTTTCTTTCTCACTTCCAAGTCAACATAAGCCCAGAGCCTACTGGCTTGGCACGTGGATCTCCTGAGTGAGGACAGGGATAAAAGAGGAGATACACAGCAGGAGCAAAGAGCAGGCTTTAGAGAAACATTCCACTTCTTAACACACATTGATATCCTCACTTAATTCTCTTCTGGGCAGAAGCTGCTGACGGGAAAGAGGAAAAGCTGTTGCATCCTCCTTTGTTTCCAAATAAGTCACTTTTTCGTCTGAGAGCTGCAAGTGCTATTTTTTCTTTCAAAAATGCTGCCATAATATGTCATGGCTATCTCCCAACACATTTTTTTTCAGTGTATTTTTAGCATTGGGACTGCACATGTAATAGATTATTCTCATGTTGTTTAGACTCAAAATATGTATCTTAGATTTCTGAAAAAGATAAAATTAGTAAAACATTTAAAAATATTTTATTAGTGCCTAAGGACTGGAAAAAGGCACTGACTGACCTTCCTGATGTAAAAATACTTAATTTCTGCATCTCCGTCTATCATTGATTCCAAGTTGAAAATAAAGGAAAAGTGATGGGTTTAGTTTGTTATACAGATTATTTGCTATTTCTTTGTAAATGGTATTGCCAGATTCCCATCTCAAAGCATTAGATTTTTTTTATAATTAAGATAAAGGACAGAAAAAAATCTCAGCAGCAAAAAGATGAAATCAGTTCCTTCTTTATCATAGGTGACCATCAAAATCCCTGCACAGTGGAATTAATTAGGTAAGTGGGTATAAAGAATACAAGGAAGATAGTGAACACAATGTTCACAATCCGTGCTTGGCTGTTATCTTTTCCTGCCATGATTTAAGCAGCTTCTTGAAATAAATCAGGGTTCCTCTACCATTAGTCTGAAAGGTTGTTCCATATCTTCATTCATACAGAAGTTAGGAACCTTATCATAATTACCTGGCTTAGGGGAAATTACACTCCTTTGAACCTGGACCAATATTATCCTCTAACTTAAATACCTCTGTCTCTCCCTGGTATCCACTCCTATGTATTTACAGAGAGCAATCCCAGACAGTGCCCCTCACACACTTTCCAGCTGTAATCTTATCCACAAGGAGAGCTGTATCCTGTTACAAAGGACATCACATTTCAACATGTTGCATTAAACAACTTACTGCAACAGAGGGACATCAGGAAACAAAAATGTAAAATCTAAGTTATTTTTATTTCACCTTTTTAGTACTAATATCAAATAAACCTGCACTGAAAAGTGTCCCTTTTTTCTGCCCAACTGACATTACCTTTATGTTCCAACTGTAAATTATTTTCTTCAACAAAAACAACAAAAAAGGATGAGAACAAATGATAACAGCTTCAGAGAGGTTATAGCAAGTATGCAATTTTTTAAACCCTTGCTTATGAAATTACCACTGACTTTCAGTGATCCAGAGCACAATTGCATCCAAACCTGTTTTAATTTTCATAGAATGTGACCATGTCTTATGCTAACAGGCACTGTCTGATGCATTGCCTTGGCACACTTACAGATTGGACTGTAATATTCTGCAGGCCTAAAATATGTTTATTCAAGGATTTTACAGATGGCACTAATCCAGTTGTAGGTATAGCAGCCAAATGAAGATTTTGTTAGTGGATGTTGATGCTTCCATTGCAATGCCACTCAGGATCTCAGCCATCACAAACTTCAGTTATGCTACATGTTGTACAAGAAATATCTGGTTTGTGCACACAAAGGGATTGTCTGATGGCTTACTAAAACATAATTCTCAGAGAATTTCTCCACTGCTGTGTAGGTGTTTTCTTAGGTATTTTCTGATTAATAGTGAGTTTCCACCTTTCCCTCAATATGGTTTCACAGTATTCCATCTGTAAGCAAGGCAAAAGGGTGCTTAAGTGTTCATCAGAGCACTGTCAAGTCTGAAATGCAATTTAGAGTAAAGTAACACAGAATGTTAAAGATAGTTACTTAGTCCAGGTATTGGTTCTTGTTTGACTTTCAGCATCTTAATGTGGTAACAGTTCCTGCTGAGGGGACTGAGATCATAAAAGTGTGAAGTCTACACGGTAACAATGAGGAATGATTAGGGCATGAGGGTTCACCATCCGAAATTTTATAAGATGTCAAATAATTTTTTCCTTTTAAAAAGGCACCTTCATTCTGTTGTTTCCCAAAGTCCAGTATGAAACTCTGCCCCTTGAAGCAAATGATGGAGCACCTCACCCAGTTTGTGCCCTCCATATCCACTCCCTCTCCAGCCTGTCCACCCAGATCTGCTGTAGGAGGGACCAGGACCTCTTTGTTTTGTGAAAGCTAAACGTTCCCACTGTCCCTGAATGCAGCCATTAGCAGAACAAGGCTCCTTTTATAAATAGTGTATGGAAGGCTATAAACAAATCCAGGGAAGTGTATGTAAGGCTACAAATAAAGCTATTTTGGGTCTACCTTTAGTTTAAACTATTGTTACTAACATTACTAACACCACAGCATTTTTGTGATCGGTATCTTTTATCTTTGTTCCTCCTAGCAAGAGAACAGAGACTAAACAAATGGAACAAGTCACTCATCTGGAAGCTCTGCTGTTTACTGCTGTGCTGGAGACCTGTGTCGATCAACTGGCAATTCTTGGATATATCATGCCAGTTTCACCTGAGGACACGACAGACCTCAGCCATGTATGTGCCTATATTCCCCCTGCTTAAAAAAATATAAATCTTATTTTCTTTTCCTTGTATTGGTTTTATGTCTTTTACCAGCATTTTTAAAAAATCAATTCAAATATTTTTTCGCTAAATGCTCTATGACCCCGGTGTGAAGAAACACAATAAAAGTTCATGACCAATTTTAATATTTATAGTGCAGCATCACTAAAAAGTCTTTGTCAAGACTTTGCAGAGGACCCTACTTATGAATTGTGATGTCTTGTGCTAATAATTTTAAAACATTGGTGGTTAGACAACAAGGAAAGGATTAGGGAAAAGGCAACAAAACATATATAGGTTTTTATGGAGATAAGCAGCTGGTTTAAAAGTAGAGATGAACAAGGTATTTGTAAATACTCAAACCCAGGGTAATTCTGTTCCTCTCTAGGTCCATGATAAAGTCCCTTTTGTTCCCACTGAAAATACATTAAGAAAGATGCACTTCAAAATATATTAGTAACTACCCTTCTCAGTGATCACTACTTATCAGTTGATTTCTAATAGGCATTGTAACTAAGAGAGTTTGGCAGACATATGAAGAGAGAAGGCGGCCTAATGCTCAGGCAGAGGTTTGTTGCTGTGGAGGAGACTGATGTTTCTGGTGGCTGTTAGACATAGGAAACAGGATGGGACCATCCTGAGGGGTAAATGGTTCTAGGTCCTGTGGTCTTATATTTTAAGTAACATAGCAGGCTGTTTCCAGTTTTAGCAGGTTTGAAACATTTTTTAGATGAACTAAAGAAAGCAGTATGAGACTGACATGGAAATTAAAACTGGGATCTGAGTTTTCACATATAATGCTGTTCACTCTGTCTAATGTACCACTTAAGAATACCAGAGGAAAGTAAATAAATTCGTGTTTCCTTTCCCTATTACCTTTTCAAAAAACCCATCGCAGAGCAGCTGCAGCTGGAGTTACAGAGACTTTCAGGGCAGGAACGATGCTCAGATTGTGCCATAGAGGGCACTCCTCCCCTTAAAGATTCCTATGATCCGGCCTCACCTGTTCCCAGAGGATGCTTCTCCCTCTTTGAGCTAATGAGAAACCTCTTAATTGCCAGCAGCAAAACAGAGAAAGAGCATATCTCTGGGACAGAAGTCGTCCTTCTTCAGACACAGACTCAAGATGATAGACCTACTGAAGGTACACTTAAATTATAGAGAAAATATCTTCACTTTTCAACCACAGGTGGTTATTTTTACCAAGTTATCGCTCAGAACACAACTTTTTCACAGATTATAAACCTTACTCGTGTTCTCAAAGATGCCAAAACAAATTGAGAAGGAAACAATTTAGAAACAAGAAAATGGTTTAGGGAAGTGACCTGCTAACTTGGGTACTCTGTAATTTGTTACTCCTCCCCACTTCTCAGTTTACACTTGGCTGTTTTCATTGTATTTGTAGAAGACCTGTATTTGCAAAGCACCCTGGAGTTCTGTCAGTCAAACAATCAATAGCATTTTTAAAGATTGATATCAAAATTTCAACTGATGACATTTTTGAGAGAATTAATCACAGTGTTGGCCAGCAGCTCACTGATTTTCCAAATTATATGCTCCTGTACATTGCTTCACATGGGGCATCCCCCAGAGGGAGGCAGCCTTTCCATTTACTGAATTTTGGTCAAGAGAGAATTCTGTTAGGAGACTACACAGTTGATAACACACACAGTTTACAAACTTCTTACTTTTACACAATTATTTTGCAATTATTAGTGTGTAACTCCCTACTGTTTATAGACAGTCCAGTTATTGGCTGTCTTGAACTTTCCCAGACATTAAAAGGCATGGCAGAACATTCATAAAATCTACATGATATTAAAGCAGTTTGCTTGCCAAAATTAGTTCTTTCTGAAGTACAGCCATCATCAGCCAGCTATTTAAACATTTTTACTAATTAACTATGCAGTTTTCATTGGTCTGTGTATACTTTGGATATGATTCATTTAATGTCAATTTAATTGTCCAAAAATTAAGCATGTAGTCACCTGGCCTCCTTCTGTAGTTAGTGATGAGTCAGGCACTGCCAGAGGCTGATCCATCCCATGCAGAGTTGTCCAAGGCACTCAGAACAAAGCAGCCCCCTGCACTACCCTTACAGACCACTTATGGTGCCTCACGTGACAAGTAACTTTTTGGAAGTACTGATGGCATCCACAGCTGCTGCCCTGACCACTTGTTTTCACTCTGCCCTCTCTGCACTCTATTGGCACAGATGTGTGTATGTGTGTGGTTGTGTATGAGAACTGCTGCTGCTAAAAATAACCTTTTTTTTCCCCTTCCTTTTTGATGGAAAATGTTTCATCACAGTGAGCTCTTTATCCACTTCCCTTAGCAGCCAGGATGGGGAGAAGGCAGCTGTGGACTAGGATGGGGTTGGCAGTGACTGTGTTAGCTGGTGTCAGCAGTGCTGCTATGAAGTGTTCAGCCATAGAGATGCCAGTAGGCAAGCAAGAAAATTTTTTCTTTTAATGTTCCAGTGTGTACACCTGCATTCTCATCCATAGCATATAAATCAGAGAAATTCCTGGAAGCAAGAGCTTAGCTTATTGTATAATTTATTTTTTTTTTTGCTTTTTGTTTGCATTTTCCTTTTACTAATAAAATTGTACACAGCCAAAGATACCTTTCCATGCAGAAAGAGCTGTCAATATTTTGAATTTCATCTTTGAATTCATGTTATGTTTCCTCTGCTGTCACACTGTCAAAAAACCTCCTAAGCAGATAGGTGATGTCTGTCACTTTTATTTCCACACAGTTCTAGTTATAACAATAGTATTGTAGGGAAGGGTCATGGTGACAGGCAGTGGGAAATGTGTAAGATGGAGAGAAGGCAGAGGGGAAACAGGTTAACAGTCTTCCAGTGCATAAAAGCTGCTGCTGCAAAAAAAGAGGGGCTTATTTGTTTTCTGTGCCTAGGAAGACCAGAACAACAAGCCACAGACTCAACTGCTGCTGAGGAGAAAAACATTTTTATGGTAAGGATTGTTGTGAGGTGCTGGCACTGGCAGAAGTGTGTGTAATCTCCATTGCTGGAGGTCATTAAGGACATGTCAGGAATGACACAGTCTGAACTATCATTTTTTGAAGCAGATGATTTCACCTTTTGAGGCCTTTTCTAGTCCTGTCACTTTAGGACTTTTGAGCCCATAAACATCAAGAAGCCATACTGTGTGCTCAAAGCTAGCCAACATAAATGTTTCTGCTCTTCCACTCTTTGCAGACTGTAATGTGCACTATCAGCTGTGCTTAGTAAAGCTCCATTCTAGTTTATTATTTATTTTTCTTCCTCTCACATAATGTTGCAGAGGGCTTATTTCTACTGCTCAGGGTGCAAGCAGGTTTCTTATTCCCTTTCAGACTGGCATCCAGGAAATGAACAAAATTACAGAGACCCAGAAGGAGCTGGACATTAATGACCCAGAGCTTATGTTGGCAAGGCAAGAGAGCAGGGAAACAGCTACCTCCATGGCCCTGAAAAACACTGAACACAAGCAGCAGATGGGGAAAACTGAAGATCAGAAAAACATCCATCATCCTTCTAAAAAGGGCAGGAAACGGAATGCTCTGTCTGCAGAGAAGCTCAGAAAAATTCAGGCTGACAGGTAAGTGAAGCACCTGTGGAGGATGCTCAGGTGTAAAGTTCTCAGTCTGTCTCTTGAAGCAAAAATACAAGCTACCCTCTCTCCCACTGCTGGAGTGTCTCAGTTTTGGTCCAGAAATTCCTCTAACGATAGTAGTGGGATCTGCCTTCATAGGCCATTTGGTTCAGGCCATTGCTTGTCTCTGGATGCCACGCAGTGACCAGGAATTTACTCTGAATGGAGCTGCTAAACATTACTCAGTTGATGATGGTTGCTTGTGTAGAATTAATGCCAGGTATGAATCAGTGCTGATGTTCTGGTATCTGGAGTCAGTTTCCCTTAGCAGATCCCACAGGCAAAATGGGATCTGAGTCTTGTCTCTTGAATTCATTCATTCTGCAAGGCACACAGAGCTGTGGCAGTTACAGGTATTCTTCTTCATAGAACAGAGAATGTATATTAGGACTAAAGATTTTCTTTTTTTAAAAAAAGCAACACTTTATTCCTGCACCTAATGCAGTACCTTGATCTGCAGAAATACCAGCAGCCTTTGATTTAAAAGACAGTTTGGGGAGCTGAGTGTCCAATATGCATTTTTCTGCATCTTATTTTAAAGAAGATCCTAACTCAAATGAGGAAAATGCAGCCACAACCTATACGCCATATACACCATGACATTCAATAACTGGATAAGCCCACATATTTGCTAAGATCAATTTAGGGCTATACTGGGCTATTTTGGCATCCAGAAATCCCCCCACAGACACACTTAGTTGCATCTGCAGGTCTCATTTTCCAAGATCCACCTATCTGTCACCACTACTGCAGGCCAGCAGCCTCCTTCCTAGTGGCACCAGTCTGGCACAGCATGAATATGCTTGTGCCTCTTTGCTGTTTCCCAGAATATCAGGCAGGGCAGCATTTTTTAATAATAAACTTCAACTAACTCTGTATTATACAGAGTTCTCCAGATGTACAAGAAGCAGATACCATGGAGGAAGCACTCCTGCATTCGATAGAATGTAAGAACAGAAAAGGGACCTTTTATTTCCTTACCTATTAGCTATAAACAGTAATAGATGAAGGTGCCAGACACTGTAGTACCAAAACCTGTAAACTACTGTTGTGTTCCTTTTGTTCCTCACAGGCAGTATGCGAGTGATGTAATTACTGACACTATGAAAAAGATGCAAGAATCAGGAATATTTAATAGCCTTACAGAAGCTAATGAGAGAGAGAAGGAAAAAAAGAGAAAGTTTTATGACATCCTCCTAAGGTCAGTGTTGTGCTCAGTTCTTCTCTGCTTAACAGCTGAAAGCTAAACCCATTCCCACTCAGTACATGCTGAAAAGGAAAAAAAACCCAACAAAACCAAAATACAGAAGGAATTCTACTTTTTCAACTTGAATTACTCTGTTTGCTTTACAAGCTGCCATTATTTTCTCTTCAGAAAGAAAGAATGCATGGTTCTGATACTGATCTGAGGTAGAAATTGCCTGAGCTTTGCCCACAGTGGACACCAGTGTCTGCATTAATGCAAATACTTCCTCATTTCAATTAAAACATAATGTGATGTAGGAGCAACCTGATCTTTACCTTCTGTCCCCAGAGAATCTGTTCAAACCAGGGCCAGCAACATACGGCCTTTAGGTTATCTGATGCCCAGGAGAATCTCCTCTGACCCATATGCAAATTAGCTCCCTTTTCCCAGCAGCACAGAGGCAAGGGTTTAGCACAGATGGTGACAGAGGAGTTGTCTTATTTAAGGCTAATCCACCAGCCACTGCACTGTAGATCCTCTTCTGTCCCAAATCTTTCAGGATACAGATTTGTTACCATATCAGCTCAAACTGCTGATTCCTTACCTCAAATTTCTGAGCACTAGAGGCTTGGAGATGTTTTAGCATGCAAAACTCTGTTTCAATCCCAAGACTGTTCTGAAAAATTACAGTCATCAGACAAGTATTTGACCACTTTAAAGCTATTTTCCTCTGTGTAGCAGCTCAGGCCCATCATCTAGGTTGCGCAGCAAAGCTGGTCTTAAGTCATGATTTGTCATGAGTCCAACCTACTGCAACAGCTCCTGTGGTGGCTTAGGGGTCTGCCTCCAGAGCAAATCCTCAGCTTCCAGTGGAACGTGTGATTTTAAGCATAAAACCCAACTCTTTTGCTGCCTAAAACCAAGGGATTTATTGTTTATCCATTGAAGAGACAAAAAGCAAAAAGGAGAGTAGCAGTTGGTTGTGGAATAACTATGTAATACTGGAGAGTAGAAAGGAACAGACAAATTATAATCAGAAAGTACACAGTGCTTGTTATTCCATTCTGTCAATCATATCTAGCTACTCTGTTGTCTATTCTACCATACATTCTTTTCATGGAATGAACTTGATCTGCCTTTCAAGATAATAACTACTTGCCTGGTTTTGTGTGAATACTTTACTCTGAAAGGCATCTGCAGTGAGACTGGGACTCCTTATCAGATTTTGTTCATCACAGTCACCCAGCTAAGGACTCTGAAAATGAAATGCATGTGTGATTTTAAGGTTGGGATAGGATACAAAATCTCAGGTGCCAACTGTAGTATTTACTGGTTTTAAATTTAAAAAATGAGCATAAAAGCTTAGATAAGTGCTCCAAGTGAAATAAGATAATAATACCTTAAAACATTACTGCATCTGTTTTGTTTTAGACAGATGAACACTTCTCTAGCTTTTGGCCTTCACCCAGATCCCTTCATGGATCTCAGAACCTGAGAGTATTTTTTTTTAAGATTTTAAGTCTAATATGAAAAAAAAACATTCTTCATACATATAATAACACATAATCTGGCACTTTGCTGCTCAGCCACACTTCTATACAGAATCAGGGATATTTCTGCCTGAAACTTATAAACTCTGACTCAATAAAAGGCATCTTCTCTCAGTGCTATAGAAATTGCATCATCCTCAAGTCCCCTTCAGGCTTTCAACAAGAGCATCCCCTGGTTTTTTGGCTCATTCTCCCTTTCATTCCCATGCACCTTGCTCAGTCTGTGCATCTCTACTTTCAGCATTTATTGAGCAAGTCAGTAGTTTTGGTGAGAAGTTTCTGTTTATCTTACCACAGTGTATCAGGAGACAGTTGCCTTTCTGCATAAAGAGCTCTTGTCTTTTCTGATAGATTAAAGTGATTGTATTTTCCCACTTTTCTTCAGGGAGGAGGAAGGAAAGAAGGAGATAAAGTCACTCCAGAAACAGCTGCAAGATGTCAAGAGACAAACTGAAAAAGAGCTTCAGGTGAGAGCACTTAGCACTGGGCATTGTGCCAGGGGGGGAAGTCTGTTAGCAAGCTCCACTCTGTTGCCCAGGATCTAGTACTCAGGGAGGACCTGTGGCATACAGAATGATCCATCACTGAGGAGTACAAAATAAATGCAAATGTATTTGGAATAAGCCCACTAATTACTTTGAGAGCAGTGTCCAATCGTTTTCAAATCAGAGCTCAAAATGCTCATAATCATGAGAGAACATGATCAAATTAGAATATTCTAAAAACACTGCTGGAAGTGGCAAAGCACAGGTAACTGCAGTCCGTAAGAAAGAGGTTCTCACAGATAACAGTATCTAAGATTCTGTCATACTCATGCAGATTATTTGGCACAGAAGAAAATGTGACAAAGAGGGAATGAGAATCACAGACTCCTTGCATTGGGGCAGGTCATTTTTCTATCTACATTTTTGTGTGGCGAAAATGTCATTATAATAATCTATTTTTCTGGCTTCCTGACATCAAAAATCCCAAACATGCCTACCCAAGGGCAGATCAATGTCATTGCACGTATGCTGTCAACCTGATCTTTCTGGAAAGCCTCAGCCCTTATTTATCTCATGCAAATGGTGTGTGCACAGAAACTAAACCTAGGGTGTTCTGGAAATGTCAGGCTTGCTACACAAGTGCAGATCAATTGAATGGCTTATCACTGGTCACTTTGATGCTCACCAGACAGCTCAGACTTGATGCTCATGCAACACAGAAACATCACCTGGCCCTGAGGCAGGAGACAGCGTGTGATAGCAAACAAGCAAAAGGCAGGCTGGGTCAGGGCTGTCCAGGGGTTGGAACAAGGAACAAGAATGTGACACTTGGTTCAGCAGTGAGCAAGAAGACAGCAAGGGCATCTGAGGAAAGAATTGGTATTACTGAATTCTGTCTTTGGAAAAAAGTGTAGACAGTGATCAAGCCAGGATGCAGTTGACTACACAGAGGTATTTTAAGCCATTGGCATGCTGATGAACTTTGGGTTTGTGTTGGCAGCCTGGATGCATGTGCAGTGGAAAGATTAATTGTAAATACAGAATGGTTGTAAAAATAAGAACAATCTTTTTGTTTATGCACATTGTCCCTTCTTAGTTACACTCTGATGGCTCCTGGGAAGTTCCTGTTCTTCCGGTCCCCAAGCTGGTGAATGTGATGAGGTAGTTCTCCAGTGCTGTACTCCTCACAGCTCATCGTGTCTGTGCATACAATGTACATAACTGGTTCAGGTTTAATGCCTTCCCAGGGTCTGGTATATGGGGACTGTAACCATCCCATCTCACAGCAGAAGCAATGCCCTGGAACAGTGCAATCAAGGGGGGAACTTCTCTGTGTCCTGACCTGCACCTCTCCTACCTCTTGCAGTCGTAGGAAGGTGTGTAGCTCCCGTGCTGAGAGGGCACTCTTCTTGTTCTTTCAGTGCTAATTCTCTTCTTGGTTTTTGCCTCATCATGAGATCTGCACTCATCTGTGGTTTGTTCTTTTTTTTTTTTTTTTTTTTTTTTTAATATTTTGAGCTTAGAAGTCCTTTTCTAGGCTTCCTTATAGTTTCAGCTTTGATAAGAAATCAAAGACAAGCCTACTTTCAAGTATTGCTTTCCTCCCGTGCCAAAAATAATGGTGTCTCACTGTGTCTCCCAAAGGAGAACAATTTCTCCTTGCTTCATATGGGATTTTCCCATAGGCAATTTTACAGACACTTGCATGATTTGTCACCTTGCCAACTAATTAAAAACAAAAACACAGCTTGCTGATTTTAGAGTACTTTAATCAACAATAGTAATGCACAGACCTGTAGACAAAAGCCTACATGGTTGTCTCCAGCCTACTGGATGAGAAAACAAAAGCAAGCAAATCTAATCTTGGAACCAGAAAAATACAACCTTTGCTACACTCATGTTTTCTGTGTATTTTGTATTTTCAGTCTTGCTACCTCTTAATGAGATGCTAATTAATACTTTATTAGACTGCTCAGCTCATTTTTCCTTCTAATGGAACACAAATCAAATGCTGTGTTCTTATTTGTTTTGTTTTCTTTCCTCCTGGAAAGCACTGATGTCTATAAAGGAGCTGAAATTATCTGTCTGGTTTTGCTCTTACCCTTCTGTGCAGGAGAGCACCAAAAGTTCAGGTTTGGTTGCAGGGTTCTGTTTGCTGCTGCACTGTTCATTTTCTAGTTTGTATAAAAATACTCACTTTCTTGGGCCTCCTGGACAAGTGACAGAATTCTGTACAGGTTTTGAAACAAATTAATATCTAGGATTATACAGCTTAACATAAAAATTTAGAAACTTTAGCAGTCCTGCATTTGCTCTTCACCCAAAGACCTTTTATGTACTGTAGGTTTTGTGTACACTCATGCCATACATGTGTCCAAGTAGTGGTGTAATTTTGTAACAGGCAGTAATATTGCAGCTACCAACCAGACAGGAATCTAAGCCACTGCACCATGGTACCAGTGAAAACAGGTCCATAACTTTAATTCCATGCGGGCTATCATAACACATCCAGCTTCACTGGATCAGTGCACCATTCAGTTGTGCTTTTAGTAGTATGACTAAAATCTGTCATTTTTCTTCGCTTTTCCTCTCCCAGGAAGACAAATGCATCAGTGGAGTGTTCTAGGGAATGTATTTTATATATATATATATATACACTATATACACACACCTACTGGTGTATGTTTCTACTGGAGAAATGCACCAGGTGATTACAGTAGAAAGCACAAGGTTTGTGATGGTCCTGAGCTTCTGGGTGACTTCATTCCACTCCTGGTAGAGCCCCAGGGGGGACAGCAGGATGTGGAGCTGGTGCACTAGATCCAATCCTGGCTCCAGAGGGGCAGGACTTGCCACAGGAGTGCCGCTGCCAGCAGGTCTGCTCCCTCTGCCAGCAGACTGCCCCTCACCAGCTCTCTCCCACCGTTGCTGGGATTGGAGGTGGGCTGGCAGGGGGCTGCAGAAAGCTGTTCTGTGGAAGCTGGGTGGCCTGACATTCCTTGGAGGTGTGCAGCATGGGTCTGTTCTGGAGCTGGGACAGAGGTGCAGGCTACAGCCTTATTGAAATGTCTGTAGGGCTGCATGTTGTGGTTTCAGGAGAAGTGAGTCCAGGCTGCAGCAGGTGTGCAGATCTAAGCATATCTCCAGGCTCTGCAAGCTGAGATGCTGCAGCTGCCAGTGAGAGACTTGAGCTGCAAGGCACTTGGTGTGGGGGCAGGCAGGGGCAGGGCTGGGGCTGCTGGCAGGGGGCACAGCACCCCTGCCCTTGCCAAATGGCAGCACGGGCTGTGCTGCTGGTGCAGGACGTTCATCTGACTGCTGGGGAAGTCCTCAGACTGTTTACTCCTGTTGGCTACTTTGTAACCAGCTGTATTTTAAATGAGTGTAAACACTAATTGCTGTGGAAGAGCTGGGAGATCTTGGTGGCATTTACAATAGAGATAAATCAAAGTAAATGAAAACACAGGAGTGTGGATAAAGTCTCCAGCTAAGTGCAGTTGCTTTTGCAGCCAAACAGCATCTGTGGGGCAGACTCCTGTGGCTCTGGGTGACAGCAGACAGGCCTCTGAGCTGATGTCTCTGAGCTGAGAGATCAGAGGAAAATATCAGCTTGTTTACCTGCTTGTGAAGCAGACTGGCTCCTGACAACTATTTCCTGGGTTTTGATCTTGGTCTCTGAAAGTTTTCTGATACTTTTGGACACTTGGGATGATTTTGCATCTTTGGTTTGGCAGATTTAACGCTGAAGTCATCCCAAATAAGCAGCCCAGAGATTTACTGCATCAGCTATGAAAGCATTCCATGTCCTGGCGGGGACCTTTGCTATGATAAACCAGAACGAATAAATATTAACTCATTTTCCCAGTGCCAGTCCCTGAAGTTCTGGGAACAGCACGCTCTGCAGAGGGTGCAGATGGTGGGCATTTACTGCTGTGTTCACTCCCTGCAGCCGAGCACTGAAATGTGCCCCCAGCCTGCAGTGCCAGGGCCAACAGCAGGAGCTGCTCTCGTCCCTGCAGACTTCCCCTCTCCAGGCGGGCACTGCTGTAAACCACCAGTGGGGTTTTGCATTTCACTTCCCGTCTGCTTTGGATTGTGTAACCAAGCCCCCAGATTCCCCATCCCCAAGATGTTTTACAGTGCCACAGGCCACATCCAAACCACAAACATGCCATACAACAGAGAAAACAAACAGAGCAGATGGGCCCCCATCCTGCCTGAGGCCTGGGGACCTGCAATCAAAAGCACTCCTTGCTTTACTATAATATGAAATGAAAAATAACCTGGTGAAATGTTCATGCTCTCCCCAATTCTTTGAGTACTTTCTAACCTAAGCTGAACCCTTCTTTTCTGGTCTGTTTGTAGATCTTCAGCAGATTGGAGTAACACACTGACATCAGCAACACTTGACTTTCCTGAGGCTCAGCATCACAAAACATTGGGTTTTTTTCCCATTAGCATCTCCCCTTTCTCACTGCCAGCCCCTCAATTTAGACGTGATGACACCATGATCCAGGAAGACAATCTCAAAATAGAGTGGTACACTCACCTCCCATGTCTGCTGACTGGGAACGCAACCCCTCTCAATGGTCACCAAAATTCCATGCCAGGGAAAATAAGGGCCATTACTAGAAGCCTTAACAGGGCACAAACAGCTCATGTCTGTAGCTGTCTGCGGTCATATGATGTTATGTCTGTAAAATAGTATGATGTTGGAAACCTTCAAAAACATGTGAACACCTGACCTTTGAACCCACAAAACAGCATCAGCCAAGGCCCCCAACTGTCCTGAGCCTTATAAATGCACTTTGCTCTTCTAACTGTGTCAGACAAGGGATGCAGAAGGAAGGACTTTCCTTTTGGCTGCTCCAAACTCCTCTTATAAGGAAACCTTTTCCAAATGAGTCATGCTGCAGAGGCTTTCAAACACAGCACTATTGAGCTGCCTTCTTCCTGTGGCATTTTTCCATGTTTACATAGCTAAGGAATGTGAGGTACTTCAGAGACAAGATATGTGGGCTTCAAAACGTTTAAATGCCAGAACTTTGGTATTTCATCTTCATCTGTGAGGTTTGGCTGATGAATATCAAACCTGTCACAGCATGGCAGGAAAGCAAAGAGAAAAGCTGTAACACAACAACTGGGCACCAAACCAGAGGCATTCGCATTGATCTTGCATAATTGCGCAGGAGGCTTTGATGACTTTTTTAACTCTTGATAGAAAAGTCTAGAGTTTTGCATTTTACAGGAGGTGCTTCCAAGTTCCAACCCCAAAATGAAGAACTTTTATCTGTTACTCAAATGAATTAAAAACGAGTAAACAAAACAGCAATCCCAAATCAAGCAAATGTGCTTTGCTTCCTGAGCACACTCCAAAGCTGGACAAACCACTCAGGATTCTTGCCTGTGGGGGAGCTCTGGGGAACAGACAGGGAAAGGGAAAGCCCAGCTCCATCACTTAACAAGGCATGGGGAGAGGCTGGGAGCTCATAGCCAGCTTTTCCTTGACACTTCTTCCTCGCCCTGAGTGTATGTTTTTATTACAAAGTGGGCACCATCTACCCATAAGATTTCAAGAAAGAACTGTTTAAACATATGAGCGAGACAGGATTAGATTTGCAACTGTTCCTGAGGTTGTGTTTATACAGTTGCTGCATAACTAGAAAAAAATGAATCCAAGGAGTAGAGTATACTTTAGGATAACAAACTTTGGCTTATGTGGGGCTGAGACATTATCCTCCTCTTACAGATGCTCACTCACTGAGATGGTCTAATCCAATAGGTTAGTAAAAGTAAAGCCCAGTTTTAAGTGGTTAAAATTATTTGGCTTCTTTCATGTTTATACTAAGCATGTCTGTATCCATTTCTGGACCAGAGACCAGAAGGCCTGGCTTCTTGTCCCACGCTGTTCATCACTCCACCCTCTCTGGAGGTAATCACTCCTTGCTGATGGGTTTATTGCTGTCTATATGGGTTACAAATCAAACTAACCTTTGAAGCAGAGGTTGAAATGGAGCAATATTCAGGGAAAGTGTGAAGCCTTGTCTCTTCTGAGTTTATCAGGAATGGAGAAATTAAGAGACAGTGAGCTGATCTCAGTCTCCAGGCTTGCTTTTGTGCTGCTTCTGTTTCCACAAGAAACGAGATAAGATCATTGATCAACTCAAAGAGAAACTCCAAGAGAAGACAGCCAAACTGAACACAGAGAGCTCCTACATGAAGAAAAACACAGACCTCCAGGTCCACCAAACCCAGAAGAAGTGCAGCAGTGAAGAGAATGCCCTGGACAAGGAAATCCAAGTAAGCCCTTCCCCATGGTCTGCACTGGAGGGCATCCCTAGCTATAAGGGAAGAGTCTTCGTTTATGCCTTTATTCCTTCCAGATGCCCTTCCTGATCTCCATTATAGTCATCAGCACAGCTGATTGAAGTGTATCAGGAAAATCATCAGGGTTAGAAACCTTTATGTTTTCCATTGCTTCTGTGTCGTACAAACAGCAACAGCACAGAGGCATGGCTGCAGGACACAGGGAATGCTTAAAGTAATGCCATTGTCAGAAAACCAGACACATAAGTATGTCCAAAGGGGTAGTTACAAGGGTATTTAGCAAGACAGGCATTGCCCCCAGCAGAACATATTAATAGAGCTCCTCCTGTGGCCATAAGCTGAACTGGACTAGAAAACTGTTGTGCTTTTGCATGCATCTTTTTTGGACTGATCACGGTCTGATCTAATCGTCCCTATTTCATGGATGGCCCAGGGGCAAGGACTACCTGGTAATTTAGTCACTGGAAAAAATGCCTGTGGACTACACAGAGCTCCAGCTCCAAGTTGGCCTTCAGCAGCAGTAAGAGTAGAGAGGTAAACATTCTCTCATGTTTTCTGTCTGCACTGATTACAGAATTTGAGGAGTAAAACGGATGAGGAGAATCAGCTCCACATGGAGACTGAAAATTTCCTCAAGCAGCAATATCAGGTATGTGTGACTGTCAGCTACTGTTTAAAATGGCAACCTGTAAGCATTTTGTCATCAATTACTGCCTAAAGGAAAACAGTTACTGCTCCACTAATGTAACAGGTTCGTGGCTGCTCCAGTTCTAATGGTTACTCATCCTCAAGTTTTAACCAAGTTCTCCCACACTTGGGATTAGCTACATATTGATATACTTCCTTAAAATTAGGGTTCTTGTAATAATTGGCATTGCTTATTCAAGTGTTGCAGATTTTCCCTCCCTCAGATAGTTGTATTTGGCTAATGGGAAGTTTGTTTAGACCTTCCTTGGCAGTATCTGGGGCTCCCAGCACCTCTGTGATGAGCACTACTACACAAGGGCTGCACCGAGGGGACACTGAGGAGGGAACCACACAAACTGCCAGACCAGTTTTGCCTTATCTTTATCTGAGGAAGAATCAGGGTTGGAGAATTGCCAACTCACAACTATATTCACATTCTCAGCAGGAACCAACCATGAATGTCCTTGTGTTGTTAACATTGCAAAACCTCTCACAAATGATATGACTGCCAGAAAACCTGTAACTGCAAGATACCTGACATCACTGCCAGCACCAAATTTAACAGGAGATAACGTTTTAAAAAATGTAATCTGAGTGCAAACCAGTGCTGTCTCTTGTGAGCAATTAAACAGAGTGCTCTGTACCCCAGAGCCATGGTCTGATGAACACTCACAGCAAGGGGACTGTCCAAGTACACACTGCAGCCTGTCTGACCTTCACCACACAGCAAAGCTCCAGCCCCTCTGTGCTCAGACAGCAGCTGGTGGCTTTGCAGGGGCCCACAGAGAGGAGGATGACCGTGCCCTCCATCTCCCTTGTGTGTCCAGCTGTGATGCCATAATGAGATTGATGCTTTTCCTCAGATTATTTTTCCATGGAAGCAATCACAGTTGTTGCTATGGAGAAGTCATTGGTGAATGGAAGGAAGTCATCTGTGTGACTGTTTCAGAAACACCTGCCCTATTCACAAGTGAGACAAAGCCAAGTTCACAACCTGAAATAGCGTGAAGTGTTGTCTCCTGGGGCCTTTTTCCTGGTGCTAAATCCAGAAAGCAGATAGGGAGTTGGGCAGAGGATAAAAACTTTGCCCTTGACAAATTGTTTGCTTAACCCCCACTCCCTCTGTATACACACACACACACAAATGAATGGCTTCTGGTTGTCCCTTGCTTCACTAGGACTGACTCTGCACAAAACTAACCCCCAGTGCTTCTCCATCTCTCATGCACCTCTGAAAGTCTGACGCCATCTCCTCATCCCTGTTCTAGTGCTGTGGCTTCCATGGTGAACACCAGCAAGTGGCCTGCAGGCCACCAATAATTTATCTCTAATCCTAGGGGCTTGATCCTTCCAAGATGAGAAGGAAACACTGACCATGCACCATTTACAGGACTCTCACCACCATTCTGAGAGCAGGCCATGTAACAGTAACAAACCTCTCTCCTGTGCGCTCTTTGCACCATGCTGAGCACCACCTTCTCCCCATGCAGAGGGTGGAAGAGAGGCTGGAATACTGGATGGAAAAGTATGAAAACGACACGGACGCAAAAGATGAAGAACTGGATGACTTAAGAGCTTTAAAGGCAGAGAACATGGAAACAATGCAGCAATTTGCCAAGGAGGTAAGACATCAGCAGCATCTCAGTCCTCAGCCATGCAAAACTGCACTGGGCTTTTCCCTATCCTCATTCAGATAAGGAACCAGGATCATAGGAGAAAAAAAATCATTAATCCTGAGGCACAGTGTGCAGTTTTAAACACTGGGTGGTCCTGGGAAGGCAGCAACTGAGATGTCCTCTTCTATTTGCCACCTGTGACCTCAAGGAGGGATGATGATGTTTCCCCTACAGCTATTTTCAAATATCAGAAAGTACTGAGTGAGCTCCTGACAGCATTTGTGAGAGGCAAAAACACTGGCCCATCCCATCAGTACACCTCACCTTAGTTTACTGCCTTAGTCTGAACAAATCTGCTCCTTCCAGCTCCTTGTAAGAGGTAAGGCAGGCTGGGACTGGAAAAAGCAGCTCATCCCTTCCTGCAGACACGCACATTCCCGGCTGCACAGGGCTGCTATCAGGGAGCTGATTCCAGTTAGAGCCATTCCTGCCCCACACTGGGCTCTTGGTTACCTGCTGGGCTCTGACTACAGCGGAGCAGCAGCACAAAGCAGAGAGAAGTGTCTAGAAAAATGTGTGTTTTAAAGCCAGAAGGAATTACCTTGCAATCATTCCTTACAGTCAGCGGGTCTGTGATGATGGGACTGAATTAGATGTTTTCCTGCTTGTGGGCTCATTTTTCACTCTGTGCACTGTCATCTCAGCGTCCCAAGTGTGTTTGCACATCATCTGCTGCTTAGCCTGGGGACCACACATCCTCCCCACCAGCTGTTGCCTGGGACACCATCAGACAGCCATTTTACAGCACAGGTTCAGGGGGTTAATTACACCCAGGGCATGAGAGGTTCCACTTTGGCAGCAGCGCTAAGTGCCTGAGGACTGATGGTGGTAATGAGCAACATTTGCCATCTGGATTCAGGAAAGATCAAATGGAGGGTGGGGGAGGAAGGTCCACACTCACACATTACCCCTGGGCTGCCCTGGAGCTCTCTGGTGCGCAGTGTGGGGATCCACATCATGACCTACAGGCCTGAGCAGTCCTGGCAGGGCTGTGGAAAGTGAGTAGCAAGGATGAGACCTGTAGGCAGCCAGAGCAGAACAATCAGGATCCAGGTGAGCCCTGCCCTAGCAAGTGGCTGGGCACAGTGAGCCTCAAAGGCTGACCCTGCAGTTCAGGGAATGTGTGTCTCATGTGGCTTTTGCCACCCCTGTGCAATCTTGCAGTGCCTGACATTTGAGGAAACCATCATCACTGACCGGTCACAAAAGGAGGCCGAAGCAAAACAGCGAGAACGGGATGACCTGGAGCTGAGGAGCATCCTGAAGGTAACAGGGAGTAAAGCTAAGGTGGTGCTGCTTCATCAGCAGCTGGGAGTTAATAATCTGTGCCACAGGCTTTGTCCAGGCAGAAAACAGCCCAACAAAGTTGACTAGTGTGGGGTGGCACAAGCAAAGGGTAAAGCGTGTCTCTTTCTGAGTGGGATGGACTTGGAGCCAGCAGCTGGCTGCAGGTTTGAGATGGGAGCCAAAGAGGAGAAGCCAGTCTCCTGGACTGATCTGAGGCTGTGCCCATTGCATCAGCCGCACCACATGGGTGATACAGGGCGGGTTGTGGGGCAGTGCCCCTGCTCGTCCCTTGCTACCAGCAATAGATGCCCTGGGCCCAGCTCTGGATGCCTCCAGTGCAACCAGTGCTGTGTGGGCTGGGGGTTCCCTCCTGAGACTGGAGGAAAGGAACAGGAAATACTTTCTGGGCACTGAGCTGTACCAGGTACCCTAGCAAGACACTTCCCCTGAGGCCTCTCTCTCACTTCCAGCTGCAGGCCTGGTGGAAAGGTATGATGGTCCGCAAATTCCTTGGCCCCTACCAGGCCCTTGAGAAGCTACTGAAGGAACAGCCACCAATGCAGAAAAAAACAGGGAAGAAGGAAACATCTGGAGCAAAGAAAAAGTAAAGAAAGTGGCCACAGATGTGCTCCAGGTCTGTTGCTGGGCAGGGCACTGTGGTCTGTCTGTCTGACAGGACAATAAACTGTGTAACAGAGCTTAGGCAATTCTGAAGAACACAGTTCGTGTGAGACACAGTTATGGTGTAGTTGCAGTAAAGATCTTGAAGCTGCCCTTGTACAGCCTTTGTACAGCGGAAAGTTTCTCCAGCACAAAGGGGATTTACATCAAAGCAGTGAGAAACTATATGCCCCCAAAGTGCTTTAAGGGAACAAGACATAATGGGAGGTAATCCTGTAACTCACTGGTGTGGGATGTTCTGCAGCCAGAACCTCTGCAGGTGTCAGAGCACTGACTGTGGCTGGAGTGCTGGTGTTTGCCGTGGCTGTGGGTCAGGCAGGGAGGCCAAGGCACTCAGAGCTGAGCTCCAGCCGTGCTTGGTGCTCTCCCTGCTGCCACCGCTGGTGTCAAGTCAGCAGGGGAAAACTGGATAGGCTGCAGTGTAAACACAAGTACAGTCAGAGCACACGCGTTTCCACTCCCACAGTCCTGCACAATGTCAGCACATTGACAGAACAGCTCCCAGTTCTGAGGGGAGGAACAATGGAAAGAGACAGCTGGATGTGCTGCCTACGGAGCTGGTCTGTCCACTGTCCCCACTGCCTCAGCCACTGTCCCTGCTCAGTGACATGGGGCTGTAGGCTGAACTGCTTTTTACCCAAGAGGGGAACCCGTTCTCCTGACACAACTGTTGGTCAGTCGTGTGCAGGTCTGTGCAAAAAGCCCTGCAACTGAACTTGTTTCTGACTCTCCCAATGTGGAAGATGAGCTCAAACCATACATTCTGTGCTTCTCTTTGTGACCAGACTGTCCTTGTCCCATCCAAACATCCTTGTGCCCAAACTGAACTGGGAAGTGACATAAAACATGAGCAGAGAGCCTTTGGCTCAGAACTCTGAATAGGAAGAGGGGCTGGTGCCCAACTACCAGGTAGAGACCTCTGTCCACGAGCGCTGCAGTTCCAGACGCTCCAGCTGTGTTCCTGCCAGGGCACAGGCACTTGCTTGAAACCTGAACGTGTTCCCATGCCAGCACTGGTACCAAAGCTGTGAACAAATTCACTTGCTTCCCATGCTCCCCCTGTGGTGGTAAGAACAGGGATCACTCCAGTCCGGTGCAGGCAGAAGCTGAGCCAGGGCTGTGCTTACACACCAGTGCAGGAGGCACCTCAGAACACCCCTGGGAATTACATTCCTAATTTTAACTCTTCCTTTGCAGGCACTGCTGACTCAGTACATTTCACCATGGACTCGGGTTTTCCATATGTGGTGGGTCTTAACAGGTGACAATGTGGCTACAGAGTCTGCATAAAAATGCTGGAATTTTTCCATCTTGGTTAACTATCACAGCTATCATAGAATATCCTGAGTTGGAAGGGACCCACATGGATGTATGAAAAGTAGAGAACCAAGGCAGCTCCATCAAAGGCCAACTGTGATGATGGGGAAGGGGAATAAACACCTGACACACAGGATGTGACATTCATTGATCCAACAGAAAAACAGCAGGAAAAAATACTGCAATTTACATAAGTTTTAAAACTTTATTTCAAATACCCATGGTTTCCTTTTATATTATCAATGTGCTAGAAGTTCACACTACTGGCAGAATACAAGCAATTTAAAATATACAATATTCAGACACATTTATATGTAACAGAAATTATGGAATGTATTTACAGACATACAGCACAGGATGAAGCTTTAAAATCCTTTACTCTATTAATTACACGTTTACACTGTTTTCAGAAATAACAAAATTAGATCACTTAGTAAAACATCACCATATCTATACAAAAGTATTTTTTAGATGTCCAAATTCACCTTACAAGTCCTCTGTTTCTAAAACAGTTTTTCAAAGAACCATTTATAGTCATAAAAGGGTAAAAATACCTGCCATCCTGCTGCTACTGAGAACAACAGAAGTGCTCTGGCACTGTAAAGAGTTGTCTGTGATGGATCTGAGGCAGGACATCGGGGTCAGAGCCTCTCAAAAGCCTCCCCTTCAAAGGGGAAGACCCAAACTGTGGCTGCTCTGCCCAGACCTCCCATGCCATCAGGGCCTCACCAGTGCCCAGTGCTCCACCTGGAGCATGTAACCCTGCAGGGCCTCAGGGCTCGCCAGGTTTGAGGAAGGATGGTGACACCATGGAGTCAGTGTAGGAACATCAGCAGCACGGAACACACAGGCAGATCCCTCTCACATCCCCCAACACGAACTCCCCAGAGGGAAAAGACAATTGCCTCTTTGCTTTAACAAAGAACTTTATATGTTTTCTTTCAAATGTTCTTTCCAGGGGATACAACAAAAATTGCACATAAATACACAGGAAAATCTGAACCCATTTTGCAAGAGAGAACTGAAGTTGGTTTGGTGCAATACATCAAACTGTACGATGAAACTTCAGGTTTGGATTTTTGTCCTGAACATCTGGATGAGATTTAGTGCTTGCCAGCATGAAAACAAAGGATTAAAAATGCCAAACTAACACGACCCCCTGCACTGAAACTGCCACAGTGAACACTGCTTAGAACAAAGTACCCAGTGCTGGCGACTCCCCACCTGCCCGGCCTCCAGACAGAGCCCTTTCCTGGGCTCAGCTCACACAGAGACACAGGCAAAAGCAAACAGCCCTCCCTTGCTGGCCAGACTTGAGCCCCCAACCCATTAATTCCTAAAAAAATAGTATCAATGAAATGTCAAACTTCCACCAACCTGGATAATATTAAGTTTCATTTTTTTAAGTGCTGGAATCTGGACTGGAGCAATCACCCTTGCAAATCCATGCAGGGACTGGTTTTCTTCAAACAGGGATGTCTGAACAGCCCACAAGGGGTGTGCTGCCAAATGCAACATGTCCCTGTAACAACACAGGTGACCTAATGTGGCAAACCAAGATGACGTCAGTGCCCCTCCCCCTCAAATGATGTGCAAACACACCACGAACACCTGTGTCTGTGCTGTTGCCTGCAGGTGGCAGAAGCTTCCCCTCAGCAAACTGCAGCAGAGACTTCAGACACCTCTATGTAACTCTGTAAGAATGACCAACTCTCCTCACATATGAAATTAAGTTAAACACAAGAGTGACTTAAGGGGGAAAGAATGCCTGTCTTGAGGTGCTCCTCCTGTGGGTACTGTGAATTACTGGCACTCTCATTCCTTGCAGGGCTCAGGAATGAGCATGAGGAGGTTTCTCTTTGCAGCTGGGTAGTTTTAACCAACCTCCAGGTGTTCTTCTCCATTTGCAACGTGATCAACCAATGCCAATAAGAAGGAAGCAAAATAATTATGTGAAATAAGGGATTCAACAGTTACCACACTGGTCCTTGAAATAAATACATGAAGTAAAACAGAGTGGAAACAGAACTGCAACTCAAAAGGGAAAAAATGCAGCTGAACCACTGGCAGCTCCCATGGCAGGTTTACTTCTGTAAAAATGACTTTTACCTAACCTGTTCCCATTTCTTCTTCCTTTATTTGCATAAAACCCTCTCAGCGCATGCTGCTTCAAATACATCCCCAAATGGAATACCACTGATGCCAGGAATTGCTTTCAGAACCAAAGTACCATGTGTTAGTAACATAACATTCTGGGATGTTTTAAATTGGGCAAAACCAGACAAAGGTACTGCATGGGTGGAGAGCTAGATTTTGAGAGCTATTTTTCTGGGGGATAAAAAACAAATTATTGTAACTGATCTGGTAGTCAGCTTGGCCTTGTCACTAGGACCAGAGCACATGGAGTTGTTTTGAACATCATCTCAAGAAAATGCAAAATTGTTGGCTGCCTCTCCCATTCCAGTACACTGCATTTCTATTTTTAAGGAAAGAGGATGTAATGGCAGTTCTGCAAAACCACCTCATCCCTCTACATAAACTGCAATGATACAGGGATTTATTGAAAGCCTTGTCAAACCCCCCAAAGAGAAGCTGTGTTTGCACAGACCCTGCTCTGTCAACACCCTGCCCACCTGGGGAACTCAGTGGGTTCTTAATCTGATCCACTGTGTGCCTGCAAGGGAAGCTTCAGCTCCTCCTAAACATATTGGTTGATACTGGGGTCCTAAGGACAGCAAGGCAGGTTGGAATTGTTCACACTGCAGGGAAACAAACCCCTGATTCCGATGAGACAGGGGAGATCTCCATCCACTGGTGCTGGAGAAATGTTCAGATAAAGACATGTTAAAACCCAAACAGAAAGTGAATCCAGCAAGAATTCTGACGGGATTAAATAACATTTGAACAGATCTGATTCAGTATCTTTTACTAAGGTGTTTCTGGTGGAGAAAACACGCGGTAATTTTTCCCGTGGGAAAAAAGTAATGTTTTTTTTCCTTCTTCAAATTTTAGTAATGAGGACATGCCAACACAAGTTACAGCTGTGTGAGGTTCGATCCTGTTATCAAACACTGCAGGTTAAGATTGTGTGATGCAATTTTTAAAATATTATAATAGAAATAGCTGTAGTTCTTTGGAGGCAAAGAACCCACTTCTTTGCACCCTTGTGGGTAAGGAAAGAAATTTAATTCCCCATGTGCCCACTGCAGCAACATCCTTTTTCTTACAAATTCCCCTAGGAATTGCTTTCCAAACTCTACACCCATATCTTCTGCCTGCAAGGTCTGGCTCCAATAGCCAGACACTGGAATTCCTTGCCCTCCTCCCAGCCCTCATTTTTTTTAAGTAAGGGGCAAAAAAAATTGATAATAAAAAATGTTACTGGAAACTGTTGTGATCTCCGAAAAAATGGAGAAATGAAGTAAAACATTCCTGTCAGGAATCACGGAAACTCATTTCCTTAGAACAGAGCTCTGTGTGTTTGGATGCACTGCATGGGCAGTAAAGTCTTCAGGTCCTTCTGCTTAGCCAAGGTAACCCAAAAGGTCCCGGAGGTCTTTACACAGCAGACAAGTGGTGAAGTGGCTGCTGCTTTGGGGGTGCCAGCTCCAGGAGCGCCTGGACAGTCACAGCTACCTGTGTCAAACCCTTCTCTTCTAAAATATGCAGAGGCAAACATAATTGCTCCTGAATGGGGAACAAAACAAAGACAAAAACAAAATGGATGAAAACCACTCAACTGAAAAGAAAAAAAAAAATTAAGCAAAAGATGATTGAAATATGAAATGTTATGGACAGGCAGCGCGCACACACACACACACACACACACACACAGGGGGAGGACATGAAATTTCTGCTTGTGACAAAAGAACCATGACCCTGATGACTCAAAGAAGGTAGCCTTGGGTTATACCCTGTGTTCATGTATATAAAAAAAACTGTAAATAAGAATTTGAAAAAGCATTGTGGGAGAAGAGGGGAATAATGAACTGTCCTCTATCTCTGCCCATGCTGACAGGGCAGTGGTTTATGAAAGTAGAAAAACCTGAGGAGGGGGAAGCTTCGCTTCAACACAATGAACTTGCTAAAACACAGAGCAGGAGAGGAACCACAGCAGCACAGCTTCCTTTCCAAATCACACCACCTTTTTGAGGGAGTCCTGTGGGACTGGCCTGGTCACTTACAGCCTGAGGGGAGCCCTGCTGTGAGCAGGGAGTGAGTCACCATTGCTCACTCATCTCCCAGAAGTGCCCCCAGCTTACAGGGTGACCCCCAAAAATCATTCTGAGGAATAACAGGAATACGCAGAATGCAAAAAGAGGTTTCAAAGTGTTTATTAACAGTTGTGCTATTCTCAGTCTAAGATGTATTTAAAACCTCATCCTACAGACGTTCTTGGCACTTCCTGGCCATCCTTACTCCACAACAGTCAGAGTACATGTGCAACAGTTCTCTGTACCTCTAGAAACTCCAAGCATGTCCCCCCTATAGAGCTACAGAGACTATTTTGCATGTGTTATTTTGCACCAACTGGCATTTCTGCAGTCCTCGAGTCTTTACTGACTTCTGATGTTAAAGAAATCCTTCAGCACAAACCATGGCAGCCAACACTCCTCCCGCAAAGCTCCGAGTGGAGAGAAAGCAAGTGAACCAGACTGGAATTCTCACAGGAAGCCATATGATCAGGCTAAATACATTTTTCTTCCAGCAAATTTATGTTACTTTGAAAGAAGTGTGCTTTTTGAGAAAATACTTGTAAACCTGAGCTACTATGCCTTACCTTATTTTCTTATGTATGCAAACAGATAAGGGAAAAGCTTTGGAATGACTCCATACCACAGACAGCAATGACAAACAAAATTTAAAAACTGAAAGGCACTGTTAGTGTAAAACCCCTTGCAGCTTTTATCACAGTGTTCACTACAAGTTAAGAAACATAGGAACCAAGTTCATTCTAGTTCATACCAGTAAGCTGTGCAAAAATAGCTTACTTAAAAATAAAACAATCTCTCTCTGTCAAAGGTCCCCTCTTCCCTCGGCGATGTTTGGCTTGGACAGAACACTTTGGGTGGCTTGGACAGAGAGCAGTAGCTCTTTTACTTGCTCCTTTGTTAAATACTCACTTGGTGCTACAAGAGCATGTGAGATCCACGTACACATAACACATTTTACTGGTAGTGACCACATTTACAACTGAACTCCTGTGTATCTTAAACTGTGCTTCAGAGTTCCAGGTTATTGCTGGAATGCCAACAGCACTTGCACTGGGCTTACAAGACATTTACTGCACTTGCAGATGTAACAGAAATTTACTGAAGACACACTGGGAACAGCCATTTACTGAACACTTACCTGTGACTGGTCTCTGAGCAGAGCTCTCTGAGTCAATCTACACTCTGAGGAGACACGGTCTGTTACACACATACAGGGAGTGCCCTGAAGCTCTGAGGTGTCCCTGAGACATTAAAGCATTAAAGCACCAGGATGCTTCCCCTGAGGAGGGGAAAGCTGTGAAGCTTTATGGAAGACTTCCTGAGTTTTGTAAAACAGTGAAGAGTGCTTGTGCGGCCGGGTATTCTATTTCTGCAATTGCATGATACAAGGGTTTCTGAAAATGGGAGGGTAAAAGGAAGAAGGGAATAAGCATGGAAAAAGCTTAGACTGGGGTACCCATGATCCAGAGGCAACTCAAGTTTTTGGTAAGTTTTATCCATGGCACAATAAAATGCTATGACATTCTGCAGCATCTCACAGAATCTTTTCTTTCTGTGCCAGAAAACTTAAAGCTGTTGAAGGGCTTAATTCCTCTGAAAATTTCCTGCTTGGATTGTTGTGAAGTTCAAGCAGCTCAGGATTCACTGACAATGATTTTAAAAATCCTAACTCAAAATAATAAAGTATAGTCTATAAATCTGAGAAATCAAATGCTCTCAGAAGCAAGATAAGGGATTGGGGGTAAGGAAAGAAAGGAAGTTACAAAGATCTGTGGACAAAACTTACCAGACCATGTCTCCTAAGACTGTGAGATATCATCAAGAACACCAACATTGAAAAAAATACTTCACATTGTTTAACATTTTTCATCAGATAATCCTCAGGAAATTTACCAGAGTGGGTGCAATTTGCATTATACAGATGGGGAAAGAGAGGCACAAACTGACAATGCGGTGTCCCCAGTACTACTGCACTGGTCAGTAGACTACAGAATGCACCCAGTGTGTCCTCAGCTCAGCCTCAGGTCTAGCCCAGGGAGAGCACCTCCTCCCTTGGAAAGCATTTTATCTGCTCAATGTGACACAGCAAATACAAATGTGAATTAGGTCACTGATGGTCGCGTGGGTGCACCAATGTGTTTACACATTGTACTTGCCACTTCTGTCCCATCCATGGGAAACAAAGCACTTCATACACACAGCTTGACAAACCCCAAATCTGTTCCCAAGCACTGGAGCGATGGAGGGAGGAAGCAGCAGCACTATCCTGCAGCTAGAGAAAACAGACCCAGCGATAGAACATACAGAGCGTTAGCATTAGAGTACAGTAAAACACCACAAAGCCCCAGAGCTGAACGGAAAGGGAGACAAGACTGGATTCTTCTGAATCTGTCCCCAGGGAAAGAAGAGTCTCAACTGTTCTTTTAACGCTGAGGTTTAGCTGAAGAATGTCAGAAGGGGAACAAAGATTGTCCTGTCCAGAGTGTGTGAGCAGGAAGGGAAAACAGACAGAAAAAAAAGGTCAGTCAGTGAGCCATAGCAACATCCATGAAGCAACACAGTTATCAGACATCTCAGATACAACCTACATGTTTGAGAAGCACATCACAGCTGGTTAATTCTCACACAGGAATTTGCAAGACTCCCATTGCAAAGAACTCAATGTTTAGTATTCAGAGAGGTGCTGGTCACTTGTACAGCTCAAACATGGAACTATTCCTTCTTGTTAAGAACAGCAGTTTACACACACCTCAGTGAAAATTGTTTTTCTCCAGAAGTGAAAAGGTTACAGGTTTCTGAGATGCTGCTGGCACTGAGTACTCACCAAAGCTCATCTTCCAGATGTAATCTAGTTAATGAAAACGGCAGGACAAGGAATTGTTTGTGTGTAACTGATGCCTGAATGTAGCATCCTGCATCCTATTACTAATTAGAGTAGAAAAGTTCAGTAACTATTCCCACTGTGTGTCTTTCCCCTCCTTTTCCTGCAGGTAGCTGCACTAATCAATGAAATTTAGATGCATTTATCAATCTGTTCAACTGCCAGTTTCCATTGATTCAAGGGCTTTAACCACTGAAGTCCTACAGAAATTGCTGCTCTGCTGTGGTGCCTGTAATTAGCCTTTTCTAAAAGTAGCCTTCCCCTTAGAAGGTAAGTATTCCTACACAGATCCATGCTTCCAGAAAGCTTTTTGTTCCTGTAGTTAGAACTGAAATGAAATAACTGCAGGCATCTTTTCAAAAAAAGCACACTAGGCTGCCATATCACTCATTCATACAGGTGTCTTATGTTCACATTTCAGCAGGTGTGTAACAGACACGAGAGCAACTTTAGAGTTCAGGTGGGGGTATTCCACAGTTTTCCCAGGGAGACTCTCCTTGAATTCTTTCACATTACAAGATACATGAGAAAAACAGGAGTGTCCCAGACAGTAGGTGTAGCAGATAGAACAGCCTGGGATCACAAAGGACTTTTTCTTGAGTGGCTTTTGTGTTTGTTTTTAATTGTGGGTCATTCCAGTGATCTCCTCTGTACTGGAATCCCATAAAAATTACATTGTCATACTTGAGGGAGCTATAAATAGGGAAGCTGGGATGGAATTGCACAATTTTGCCCCAGATGAATTTATATGGTACACCTCTGCTGGGATTAAAAGTCCAAAGTTTCTTAGGGGACCAAAATAGTGCAGGATCCCAAAGGATTAATGATCACTTACAATTCCCTACCATGTTCCAACAGAATTCACCACTGAGCCATGTGAAATTGGCACATAGCTCAATAAATAGGGCATCCTAAATGCCCAAATGCCTGCAAACAAAACGATCTGAAAATACCAGAAAACCCTGCATGACTGACCCAAGAACTGCCTTTAGATGCATCTGGGACATGAGGCACTTTTCCCTTTCAGAACATGAAAGAAAGAAACCAGTACCTGTAACAGAAACACTAATGCTCAGCAGTGTAACAACCCAAATCAATTAGTGCACTTAAAGAAAAATTAAGAAACACATGATGTATTAAAACTATTTCTACTGAGACAGCTGCTGAGCAAGACAAAGTGCAAAGGACAGGACAGCATAAAACAGCATAACTGCACTAACAGGATAAGATAGACTATTTTATATGTTTCCACTAACTCTAGAGCATTCAAGTTTCAAAAGGAGACAAGGAACAGCAAAAGACAGACTTCTACCAAGAATTAGGATCTATGCAGAGACAGCTACCAAACATCAGAGAAAGGTAAGTTGTTGGTAAGACAGAGATATTTATGTGAGAGAATGATTGTGAAGGAACATGAAAAGCTTTGGAATAAAACAACACAGGCAAAACATTACCCAAATTTTATCCCACTTTTAAGCTGTCACATATCTAATTTTGAGAAAATGTAACTGGTTTTATAGAAAAACTATCCAGTTCTAAAAGCAGAATCAATCTGCATCAGCTATTATGAATCTGAGGCCAAACAGTGACTCAGACCTCTGATAAATTATATCTGACTTCACTCTGCTCCAGAAGACTGTGCAAGACTAGTCTGATCTATACTGAACAACAGCTTATACTTGAACTTCCTAAACTTTTAATAATTTTTCAAAGAAGTTTAATTTTCTGTAACTCACACAAAACTACATCTGAAACATTTTATCAGAATAGTAGAAATATGTACCTGAGGCACTCCAATCCTTCTGCAAGCTTCCAGGAAATTCTCCACGTTTCGTCTGCATTTTGCCATTGTAAGTTTAGGCTGCAAAGAAGCAAAGGTATACAGTGTTCTTAACTGGCAAGATTTTAAACAATTTTTTTTATTTAAATAAAACTCTTAATAAATCTCTTTGCCAAAAACATACTGCACTGACATAAGCTTGTCTAATTCAAAGCAGGCTCTGCTGAAGTTGCTTTTCTTAGAAAACCAAGCCCAATTTTCAAAGCTGTTTTATGAAAAACTAAGTTATGAATGTTGGATGTTTTTAAAAGAAGACAATTCTAAGCTCTGCAATATTTATATACACAGTGTTATGTAAAACTGGCTAATGCTTTTAGTGACTGCAGCACGATGATTGTAAAAATGGTTTAACTCTACTCCAGCCAAAACCAGAACATTGGCTTTCATGATGTGATTCCAGAGCAATTTCGTTATGTAAAGCAACCTAGAGTCTGTTGTGGATTACTATAATGCAAAAATATATAAATATCAAACCCTATTTCAATTAACAAAGAGTTAAAATAAATAAAGGTTAGATGAACCCAAAAAGTCGTGGCAGGAAACTGGAATTGAAGCTTGTGGCTTTTTGGCCTCTTGTAGATGTGTTTGATGTAGCTGTTTGAATTGCACTCACTGGCATTTTTTCAAGTGAAGGTTTTTCTGCAGTCAGCTTTCACAGCTTTCCAGACATAACACAGCACAGGCTCTGCCTTATTTCTGTTCTCAATGCTTATTCCTTTCTGGTCCAGGAGAGACAAGCTCCCTGCTCCTCTGAACAAGCTACTCACAGTACATGCGGCAGGAGCCAGCAGCCTCTGTGAGTTCAACACTTCCTTAAGTGGTGAGGCTTCTTCTCTCCATATGCTGCATTTCCCCACCAAGGAAGCAGGTTAAATGCCAGTGCTGACTTCTTTCTCCAGAAGGGTGAAGGGAATACAAAGATCACACTGTGCCTGGGGAATGACATGATGCCTCTTCTGCTCCTGGAGCCACGCGACCAAAGGCTGCCTCTTCCTTGGGATTCATACGACAAAGCCATGATTTAATTCCTAGCACAGAATATTCACCAGCACATAAAACCAGGCCATTGAAAAGATCTTCTCAATGACGTAAGTCTTCTGAGTAGTGCCTGCATGCCTTTGCTCTGAAAGATTCCACAATCTGTCTTAAAATGTCGGCGTGTCCAGTTCAATCCTACTCAAAATAACAAGGGCATCTGCCTATTCCCATCGAGTCCAAGGGAGAGAAACCACAATGATACACTTGCCAGCCCTGTAAGTGCCAGTTCAAATTCCAACCAACAAAAAGACTGACTCCAAAAGAAGGATAAATGAACACTACATGCATGTTTCATCTTCTTCCCCCAGGAACAATCTTCAGTTTTCTTCTTTATTCTTAAAATTTAAAGGCATTTAAAGTCTGCCCATACTACTTTTAAGTAGCTCATCCTAAATATTTTCACTGGACTTTGAATTCTGCACACAGATGAGGTAAATAATTTGCTGTTATCTGTATATTTTTGACCTTTCAGTGCTTTTCCTGCATGATACACAGTAATGTACCCAGATACAGATCACCTTCAGTGCTTTCCACAACAACTGAGACAGGCTAGGTATGAGAAACAACTTCACAAATTTTCAGACTTCTCTGTATGCTTCCCTCCTTGCTCTCAATAGTCTCCTGACACAGCCACCTTTTCTTCCTGTTATCACAATGGTATGACTGGATTTGTTTAGTTCCAGAAGATGGTGTTCTCCAAGTAGTTTGAGTATACTCTGCTAAAATTCCTAAGCAGACAGATTTGTACTGCTGTGGACACAGGAATCAACTTGGTCCCTCTGCCTGTTTTCACTGTCTTGTGTAGTGGGATGCTACTTGTTTTAGAGCATGTTGTAATTCCTGAACTTCCCAGATGTTTTTATCCTTTGAAATAATCTGTTTCAGTTTTCATGATGAACTGTCTCTTACTTCACTGGTCTTCAAATTAACATGTTTAGGGAGGACTTGCAAATGTTAACATTTGCTTACAATCCCTGTCAGAAGTAACTTCATTTAAATGAAACAAATCCAAATAGAATTTCTTTTAATGACACTTCAGACCTTTTTCAACAGGACAGATGGTTATTTTTTGTCCATGTACATTCACAGAGAATGCTCAGTTTAGCATTTGTCTGGATCATAGGACTTCGTTGGATGTTGTTTTGGAACAGCTATAAAATAGTGTCCTTATTACACACTTACAACAGCAGGGGAGGGGACGTGAATGCTGGGGACAGAGCGGGGCCGCACGTGGTTGGCCAGATGGCACAGGACGACACCGTCGGTGAGAGCCGCGCCGAGGTCGCTGGGCAAGGACACCTTCAGCCGCGACTCAATGTTCTGTGGAGAGAGAACACAGACACACAGGCACTGAGAGCTGGGCTCCTCCAGCTGATTCATTCTGCACAGCAGCTGGCACGAGGTGGAGAGCCTGCATGACAACTCTGTCCATCCTCGTAGCATTTCCAACTAGCTTTCTGAAGAACCCCAAGGGAAGCTCCGTGCACAGCTGGGGTCCAGAGCTGGCTGCAATCTGGGAGCACTTGAGTTCAGTGAAGAACAGTTTGCATTGTACAGCAAAGTGGACTAATACAACTATTATTCCAAAATAATGGAAATCATGATTGAGGAAGGCTATTCTTAACCCTACAGAGAATGGTTCTGCCAAGGAATGTGAAAATAATTGTCTTTGTGGTTTGGAGGACAACATGGTTAACAAAAGTCAAGACAACACTTTTGCCTTTCAATAAAGGCCTGAACTACTTAGCATAAACAGTCCTTTAAAAAAAGAGGCAGTTAGCATTTGTGTAAAAGAATGACTAAAAATTCAATTCAGAATTTCAAACTTACTTAAAGTGTGAATTTCATTGAGCTGTAATATTGCATCTAAAATTTTAAGTGTTAAAAAAAAATTAAGCTTACCCAAGAAGTAGAACAAGAGAGACTACATATAGAGCATTCTGAGATAAAACAAGAGAGAGTCTGCAAACAGCACCAAGTTTTGTTTTACTTCAAATAACTTTCTCTTTTTAGACAAAGATTTCTTTACTGTAACATTTACAAAGAGAAGGAATTCTCTTTGTCCACCTGGGACACCTGTCCACCTGCTTTTAAGATTAGCTTCAACAAGTAAATTCTTATTTATTGGGAAAATTCCAACAATTAGAACACCTCAAGGAATCCTTTCATGTTCTCCAGAAACAAGTCTTGGGCAAAGCAGAGCAGAACCTTAATGCCATGTGGCATTTTCCATCTTCATGTTTATTGACATTTTATCTGGACACAAACCAGGAGCGTGGTGGCCCTGAGCAGACAAGAAGCACAAACACACAAAACATTTCTGCTTCAAACGTTCTGCACTTAAAAAAGGATAAGGCAAGAATCAATGGACAGATCCAGAACACACAAGGAAACCATGCTGTCAGCATGACTGGCAGCAGTCTCTGCACTCCCATCTGTTTTTCTGTGGGCTTTACAGCAAAGAGGAGTTTAAAAAAAAAAGGACTGAAAGGGGACAGTGAGGTAACTTTCCAGGGAGTTCCTTACAAGTGTAAAAGCTGATAAGGAACAAAGGAAGCACACACTGGTGTTAAAAGCAGAGTTCACAGGACACTCAGAAGCAGGAGTCAGCATAGTTTATTTTACAGAATTTGAAGCTGACTTTATCTACCACAACCAACCAAGTGAACACCACTGCACCCATCTGAAAGAACCACACAGACTGTACCACACCTCTGAATTTCAGTCAACAGTATTGGATCAGAGAAACTGGTCCAGAAGACAAAGGCAGATTCCGCAGGTCACACAACTGCTACAGTGTCCATGTTACGGTTCCTGGCAGCACTCACCTTGCGTAGCTGCTCTATCAGCTCCAGCTCCTCCTCTCGCTGTTTGGAGATTTGTCTCACTCGAGGGTCTGCAGAATCATTAACAGGAGACAAGGCACAAGTAGAGGATGAAGCAACAGCTAAAACAGAAGCACAAAGGAAAGAAAATCATTAAGCACAGTGGCTCTGTGTCATTTGGTGCTGCACCACACATGCAGAATGGGTTCAGGACATTCCTTTTCACAAATCTATTTCTTTCCTTTGATTATTAACCAAACTAATGCTCTACTAATCTAAATAAGGTGTTCTTTAGAACATTTTCCTTTCTGTTTAGATTCTGTTCTGTTGGATAACAGTCATGCACAAACAAGCACAAAGTTTTGTCAGATGGAGTACATTTTGAAACAGTTCGGTCTTTCTGCAGAAATCGCCATTCTGCTGTATGCTACTGTGCAACACAAAATTTATCAAGCTGCCTTCGTGAGCTGTTGAAGGCTTGTGTGGCAAAGGTGTAAACACAGACCAGGAAGTACAAATTCTCACATTTCCACAGATACGACAAAGGAATATTTGACAGCTCTAAATAAAACAGTTTGCTCACAAAGTATGTAATGTCATCTGTCTAACAAATGGAACTCTAAAAGCAGCTTGATGATAAGGACCTGAAGTAACCAAACACTGCAAATCCCAGGTAATGCAGACGTCAATACAACATAGCAAAACTAGCTGTTTTCTGAGCTATATAACCTACCTTTCTTGGCTTCATCCCTGACAGCTGTTCGGAAAAGGAAACTCTCAGGTCGCTGGGAAGGGTTTCTATAGGAAGGCGGGGCTGCATGGCCAGGATATGGAGGGGAAAGGTGGACTAAACAAATGTGAAAAGGCACAGGAAAGGAAGGAGGAAGGAAATGGTTAGAGTTTAAATAGGAAATGGGTTCAGCAATGTGCTAATTAAAAAGAACAAACCAAAAATTTTAATATAATAATGACAAAATAAATTACAGCCATGCATGATAAAAGCACAGAGCAGGAAATGGCACTTCCAAGGACACTTGCATGCAAAGCACATTCCACATACCAATTCCAACAACTGTTCTGACTCTTGCTGAATGCATCTGTGTGCCAAAGCCTGTATGAAGGCCTAAACCAGCCAAACCCTACTCACTGCCTGCGGACATGCTTCATCCCTGCTGTCTCTTCTCTCATGTTTTTCTAAGGAGACCCAAGTAACTGGGTAAATTCTCAAACACAGCAGCCACATACAGAGATGGGAACAGATGCATCCTTCTCTTCATAGTACAAATAAACAAGCAGGTATTTTGATCTTATTTTTCAGAAGTTTTTTTTCCTTTCCCTGTTACCTGTCTGAGTGGTAGGTGAGCCAGTGGAGATAGTAGATCTGTCATCACTCTGTGAACAAAAAAGGAGAATATAAACAGTGCTAATCTGGAAAAGCTGTGACTACATTTTAATTTGCTGCATTTTAAATAAGGCTCTATCCATCTAAATGTGTTTCAGAAAAACAACCAGAAATGTGAAAAACCACTGCATGTTGTTCCCCAAGTCTCACCTCGGCAGAGACAGAGCTTTATCTTTTGCAGAAATGACACAAGTGCTTTTTTCTGAGGAAAAGGAACAATGAAACAGCACTGACAGTGCAATGAGAGACCTTTGCTAACTCTTCTTTCCAACCAAAAGTGAAAAAGTATTCTTTGCCAAGGGAACACCAAACCACAGGAATTTAGAAAAATGCAGAAATGGCACTTCTGTGGCCCTGATAAGGATACACCTCTTTGACACCTTTGCTAATGTAAAACTGCTATTTACTGGACATCTCTCCCTAGTGAAACACAGTGCGGTTTTATCACAGTGCTTACACAAAATGATTTCTTGTGAAGAATTCATTCAGTACAGCAGCTTACACAGAAGAGAAGGAAATAGGTAAAGATATCAAGTGTACTTTTGATGAGCTTGACTTGATCAAAAGTAAATTACTGTGCACAGAAAAAGCAACATCAAAGACAATCACGAACCCCTTGGAGCAGAGACTGGTTACCATGTTTTTTATAGATCAGGCCTTTTGGAGACACAGCCTTAAGCTAAGATGAGGTAATACCTACTAGAGTTTAATCGGGTGAATCGGATTCATACCCTACCTGAACTTTTGATTAGACGCTGACAGACTAACACCTGTTAAAACAGATGTGTGGATCTGAGATTTTTTGTTGGTTCTACTGGTGAATGAGAATAGCAACAGATACCTTGACAGGACTGAAGGCAGAGGCACTAGGCAGGGTAGTAGCACAGCTTTCTTGGTTCAACCCTGAGAGTGACTGAATGCAGAAAGAAAGAGAAGGCAGTAGCAGAGTTAGAGAGCAGCTGACAGGACATGCACAAAAGTGGAACACAGCAAAGTCAAAAATGAAGAGGTGACCATAATCACACTCTCAGAAGCATTCAGCAAGCAACAGATCCATACTTGCTAAAGTACAGTTAAAACCTGACTACCCTCCTGAACTTTTTGGCTAATAAGCTTTGGAGGTGCAATATTTCTTTTACACATAACACAGTGACATTAAAACCAGAATTAAGAATGGTGAGGCAAAAGCTTCTTCAGTAACACCTACACCATTAGAAAAAAAGGAAAATTTACCCTACAACGAGGCCACCATTAAAAATAAATAGCTTTCTTTTTAATATTTTCAGGATACTGTATATTTTTAGTAAGTTATTTTCCTACCAACTTGTTAAAATCTGAGAAACTCACATATAACAGGTTCAATAATGAACACTTTGTGTTTGCCACAAACACCTAATGCTGATCCTTGTGATTATATACAAAGTAAATGAGATTCTGTGGGTGGAATATACCCCCCAAGGAAGATGTCAGTGTCAATGTTGCCATAAATAAAGTGCAGCCACATTTCAATTATGACCAATATCAAAACCAACCAAATAAACAACTTCTCCTATTTACAGAACAGGGGCTCCAGCGTGCCCATTTGTCACTGACAGGTGGATCTAAAAGGCCAAATTCTGTGCCATTTTCAACAAAGTCAACATTTGACGACTGAATGGCTCAAGAATGAAACTGTACTTTCTGAAACAAAAAGCATTCAAGTAGCAAAGTGAGTTCATCACAGGAAAGAACATCAAATGACACCTAGAAACTCTAGAGGCAGTGAAAGACACATTTGGGAGTGTTAGTATTTAAAATGTTTGCAGCTATTCTTCCACTTCAGAACAGTACAGCCAGAAGGACTAGGAGAGGTTTATACTCAGGGCAAGCCTTACACACAAACATCTTCAGGCCTGTGCAGATTTAACAGCTGATCCTCAAGATAGCCTATTTCTCCAGAGCAGAGAAGGGCCAAAATTGTACGTTTGTTTTGTTTTGGTTTTCTCAGAGTTTCAAAATATCACCTGACTTACCCAACATATTACCCAGCACACAAGAACAGTAAAATTAACCAGAGCTAGGTGGGCCATAACATTAAGGTATGCATTTATTCCTGTATGAAAAGAGCAAGGCAACCTTGACACAGACTAACAAGAAGTCGCCACAATCCACGTACCCAGCAGTGGGCGAAGGGAAGGGGAACACGGCACAGCACAGGGCAGGACAATCACAACAGCAACACACCACATGCTCTTCACCTGTTTGCGAGTCCCTGGCCTCCTTTTAATGGTATTGGTGTTATTGTCAATCTCAAACACAAAGAGAGGCTCAAAGCCATTCTGTCAGGGACAGTAAGGAAAGAAAGAGAGGGAAGAAAGGAAGAAATAAGGCAAAGAACAGCTATAAGAAAAGGCAAACAATACTAAAGGAGCCAGGACGCTTCAATTCAGATCCACACCACCCTCTGCACATGCTACATGTGGCCTTTAGGTCTAGCACTGAAGTCAGAGCAATCTCCCTCTGCCAGAAACAACTGTAGATACAGGGAGTGCCAAAGCAGAGCCCAACCAGCAGCCTGCACGAACCAAATAAGGATATTTTAAGGGAATTCAGTTATTAAACATTTGAATATACAAACAGATACCAACAGTCTGAGAGAAAACTCTAGGGTACAAATTAGCATAATTCAAGTTCTGCTTACTTTACTCATACCATTATTATTCGTAACACTCTGGTGCTTAAGACTCTTAAAATGTTTCTGAGATCCCACGTACTAACAGTAACATGATGGCCCCAGGCCACGTTTGAGACCACAAGAAGAAAACACAATACAAAGAAGGGAGCACAAGGTAGTGATGACACAAAGGTTGTGAAAGGAGGAGGTCACTGCAGCTGCCTCATACTTATCAAGTACCTCAGGGCTTCACAACAGAGAAACTGAGCAGCAGCTAGAGAGGATGTTTTGGTTCTTTTTCCTTCCATAGCGCTAACCTTGTAAGGGACAGTATGGGAGAAAACAAAAAGATATTTGGAGAAAAATGAGATTTAGAAGCAATGAAGGCCAAAATTATTAGCCAAGTCTGAAACCCTGATACCAGCTCAACAAGCACTCTCAGTTGTAATGAATGGGACCACCTTTGTGAGAACAAGAGGATATGGCTAATATAAAACTTTTACTTTCTCAGAGAGGCCAGTGACTATATTTATTCAAAACCATTTTACTTTAGTCTGGCTATCACAGGTCAACACAAAGAAATCCACCACAGCATGCAATGAAGTACTACAGCCAGACTCCCCTTCCCTTCTAATCACAGCTATGCAGGAGGAACTACAATGAAACTGAATCCTTAACATTCACAGAAGACAAGGGCAATCATTTGGTGACTTCAGACTGTCCTGAAGTGGCTTATAAAGAGGAGAAAATGGTCAGAGTAACTCATGCAACATGAAAACATTTTAATTTTAGTTAGTGATAAAAGACAAGAAGAAAATGACCAAAAGAAACACTAAAGATTTTAAAAAGAAGATTCACAACTTAAATTTTGGTTTTAAGAAATTTTATGTTAAAGCAGTAACAATACCAGAATGGCAAAGTAGCAAAATAAAAGAAAGTTCACTTGCTTTCTAACTACATATTAGGCTTAAGGTTTTTAAAACCTTTTCCTTATGTCCTCAGATATTTGACCTAGCTAAATGAAATTTCAAATCAATTGGGCAAAATGTCAAATGGAATGCAGCAGAATATAAAAAGGTAAAAGTAATTTCAACTGTTAAGACAAACCTTATTTAAAAGCAAATTGATGAACATTTCCTTACTGTTGAACATTTTCTTACTATATAGTATATATTTGTGGAAGCAAAAAATGGTATAAATTTATGAGATAGTATGGGCTTAATGTTCCAGTCACAGTAACTGCCAGAAGCAGCTGCCCTGGCATATGTCATCATTAGACACAGTGTATTATTTCCACTACAGAAGAGAGCTGCAGATCATACTTCAGCAGTTCAGAAATCCCAGCATTTCATATACTATTATAGTTTAGTGCTGCTGAAAAGAGGAAGGAGTTAAAAGAAAAACGATCAGAAAAGTGATCACTTTCAAAGTTTCCCTGCCAGCCTGGTCACTTTTTTGTGAAGTGAAAGGATACAACATACTTAAAGTCACAAAGGAAACAAACAGCAATAGAAAGTCAATTTCAAAGTAGTTTCTGAAAAGTCTATTAATTTACAACAAGTGTCATGTGATCACACAATCAAACAGAAATGGAGTCCTTAAAGACATCTTTAAAATACTTTGCAAAGATGAATTCACTGACAACAGTGTCAACTCTTAAGAAGAAACCGGAGAACAGCAGTGGTTTGGCTTATCTAAATACGAAAACACATTTTAATATGCTCATTGGCTGTGATTTCTCTAAACAGGCACATGATCATTAAATCTCTAATATTTTTAGCTTTCTTTCTGTCCCACACAGTACTAGTGTGAGCAGGAAAACCAAAAAGTCTGAATAAAGACACAGTAAATATCTTGACCAACATGTTCAGGAGAGAGATATTCTAACAGAGTACTGCCTAAAGGAAATTTAGGCGAATAAAGGAAGCACATAAATCAAGGAAATACATTCTAGGCATGCAGTCATGCAGCAGCAAGCAAATCAGGTGTATTTTTTCTTTTATAGACATGGATTATGGCATTATAATCTTTAATTATGTTACACTGTTAAGATGCCATAAAGGAAAGAATAGCATAAAACATGAATTATGTGCAAAAATGTGTTTATTTTGGTAAGTGCTGAAAACAGATGATCTTTAAGACAATTTCATCAATAAATAATAAAGTGGTATGAGGAATATTTCATGATTTTTAGCATTCACATGTAGAGCATTTTTTTCCTCTGCCAAGTATCTCTGACCTCCATGTGCAGGATGTAGACAAGTTAAAGCAGAAGGCTGTACTTGAAGCATTAAAACTGCTTACTTGACACTGAAGAGCACATCAGTTAGGAGGCAGCTGAACAGAGAAGAAATCAAACCAGAACAACTCGAGATCAATGCTTCATTTTAGAAACTGTCCTTTACTATCAGTAGTTTTCTTCTGCTCTCAGCAAGTCAAACTTCTATTATTTTGTGGAAAAACATCATGTATTATTAACAAATGGCTGACAGCAAAAGCGTCAACATATTCATAATGTTAGTTTGCAGTTAAGTTCCTTTTCAATAGAGGTGGTCATGTTTTATGCTATTTAGATTAGCTCAAACAGTTGGTCTAATCTGAGCAATCGTAACACGTTATTTCTATGCTCTAGAATCTCCCACGTAAAAGGCCATGACGTGCGGGGTCTTACCACTAACAAGGCACTATCATCAGTATGCTGAGACCTTCTGGATGGAAAGGGACACTGGGAGGTGGGAGAGATGAAGTAATGTCAGAAACACACACAATGTCAGAAACACACAGTATGTGAACAGACAGACAATTCTGGAAAATGAACTGCTTGGTTATCTCACTGTGAGGCTTTTTAATACAATTCATGAAGTGTGTGTAACCCTATAGGAATATACAGCCACACAACCCATGAATTCCAGTGCATTCGTATCAAGGAATCAATTATTCTGCCTTCTGTGTTGTCTCAAGCAAATACAGAAAACTGTGCATTGACAGTGCTTACTCTGGTAGAACAAAGGACTCTTAAAAAGAATAAATTAAGAACAGAAGAACAAGGAGCAAAAACTACTTCAATTACCCCATATTTTGGTAACTTTCTACCAAGAATGAGTTAGTTGGAAAATGCTGCTAAGGAACTATGATCTTCACTATATTATTAAAAGTTTTGATCTGATTAACACTACCAAGTGAATTATCTTCCTCTGGATGCAAGTGGGGATGCCAAGCAGTGAAAGAGCTATTACTATGCAGAAATCTGATGCAGAGACTGATCAGATCAGATGTCATTTGGTCAGCTCGGCATATTCTAGAAGACAGTCTTGTATGATTTGTATTCCCTACTGACTTACTGGTTTTGATTATAAAGCTATAGTAGAGTAAAGCTTCTTAAAAAAATATTTATTCCTTTTTCTGATAGCCCTCAAAATTCTAATACTTAGCATTTCAAGGATAGCTTGTGATCTAATAACAGAAAACTGGGAAAAAACTGATCAGTAAAGAATGACTATAACACAGTAATGTGTCTGAATACTCCTATTAGAAAATAAACTACTGCTTGCAACGAGCATGTTAAAATGGAATATCAAGTGCATTTTCAGCAGAGAACATATGAAACATACAAGAAACAATAAAACAACACACTTGGACAGGCAGTCTACACAAACAGAAGGAAATACTAGACTGCTCCCATAAGCTAAAAAACCCAACCCAAGGCTTAATAATGTGTGAAAAAAATATGCCATAACCCAGTTCTGAAGAATTCTCCACAACCACAAAAAAACCTCTGACATCCCTAGCAATAATCTTACTGAACTCTTACCTCACTATCCAGAGGACTTTGCTTCTGAGGACTTAAGGATGCTTTTTGCTATAGACAAAAAGGAAAAATGAAAATAATATTACAAAATATTAGAACAAACCAGCATAATTTACAAGTGTTTTAGAATAAAAGTCTTACTTTTTAAAGAAAACATGCATTGGGGAAATTGCTAGTTTACAGTCAGCTGAAACTTCACTGATATTAGTTAAAAAACAGCCTTCATTCCATATTAAACAGAAAGCCCAATTTTTTTTAACTGATGCATAAGAAATCCAAAATATAACCCAAGGGAGGAATTTAACTGCTAAGTGCTCATGAATAACAAAGGCAACAGAAGAACAAAAAAAAATGCAAATCCAAACCAAAAGCCCCAAGAGGCTCATCAATGAACAAAATGCATCCTATACAGCTAAATCTTTAACTGAAAGACTCAGCTGAATCTTTAATAAAAGCAGCTTTACTACAAAATAGTGCCAGTGGCCTGAGACTAGTTGGTGCTCATGAAGAGCATGGGTTCAGACTGCTAAAACCCTTTTTCTAAACTAACGTTATATACTAAATACATGCAATAAACTATTCTTTGTATCTCTGCAAATCACCCTAAGCCCAAAACAGTAACTGTAATATTTCTTAAATTTGTAATGGTGAGATTTGGGTAGGTCACCAGAGCAGTAAACAGTAAAATACATTAAAGTCAACCGGCATATCAGTAAGTTGGCACGTCATGCAGCAAGACTACTTCATACTGATTGCAGTGACAGGAAAAGTGAAGACCCAGTGTCCACAGAGTGCCTGATGTACCATAAGTCTGCACCCATGCTTTACCTGGAGGTAACTTACTTTATTATAAAATAGCAAAATAGATCAGGTAAAATTACATTTTTTTGTGTATGATTCTTTCCTCCCTGCCAAATTTGCCTTTAAAATTACATTGCCCCTATGCCTTCTCAGATAAAGAACCCTTTTTTCTTACACCAATCCTGTCACATTCACGCAAATGAAAATTGAGAGAATGAGGCAGATTATGCAAAACCTGAATTCTTTGCAGCAGTCATATTTCGAGTAAATCCTCCACTTCCTCCCCAGTTCTAGCTTTCCTTTTGTTAAGTTACAGCACCAAGACTGAATGGACTTATATGCTATTTGTCTGCTTTCTTTATAAAGCGCCCTGCAAGCCCAGGAATGTAATGACACAGGCAATTAGTTATAATTAAGGGATTCAGAAAAGATGAAGCATCAAGTGGGTACTAAAAGGATGCACCTTAACAAAGTCCAGGACAGCTTCTCTCTGGATCTGCTTTGTTCTCATCCTCTCCTCCTCGTACTGAAGTGCTGCCAGCTGGGCCTCCCGACGGGTGCGTTCGATGTGCCTGCGGTGCAGCTCGGAATCTGTATTAGGCACCTGCAATAAAACAGTGCATCAGGCTGAAAAGTCAGAGCTACAGATGGCTTAGGGAGTAACAATCCATGTCCTATGGAAAAAATCAGTTTGTTTTTGCATCAAACTCATTAAGAAGAATGAAACAGTAGAGTACAATGTATTACCTGACTGTGGTGACTTGACAGAGAGAGAAAATAAGGCGAGTCAGGTAGGGGCCTGGCAAACACAAAAACACAGAGTAAGTAGATCTTTTTATCTTAAATACAAAAATTTTGTATACATGAATTGTCAGGGACTCACAAGAATCTTATCAAATAAGAAGAGTAACTGTTTAGTAAGCAAATGTCTTTAATTGCTGTGATAATGATTTAGCTGACTGTGCATCACAGATTTTGTGCAGTCATTTCTATCTCTTCTCCTTAACTGTGATAAAAGTTTTCTACAGTGCAAAATGTACCAATGGGATTGTATGTATGGCCCACTGCATCGAGATTTGCAGTGCTTTTTGCCCATTCTCTAAGAGTAACCAAACCAGCAACTTTCCAGATGGTCCTTATATAGAGGAACAACCAGCTACTATGGTTATTTGGGTGGAAAGGGGAAGTAACCAAATTAATCAGTAGAAACTGTGTTTCTTTTCCCTACCTCTCTGTCCTGTCCACATAACTCCTTAGTACTTGGTGATGCTCTTTGTCCTGCATCAAATTTAGAGTTTCAGGTCTTCGTAATTCATCTGTATCCCTGCAGGCAGACACCAAGTGGAAGGGGGATTGGCCACTGACGCATATAAACTACTGTCAGATGAATTCTTCTCTAAGTTACAACTGTTTTTCTAAGAGAATTGCCCAGACAATTAGCTTCAGATAATCACAAAGGTGAAATTTAGTAAGATGAAAAAAATCACATTGGGATACCAAGTCAGATCACAACTACTGCAGTTCATAATTACATAAATGTAACTTGCATTTTTAACAATGATTTCAAAACACGCAAAGATGGACTCTCTTTTTTCAGACTGTATTTTGGTTATTGAAGACCTTATTCTGCTCTGGGAAGAACAAAATTACGTTTAAACATCCATATGCTTTAATAATTTCAGAACAAATCTGCTCACTCCCCTAGTCAGGTGATGGAGGCCTAACTCGTGCAATAAAGGCCATCAAAATAATGACGTAAGCAAGAACCCATCTGCCTCTTATCCATCATATCAACAGTAAGATAGAAATTCTGCAGTCAGTTCTTTGCTAGAAGACAGCTGGTTAGGACTGAAACAATTCCCAAGGTCCACAGTCCACAGCATGTTCCCTGCCATGCTGGTCTGCCCACAAAGTTGATGGAAATCAAAGAGTTTGCTCTTGACAGCCTAAACTCCTTGACCTTCGCTCCAGGGACAACTATGGAACAGAGACACACTTAATGCATTTCCAAAAAGTGTCAGTCCAGCTGCCTGTGTGTAGACTTATGACCTTTTCTGCAGGGAGAAGTTTAAGAGATGTGGAAGACCCGTATGTTACAAGTCTCTTCTGCTACTTAAATTAGCACTGAAGCACATGACAAATCCATTACTGTGCTGTTTTGAACAGACAGGACTGGGTTCAGCTGAGTGCCAAGAAGTGTATTCAGAGCAGAGTACACAAAGCTTTGTTGCATCAGGAATGCACCACAGTCTGTCCAGGGGCACAAACTGTATTTATTGAATTGAATCAACTAATAGAAGTATTCTTGAGATGAAGTCTGCATTACATCCAACTCTAAGAGTTTTAATGGCTCCAGCACACTGAACTACAAACTCAGAGAGGCTGCCTGCCAAGGCATTTGCACAGAATTATTGTGGAAGCAGTTTACAGCTTGTGGTTTCCACAAATGAAATATCTGACTAATACAAGCTTAAAATATAAAAAATTACTCATTGTCATATGGCTGTTTTTACACAATTTTGAAGGCAAAAACAACAGGACCTGTTTTTCATTATTAAGAATTTCATTCTGCTGTAGTGTAACATGAATTCATTTAGATTGTTGATTAATTACTTCCACATGAAGACCTGCTGCTATCCTTTAGTTAAATTTTAAAAACACTGGATTACCCTAGTGCACTACAATTTTCTTTATCATTAACATCTGTCTACATAAACAGCACCTCTCCCCTGGCTAACAAGCCTTCCCATATTTCCTTCAGCTGTATCGTATGTTTGTAAAGTCTAATTATTTTCATGTTTGACCACAAGTGTTCAAATAGAAAAATAAATAAGCAAAAAAATAAAGTCTTTCAAACTAAGAGCACCCACTGGATTTGAGAACATGTCAGACTGCTGTTTTACTTTATATACCTTATTTGTGGACATAGGATAAGGAATGCTGACACATGCTGAAGGAGTTACACGCCCTTAGATCAGTGCAGCTACTGTATCTACACATTTGCAGCAGATTTCAAAATGTCTGCTAAAATGTTGCCAAAACTCTGGAAAAATTTATACACTAATCTTGGTTTAATTTTCTCTTTCAATACCTTTTTATAATCTATTCAAAATTAACTTCTGCTGACAGTGTAAGTAATGACATACGTAAGACTAGCTGTTGTCTTTCCCCTGCTCCCCACTTGCAACAGGTACAACTGGACTGGTCTTCTGAGGGGGCTTTTCACATTCAGTATTCACTCCACAGAATACTGAAAAGCTTCAATAGGATATTAAAGGTTCTGTGAATTTTGATTATAGTTTCATAAGAAAAAAGCTATACATTTGCTTATTTTCTGGTCTTTTGACTAGATATCCAAAAGTCTTTTCTTAAAACTAACCACCCCTCACTTACGTTCTGTCCAACTATGACACTACTTTACAGAGAGGCATTCCCTACAATAAACTAAGTCATCATTAAAGGCTATGCGCACACTCAAAAAGTCTATTTCATTAAACTAAGTGACCTGTTTTCAGCTCTCACTCTCGTTCTATCCCTTCATCTCCTGATGTAAGCTCATGATTATGGCATAGAAAAGCACATTTTAAATTAAACTGACTCCCCCCCACAGTACTACAGCTACCAACAGTCAACCATGAATGTGACCTCATGGCTCAGGAGATACTCCACAGTAACTTCGTGATTCCTCTAAACTTGCAGTATGTTTACCCCTTCTGTCCTCTGTGTAATACAATTTAAGTGTCTCATCAAAGCACAAAATACATCCCAAGAAGTAAATATTAAATCAGCTTAAAAGTATACACTTTAATTAGGCAGACTTCTTTAATCAAGATTTAAAGCTTGATTTAAAACTGATTTAAAGCTGAGCACTGGCCTAGAATACCCACATCTTTTGCTCACTGCCATCATTAGAATTCAGATTCCTAAGCTGGAGCAGCATCTTATCAATACAGTGCCATGCACATTTCGGGCAACAGAAAACAATGCCATTTTCTAAACATGTCCAGTAAATATATGCTCTAAATTCTTCATGAAATTCTGGATAAAATTACTGTTACCACAGTAACTCTTACCTGTTTTGATGTAAATGCCGTCTTGTATCCTCTGTCCTCTGGAATTCCCTGATGGATGTAGGTTTTACTGGGGAGCTCTAAGCAAAAAAAACCCAACCAAACAAACAAAACCAAAACCAAACCAAACAAACAAACAAACAAAACCCACAAAAGAGTAAGTTAGCAACTTATTCAGAAAACAGTACATTCATATCAAACAGTCTCTTGCAGAGCTACATTTTAAACTACTGGTATTTAAGACACCTTACAAAGAAGCAGAAAACACAACTCAAGGATGCTCATTTCCAACTAGGCAAGCTCACTCTTATTCTTTTCTCCAGTTTAAATAAATATTAGTTTCAAGATTAAATATGCTTGCTGATAATTAGGAGTTTTAAAATTTCCACTATTAAGAATCCTGCAGAGAAGTCCACATAGGTAGAAAATAATTATTGAAATGTATATGCATTCTTCAGAGTTTAACTCTATAGGGGAACAGCAGTGTAGACTGGATTCTCAGAAATTTAGACTACAGTAGCTGATGATCTTCCATGATGCTGTAAAGAGAGGTCCCAGAGGGACTAAGAAAGCAAAACATGGGATGAACAGGAACACTTTGGGTTTAATTTGAGCTATGAAATACTACTGCCTTTCGTGTTACGTAAAAGCTTCTACAGACACCCATTAATGTAGGAAGAGAGAAACTTTTCAAGATTAGCTTGCCAATTTTCACTGATGCCTGCATGCAGGATGCTGTATTGCATACTTAGCCTTCCTACATAGCATTTTGCACTGTCTTTTGCATTGTCTTTTTAGAGAAACTATTGCTTCAGTAAGAGTAGTTTAATTTTTATGAATAGTCAGATGACAAGGAATAGCTTTTTTTGATGCTGACCAATGACTTTTCTGTATCTACAGCAAAAAGTCCCTGGGTTGCACAGCCAATGGCTGCCTTTTCTGAGTTTTGTTCTTGAGTCTGTGCTTCAAGTGGCATCAGCTTCTGAGACATGACACTGAATTTATGAGACTTGCAAAATGAATGCACCTTTCATATCTGTGTGACCGATCTTAAATACAGTAAAGTGGACAAAACAGGGACCAGGCTCCTACATGAAAGATAAAGATCCACCTTTTTTTTTCCCCCCCTTTCTACAAAAAGCAAATATGTTTCTGCTTCAAAACACACAAAACTTTGAAAGGACACATCTGAAGCACAGAACAATAATTACTGTTTAAGCAGATCAGCCACAAAGATTTTTTCAGACAAGTTACTCATGTAGTCTGTACAGTGAGCCACTGAACTGTGTAACTGTGTACACAGGTATTAAGACTGACAGAACCCAGAAGGAAACATTATGTGGCTGAAAATCTGTTTCTATAGGTTTGATTTCTGAGGACACTCTACTAAAGTGTTCCACCCAAATGATTTAACAGGAACAGTTTTCACAAAGGCTTTCCTGGGGTGTACGAATTTAATTAATTCAAGTAAAAGCACCACCTCATTAGAGATTCGCCGCTGGTCAATATATGCCATGAACTGTGAGCTGAGGCTGTCTGAGTCCATGCACTTGGGCTGCCTCACCTCTTCCTCCTCCTCTTCCGTGGCACAGCTGTCAATATAGTCGATCTGATCGAGATCATGTTCCACTTGACACACATACACAAAGAAAACACCCATAATTAGATAATCCACAGGAGAGGAAAAGACTCAACAAAGCTGCAATGTCAGGAAGCAAAGCCCTACTGTTTTGATTCCATCTGGGAACACTCAGTCTAAAAGCCCTTGGATTCTGCCAAGTCCACTAACATTGGACAAACGAATTTTGAAATAATAATAAAATTCATACTTTTTAAAAGGCAACAAGAAACATGTATCAAACATGTAGCTTTACACTGCTGGCTGCAGATACTTTTGCAGTGACTGAAAAAAATCAAGTAAATACCGAGATTTTTTTTAAATATCAAATACTATATATCAAAATGTCTGCTAATACCAAGACTGTACAATGATTTGTGTAAATTTTTGAATAATTTCTCTTGGTTCTAATTAATCTCTGTCAGAAAAATTTGAATGAATGTAACATTCTTTTACTAGTTCTATTACTACAACAACAAAATAGAGAACAGAATATTTACGTTACATTTATTCCATTTACATCTAGATAAGTGTATGGGGAAATGATGAAAAACACTACAGAAAACAACGAAATCCTTCTAAACTATATAAAGGCATGTGCAATTTTATTTTAAAAAGAGGAATTAAAAAAGAAATTAGGAACCACTAGATATAAATTAGAGCAAGAAACAGCAGTTTGGTTAGTATTGATCTTCCTTTGTGTGGGAGATATTATGTAGGGCAATTTTTTCACTTGTCACTGCTTTTGCACATTCTGCCCAGGGATTCTGAAAGACATGACATTGAGCAAACCACCCTGGTGAAAAACACTGTGCTAGGAATGCAAGGGAAAGCATAAGCTCCCTTTCAGACCACTAAAGCTTTCTTTTTCTTAAAACTCTCCCCCAAACTTGCTCCAGACTCTCTTGTAGACATTCTTGTTCTACTCCCCCGCCCCTTTCCTGCTTGTCTAAAACAGACTTCTCTTTGCCTCGCCACACAATCTAGCAACTGTTACTGCCAAAGCCACCTCCTCTGCTACTACAACCATCCAAAACAACATTCCTATATTGGCTTCATTAAATCTCCATCTCAATTATGAATTTAAAAAACAAAAACAAAAAAACCAAACAAGCCATAACTCCCCTCCTTTCCAGACTTGCTTACTAAATAATAATAATAACACAACCGGCACCACCAATAATAATGCAGCCAAGGGTTAAAAACACTAGTATCTGTGTTAGGAACACAAAACTGGAAAGCATCTGGATCTCTGACAGCCACATGCTATGGCTTGTGCCCCTCCCAGATACTCCTACTCATGAACTGACCCTGCTCCAACTTAAAAGACTACAAGGCACTTTGAAATCCCTGGTGTGCAAAACCCAAAGAACAAAATAAAGTCATTCTGGGAGGCAGAGCTGGCAGCACTACCTGTTATTAAGGCTGCCCAGAGCTTCCCATGGCACCATGTCTTCAATTCTTTTAACTGCCAGAATTTAACTGAATGGATTTTTATTCCCCATTAATGTATAAAAGACTGGGAGTCAACTAAAAAGTTTCAGGTATTTCCAGAAGGTGGCAAATTAAAAACTCTGGCAGAGAAGTGCAAGACCAAGAAAAGAGGATGGCAAAAGACAAAAGTGGGGAGGAGAAGTAAAGAGGGAGCTGGGCACAGATTAGGTATAGCTGGGAAGTGTGACACTTAATTGTAACAATTAGGGAAAATGAAAATCAGAGAGCTGCTGAGAAAGAAGAAATATTAATCAAAACACCAGTCCCTCCCAGACGGCTTGAAAGTTTGGCTTAAAATGCAAGAATGAGATTAAAACCACTGAATGAGACACCTTGCTACTTGGACACACAAAATTCCCCAACAAAATTGCTTATTCTGTTGCCAGAGCAGTCAACACAGAGCAGTGACAATTTACAATTTTGCCCAGTAGCTCGGACACCCAAACTTCATGCACCAAAGTTCAATATTCTAAAATACTGCTCGAAGCAGTTGGAGACTTTAACACAGCATACGTGTAAAAGCTGACACAATATTCTCCAGAAAATCCTAATTCTGCTGCTATTTGGTTTTGCCTTTAACATCCTTAACACAGCATTACTTTTACACTGTTTCCACAGCACTGCTTTTATGTAATTCTGCCTTGGTCTTTCTATTTTTTCCCCTCATCTTTAGACAACCATTTACAGCAAACATCCTGGAACTTCAATGATGATGAAAATAAGTATTATTACCCAAGGGTCACTATTTACCTCCACCATTAGTTACAACTGCACTCCCTCGGTTTTCTTGATACTGACTTTCTCTTCGCAGTCTCTGCTCTTTGGTGATCTCTGCCACTCGTAGAGGGAGATCTGAGAACTCATCTGTTGGCTTTGGAAAACAAACAGGGAAGTCAGGAAACACTTTTCTTCAGAAACATTGTCCTGTAAGCTACTACCTCTTGACTTGTGTTCTTACTCTAATTGTCCTTTTTGCACCTACAAAACACTAATTTAAAGCAAAACACAGCTATAGTGTATTGTTCTAAGAAATCATAGTTAAGATTTCTTTAAAACCCAATCTGCCTACAGATTTTTTACCTACATTTTGTTTGCAGTATCTGCAAGTGCTTGAAAACACCTCAGGATGGAAAGTCCTAGAATCCTCTCAAAATCCAAGACAGTAGTGCAAGCAGACATATGAAGCATAGCTCACTGAGACATTCTGGGACTTGGTTACTGCCTTTTCTACTTATCCCGAGAGGAAAAGAAAACTTCTTCCTGGGAAGAATAATTGACAATCTCTTTGCTAAGAGTTCCCATTTTCCTGCTTCTAAACAGCAAACAGATTTTAACACCTCAAACAAGCTGCGAAGAAAGAAGTCAAAATTTCCAACTGTTTTTTGAAGCTCCACTTTGATGTTCAGATTTTATTGACTCAACACTGTAACATGATACAGTTATAAGATTTTTTAAAACGAGGAACACCATTTTTCTCATCTTTTATTCTGCAGTAAATTAATCTGTCATGCATTGTTTTATCCACTTCTGTGATTGTTTCAAGCTTTGGGTCTGTCCCACATAAAATTATGCTTGTTTTTCTTCAATAAAGCAACAAATAATTGTGGCTCAAGGCAAACTGCACACCAGCATACATGTTACCTATGGAGTAGGTTTCCAGATGTATACGTTTAGTTCTCTTTCCTACAGAATATTGCACTTAACAAAAAATAAAGCTGCAACACTTACTTCATTCCCTGACCATCTTTTGTCTCCGCTGTCCACACTATTGAAACCAGAATCAAGTGCTCCATATGGACGACTGGAATAGAGTTCCTCATGGCTGTCAAGCACACAGTTTTAGTTACTGTATTATAAACACCACCAAAAACTCCTCAGCTACTACAGAACAAAAGCAGAATAAGCCACCAAGCACAGTTGTAGTGTGTTCACAGGCTTAGCATGTTTGAAAGCCTCACATTGCACTTGCCACATAGAGCAGGAGGCAAGGGCTTACAACCCAACATCCCTATCAGTCAGCTGTCACCTGACATTGCCTGGACTTTGAAGAGCTAATCTGATGCAAAGTATATATGCCTACTTCAAATGTTCTCCAAACGGAAATTATGACAAAGAAAGATACAAAGTGCCCTCATATTTCACTGTTTAACAAATTCAATTTCCATTTTCCACTGCTTGTATGTTTTGGTTGAAAAACGTAGTCCAACAAGCTTTTTTGTAAGTAAGCATAAAACCCATGCATTATTACTAAAATCACAAATATACTACTTCCACACTGAAATATACAGTATGTATTGCATAACTGTCTTCTGTGTCATAATCACCTACCTATGACACTGTACAATAAGCTGGACAGTATTTCAAATCATAATATAATACATATAGAAGTTTTCATCTACAAGCTTTGTTAATGACATATCTAGACAAAAGCATTACACATGTGCCCAGTGTTACAAGACATAACCAAACAGTCACACAGTTCTTCTCTAAATTTCTGGGCTTATAAACTACGTAATTCAGCAGTACAGCTATCACAGATGTCAAGTCTGGCAACTGCTGCAGATAGCTACAGAAAAAGAGACAATGGGACTTGTCTGATCCACTGCAGATGGCATTTCACAATGGCTCAACTGTCCTACTGGCACTCAATGCCCCAGGGAGAACTACACCAGTAATTACTACATAATACACAAAGAAGAATGAATTTCAGGAAGATAATTGCTTCACCCTATCATAACTAAATTGCAGGCCATTTTCTCACTGGTGTTGCTCTCAAGTTGTTGCTCCCTCTGAAATCCTGCTTTCAGGCAGTACTTATTTTCAAAATAACAGTAATAATAACAACAACAATAATAATAGATGTTATTGATTTATTTATTATTATTATTACTACTACTACAGCATGTAGTGCACGAGAGTTTGTAGAAGAGTGACAGACTACATCTAGGACTATTTTAGTTTTCAGATAGACATGAAATAGGAAAGAAGTTTCAGGAAGGATGGAGTGCTACAGATGAGAAACATTAAGCTACACATGTGTTTCTGTGCAGACAATTTTGTGTATCTGCACTGAGTTTTAACTCAGAAGAGTTCCACTTTAATGGCTCTGTATTAAACAGAAAGATCATCTCCATAATAAACCAGTAGAAAGAAAAAAAGGGGAAAACTGTTCCCTTCTTTTTGGGTGGGAAGAAAACAGAATGACCATGAAATCATCCACCACGGTTAAAGAGCTATTAACTTGAATCACTGACAATAGAACCAGACTTATGCTAAGAGTTTATGGAACTTAAACACTGGATTTAAAACACAGCTGCAGTACAATTCCCTCTTAAGAGAATCAATATTTTCAGAATCTATTGAGTGTTCTGTTGTAGGCTGAACAATTATTGCAAATTGAAGAGCTCAAAAACGAGGAAGCATTTTGAAACAAATTTTCTTTCAGCCATCCGTTCAGAGATTTTGAAAAGTTATACATCTAAAACCAAGGTTAGCTGAAAGCTCAAAAATACACACTTACTGTTTCTAGGACTTCTACTTTTATAAACATGAAAGCTGCTTTCTGTGTTCCCAGGTCTCACAACTAAAACCAGCTATTCAATGCAGCAGCCATCCTGAAATCAGCTGAGACTTTAGACTTTTATTCCTCCCTGACCAACAAGCTACAAGGAACAACAATTAGGCTTTTGGACAGATCAGAGCATTTGGGGGCAACTACAACTTAGGTGGGAATCTATGTAAGTCTTGAAATCAAAGGATGAGAAGCCAAACGTCTGGTAAGGCCAACAACCAAAGGGAAGACAATATTTCAAAGGCACAGCTTCAAAGCCACACTAAAACACGTATTTTCACCTCCCACAAGAAAAAACAGTTGCCCAAGTCCCCAGAAATCCACTACACTGGTTCAAACATTAGTACTTCATACTTTCAACCTTCCATCTCCAGACTATACCCATTTGCCTCAGTGCCAAAAACTGCTACAACAGCTTCAGCACTTCTGTCTCCTCCTACTCACATTCACTCCAACATCAGCTTGAGCTGCCCTGAACTTCAGTGTTGCAAATAAGAGCCTGGCTGAAGCAGAACAAAACTTCTGAAGATATATTTCACATAGCTTATGTTTAGACAAGGACTGCAACATTACCAGGTTTCACTCTGGTAAGACAGTTTGATGTAATTTGACAAGGGTAAAACAAATAACTTGCTATGCCAGAACCTCCAACCCCCATTTTCTGCCATAAGGTTTCACAGTACTTTACTTTATTAGCAAGATCAACAACCTTGCTATTAAAAATGTTTGATTAAGAGTGAACTGACAGCATGACACAAAACTCCTTAGACTTTAAGAGTCTACCACTCAGCTTCAGACTTTTAACCTCCATGGCACTGAGCTTATCAGATAAACCAGCAACAAAGTCTAGGTGGACTGACTGATACCTTATTTCTGCTGGTCACCTATGAAGATAACAAAGCTCCTGTGATTTGCCTGGAAATATTAACTGTGTCAGAGCTGAAAGTTTTTATTTTTTCATCCCAGGTTTCAGAAGAGCATAATAATTTGGGATTCTCTCTTTCACTGGTCATTCTACCACTTACCACATACACTAATATGCATGCTGACCCATAGAAAAATCTGCCATAGGTACACAAAGAGGGGAGGGATCACCTGCAACACTAAATTACCTAAACAGCACAGTAACAACAAATAATTCTATCCCCAACTCTTATCTCCACTTGGGTATGAAAATACAGCAAAATGAAAGCCAGTTGAAGCCCATTTCACACTGCTGAATCTGGTAGTAATTCTAGAGAAAGCATCCTCAAAAAACAAGTTCTGCCCTTGTTTTTACATTCAGAATTTCAAGCTATGATTAAAATATATTATTCTCATTTCACAAAAGCGATTTATGAAAACTTTCATATTAATATACAACCACAAAATAATAAATCAGTAAGCACATAGTCTGCTGATTTTGTTGGAATTTCACTTAAACTATGTTAGAGAGAAACAGATCATGACATTTTATCATTTAGAACCTTTTCTTTCCAGTAACAGGTCAATAGCCTCAATATTATGCAGTAACTGTCTGCCACAGCTTGTAAACTTGAAAACTCAACATGTTAATTTGTTGACCTCATATAGAAAACTAATTTAAGATGTTCAGTGCTGATGATAAATCACTCTGTCAAGTCCCTCATGCAAATTATTCTTCATAAATCTGACTCATGATGATTTATTGCGAAGAAGCCCTCTTGGTTGTATTTTATTACTGCTAAGGCAGCAGCACATCCTTTAGCAACTTACTCCTCCACATCTTATTACCACTTTCCAAGACGACTGAGGTATTTTTTATATATTCAGCTTCATACCTCACTGACTACCCTTCTTCTGTATCAAGTGACAGAAATAAATCTTAACTCCTGATTTTTGCTAGACATCTTCATTTAGCAGCTGATATGCTGACAGTTCCAATATTTGCGTTACAATGCCAAGCAGCAGTGCCAAGTGAAAGCCTGTCAGAAATAACAGTTTACTAATGGGGTGGAGATCAGCATTTACACCTGCAGTTTGAGCACAGCAGTTATAAAATCCTGAGCAAGAGGTTAAAAATCACAGCAGGGAGGTACTCCAGTAAGTATGTGGAAAATACTAAGATTTTATAAACTGAACATACATGTTAACAACATGAGAGCAACCACCTGTCTTATGAAGATATCAGCACTCTCTTTTTTACTGTGTGCCAGCTCTAACAATGCCTTTCATATGATACTGTCCAGGTCTTCTGAACTGTTCCTCACTTCTTATGCACTAGTATCTTGTCAGAATGTATCATGAGAAAACACAAATAATATTTTTCAAAGCCACCTCCATCAATACACTTACCAAAAAACAATCCTAGGATCAATTTTTGTAATTATCTCAGACAACTGACAAAATTTTCATGAATGTCATCAAAATTAGAAAATTGGCTTGTGCAAAACTTACCATGACCCAAATCCCATGGGTCTCCTATCATAATCAGGCAAGTCTGGAGCTATCTTGCATGCTTCTATGTTCAGGTATTTAAATATATGAATTTTTCCTTTTATACATATCTTAAAAAAAAGGAAAATAATTAAGTATAACTTAATGCATCTTCAAAGTCACTACAGACATTTAACATGCAGTTGAGGGTAAGAAATGAGCAGGTTTACATCAATCAACATATCTTTTATTCTAATCTCACTGCATTTTAGAGAAATAGCTGCAGTGGAGCATCATGGGATGCCCATGACAGACAAATGGAAGCTGTCCTCCAAGTACATGTGGTCTGCAGGCAACTCTGTCAGCTGGATGCTGAAATTTCATCATGCAAACAGGACATAAGCATTTACAAGTACTAGAATTTATACCCTTGGCATCAGAACAGATGCATCCCACCCATGCCCAGATTTGAATGGCAGTGGCAGACTGCCAAAGCCAGCTCAAATTTATAGTGGATGAAGCCAGTAACAGCTGTCTCTGCTTTCAAAAGGGAGGCAAAACCCTACTGAAACTGCAGGACCTAGCAAGTCCCACTCTTGACTCAGAAGCAGCAGCTCAGAGTACAACCTGTAATACTCAGAGGCCTTTATATCCACAATAAACAACAAATTAGTCAGTAACTAAATTGCAGTTTTTAGCTAAAAGGCCAATCTGAGCTTTCTGCCTTCAAAGTGAACCAGCACAGAGCAGCACTGAGGCCTCAGTCAAAATTCTGACGTTTGAGTGGTACAAAATCCATCTTGCCTTACAGATCTCTTTCCTACACTGAAAGAAGGAATGCTCAGCTAACAGTGGAGCTCTTTGCGAGATCCCACAGGTGAGACCATTAATACAGTAAAGTAAGAGAAGAAAAAGGGATTTTTCAAGCTCTGCTGTATATTTAGCATTTTTAGACTACAGAATTTATTTAAAGTTCTCTTGTTCTTAGATGAAGTTTGTAACATAACCCTTCACCTTTTAACTTTGTTCTGCCCTTTTTTTAGATGAACTAGTAATCTGATTTCCAAGCTGCAGTTTACCTGTGCAGGGGGGGACTGGAGAGGGTTGTTCTCTAACATGATGGTCTGAAGATGTCTGAGGTTCCTGTAACAAACTGGTATTGTTGTTATTTTATTGCAGGAGAAATCTAACCGAATCAATGGTAACTCAGCAAGCTCTGGAGATAGAAAACAAACATCCGATTCAGAAGATTAAAAAAGTATAAAGATATATGGTTCACAAAACAATTAAGTATGCTGCTTTAAGCTCTCAGGGGAAGGAAAAGAGATTGAAAATAAAGTAAGTGCTTGAAGTCTCTGCTATTAGAACTGCCAGCCTTTATCTCACCTTCAGGTAAACGCACCAAATTATTTCTTCTAACATTTAGGTCCCGCAAGGATTCCAAATTGCCAATTTGTGGAGGTATTGTCTGTATTTCATTACAGCTCACATCCTGCAAAGCAAAAGCAAAGAATGAGGTACCACTGCCTGCTAAGTCTTTGTTAACTAAAATATGTGGCCCCTTATTTAGGGACTGAATACCTCAGATCCTTATATTCATCAAATCTCACTGCTGATGTGAAGCATTGTTCTCATTTTAAATACATGGCAAAATAAAACCTTTAAAATATTACGCATTCAGATGTAGAAATTTATTTCAAGTTACCTCATTAGTTACTTCAGAGTATTTCATACAGCACAACTTGCTACATAAAAGCTTTTTGCAAGAAACAAACATACCAAGAGCTCTAATTCCATCTGGTCCTCCTTTCTGAAGTAGGGAAGACACTTTAATGGACTTGGATCATTTAATCTCCAGTGCATCTTTCCCTCCCCAATTTTTTTTTAAAATCTCAGAATATTTAAAACTCTTTTCTAACACCTCACTGTGGCAGGCACAAATCTTTCTTAGGCTAAGAGAAGATTTAAAAAACTTGCCCTTACGTACAAGTGGTTGGTTTACAACAATAAAGTTCTCAGCAGAGTGAGAAACAGGATGTTGATCATGCACATGCCCAGACAGTACCCCAACTACTGCAGTATTTTGATCATTATTTCTGAAGGATCTTGTAACCTAATAAACACATTAATCAACAAGTAAAGACTGAACAGTAACAGCTAAAAATCAAATGTATACTCACAAGCTCTGTTAGTTGTCTGAGCTGTCCAATTTCTTCAGGTATTACCACCAACTTATTATTACTCGCTATCAAAACTTTTAGTGGTAGACTACAGAGGTGTACTGGCAATATCGAAAGCTGGTTTCGACTTTTGGACAGAAAGAAAACAAAATAATCAGTACTCTAATGAGAAATCTTAATGCAATGAAGGACACACAAAAATCACATTTCATTTAGACTATCAAATCAGTTTTTATAAAATTACTGCAAAAGTAGCTCCATGAGGCTGTTCTTCGTTACTTGTTTTATCTAGTTATGTGTGAACAAGCTCTGAATATCAAGTACCAAGCCAGATCAGATGCTTTCAAACTCAGTGAGGGGGCGAATGTGACATTCTTGTGCCCTTTGAGGTGCTTCTGGTAACTGGCCACTCTCTGTCACAAAGGAGTTTGAGCAGAGTTCAAAAGACTTTCTCCTAGGCAGCACTGCAGGTCAGCACACATAAAATGCCAGAGAGAAAGTCATTAGATACTGAATATCTAAAGTGTATTTCTAATTGAGTAAGGATAATAATGGGACTGCACCTACCAGAGATACACATACATGATTCATATCCTTTTAGTACAATTATCACATCAATTAAAAAAAAAAAAAAAAGAAATATACTTTTGCCAATTTAGTGTGCTTATAAAGATCAGAAGGAAATAGCCTGAGACTGTTTTTTTATTAATATCTCTGCCAATTTCTGACGAGACTCTTTCCACAGCTCTTAAAAGACTCTCTACAAATAGAAGATGCTGTACACAGCTGAATTTCATGAGTGGGCCAAGCAGCATCAATTAGCTTCTAATGCTGGGAGAAAAGTGTTAGTGCTTGAGAAAGATCTTTCAAAGCCAGCAGCACAATGAAGGGAAATTGCCTAAGCCCTATTCAGCTGGTGAGAGCTGAATTGCAAAGACTATGCTAAAGCTCTATCATCTCTTTTCAGACTGCACATCTGTATTTCACATGAAGACTACTGGATTTATTTATTCCTTTAAGATGGAACTGGATTTCTTCTTTATATTCCACTTCTACAAGTTGCTGCTTAATCCTCATGTTCCCTGATCCACCTAAGTGGATAAGGCTGGTTCAGGTTGCCTTGATTCAATGACATGCAGCATGACAATGTGATGACTACGCACCAAGTTAGCATTCCTTATGGATGCACCAATGCTTATAAACCCAGACTAGATTTTGCTAAAGCAGAATTTGTAAGACAACTGTTACCTGATATTTAGAAATGTTAAAGACTGTAAGTTCAAAACAGCCTCTGGGATGTATCGAATGCAGTTCTGGTACAAATTAAGACTCTCGAGGGAGACAAAGTGACATGCTTCCGCTGGAAGCTCCGACAGCCTGTTCCGTGACAAATCTGGAGGGAGGGAAAAAAGAAAGATTCAGTAAACCAACCTTAAAGCTTCAAAAAGTTCCTTGCTCAGCAACAGAAATTTAACCAAAAACCCTACTAAATGTTTGTATTGAAGTATCAAAACTCTTCCTCAGACAGTTCCGACAGTAAGTCTATAGGTACAAAACACCCATCGGCATTACTGTCCTCCAAAACCTGCACTGTGATAAAAGAACCCTTTACAACTGCATTATTTATCTTTACAGGTCAAGGAAAGCTGCTGATTATAAATGCCAAAGGTCAGTTGTCACTTACAGCTCCCACTTCCTAACACGCCCATGATTTCATGTGCCCAAATGGGGAGCCAGGAGGGAGGGCCTGCCAGGGCCACAAAAGAGGCAAGCATTAGGGAAGAGAAAAAGCCAACTAAGCTAAATCATGAGAATTAGACAGAAGAATCATATGATAAAATACAGTGTGAATTCTGAATCTGTAAATGAAGAACTGCTTTTGGTTATTTACAATCCCTGTCCTGCTCCCTTGCAAATCTCCAACAATTATTCAAATTTCCAGAAGACAGCATCCTTAAGATTCTGTGACATATTTTTATTTTCGTCCAGCTTCTCTGGAATCCTCTCCTGTGCCAGAAAGTAGACCTCAAATGGGACCAGAAATGGAGCAGAGTACAGCAGTGAGCACATGAACAATTCAACAACTCCATCCTCTTTTTCACCTTCTTCCTAAAAACACCTGAATGAAAGGCACAGCTCCAACAAAACCAGAAGAGAAAGAAAAGCATTCCAGTGATTGGTTATATATTCACATGCAGATGTTGCCCTGCAGCACAGCACTAACTGACACTTTTCCATAAGAGAAAGTGTAAGCAAGGTAAAGGAAAAACCTAAGATTTTTTATTTAAAATAACCTGTCAATTAAGACTTGTTTCAGTGATATTCTTCTGCTACTGAACACATAAAGTAACTTCAAAAACAAGAAAATAAAAAGGTGTTACCGTACAAATTACTGTGTAAACTAAAATTTCTGCAGACTTCTACTTCTCAGAGAAAATACTGGATGTTCTAGTGAGATATTATATAATTTTTTGTATTTTTAACAAGCAAGAAATAATCAATGTCATACAGATTATTTCCTTTAACATGTATTTGCACACCCTTTCTGCTTCTCATAACTTAAACTACAAAAAAACTAACGACTAATTCTGCCCAAAAGCACAAATGTTTAATTTCACAATGAATAAGCATACGACAGAAATATGGATGTTATAATTTCAACTAGGTTGACTGGTGTTCACATTTCAGGGGTTCAAATCACTGTTACCATAAATCTGTTTTAAAGAAAGGCTCTCCCAGTTTGCTAAAAATGGATGTGCTTCCTTGAAGGCAAGATCATGTGGAATTTTGGCAAAGGAGAAGCATTCTTTGGAACTAAGCTTTTCGTGAAAGATAAAAAAGCCAACATTAACAGATACAAAATGAAAACTCAGAGCAGAGTTAGATCACTGACCTTTTCCATTTTAATTTGGATTCTGTTCAGAAAGCCAGCAAATCCAACTTCAAATGAGACTAGAGAATACACTACACTTAAAACTGCATCCTTTGGCATTAAATAGAAACTCTTCCTGTTCAAAGAAGAACATTCCTCCTACATCAGACATTGGCAGCATTGTATTCACACATTTTTAACTTCGGCTGTAACACAAATTTTGTCTCACAAGGAAGATTAGTGATGCACAAAGATACACTGTTCAAAGCATAGGGTACTTTAACCCACTACATACATTATAGACAGGGAGCTGCAGCTCAACTGTTGCTGGCACTTAAACCAGCTGGGTGGTGGTGAATTCCAATTCGTCACAAGATGCTAATGTGATCGGTCCCCTAATCCTGTTGCATGGGAATAGGCTTCTGCTCTCATTCCAATTAACTATATTGAAGGCCAGTTCTAGACCTGGGCTGCCCCACAAAATTTTGTTGATAAACATCTGCCTTTTGTCACCAGAGATCTGCACGTGTTCCCCACAACACACTTTGATTTTTATTTTTTTTTTAATTTAAACCAGCAAGGCCTAGACTTTTGGCCGTCTATTCAAACCCAAATGTCAGCAACCACCGTAACATCCCCTGGGAACACACCGACTCAAGAGAGATTGTGTGCCACTGTCAGCAGCTCTAAGTGTGGACTCCAACCCACGACGTATCAATAACCCAGCCACGAACGTGCTGCAGTGATGCAGCAACACTGGGATCTGTGAGCACTGTGAACCCTCACGGTGACACGGGGGGCTGTAGACTGCCCTCAACTAGTATGACCTCATCTGCAGGGCAAGAAAATGTTGTTTTCCAAAAGCTATGAAGCATGTGCTGTAGCTTGAAAGCACATTCATTGTTTTCTTTTAGTAACAGACAAATCTAAGACATATGAGCTTGCAGTTGACAGAGGAAAACCTATTTTCATATAAATAATTAGATAAGCCAACCAGTGATCAGGAAGCTGACAGCCACTAGAGTGACAGAAGGCAAAAGGCAGCATGAACTGCTTTAAAAGGACAAAGTACAGCTGTTCAAGAAGAAATACCAGAATCTGGAACTGTGTAAACAAATCATTTTTTTTTCACATACACAACTTAAAGACCAGAAGCAAACTCCACAGTTTTATACTGATAACAATAAAACCACCATCACACTGAAGAATATCCTTGAAGTAGTTGATGTAATCTCAATGATATGGAATGCAGCTCTGAGAACAGCTCGTTTACAGCTACTGCTCCCTGTAAGTTAACTACTTAGGTACAGGCACCTCTCAGATAACCACTAAGCCCATCTTTTGAGGCATTTGATGCCATTTCATTGCTCAATTCTGACATTTAGAATCAACTCTACCAGAACAACTACATTTCCAAATGCATTTGAAGCAGATTGCTATGGAAACCTGAACTCCACCATTTGCTTGTCATTCTATCAGGCAAATAAATTAATGTATATTCATCCTGGTTTTGTGAACTGGTTTTTTTCACCTCTCAAACATTTCCGAACTTGAAAAATCTAAGAACAGCAATGCCTGTGATCCTGCTGACTTTTAGGAAACACCCCCATAAAGTTTCTAAAATAAAATAAAATCAAATCAAAGCATAGCCCTAAGCAGATGAGCTACTGGTATTATAGTACTGACTTTTCTTGCACAAGCAAACCAGAAATTACTGTAAGAGAACACTTCTGTGATATACTTCTGATGCTGTTGGTCCCTGTAGTCAGCTATTGGGATTGTTTTCCTTTCTAAGCACTGAAAATGTTGGCATCCTTCGAGCTTCATTTCACACCTGGAGGATTTCCTGACATAGCAGGGGTGACTTTACCTCTTCCTGCCTGCTGTGATACAAGACTACCACTTCAGTCATACCCTAATTTAAAGTAAACCTCAGACATGTCATCTCCTGACTCATCTTCTACCTGCCAGTCCTGTCAAACACGAACTTTTCCCAACTATTTTCCCATGTATCTAAGATACACTTTATGTAAAGCTATTAAGTTAGCATGGAAAAAGATGGCATTTACTGAACTAAAATGCATTTGTTCCTGCTTTGTTTTCTCTAGGGAATACGCTCAGCTGAGGACAGAACTACTGCCCAAGCTGGAATACCTGAGTAACAGGTATAATGAAGACTGTTTTCACCAATATTATTTCTGTAGCCCTGTAATGAAACACGAGATTCCAGTTTCAATTTCCAGTATTTCAAGAAGGAAAATTAGGTTGAGACACATGATCCATCCTTGATACACTTACCATATTTCAATTCTCAGAAGATCCATTCTTGATATGCACAATCACATTCCTACTTAAGCAGCAGCACGAGCAGCATTAAACTGCATTTTAACCATTTCCACAAACTAACATTTTGTAACCAAGAATCTCCAACCTGCTGTTTTTCACAACCTGCACAAGCTGTGATTTCTGCAGTTACAGAAAAAGGTTAGTGGTTTCTTCCAAATGTCAGTTTGGTGGGTTGCTAGGTCTAGAACGCAGAGGTGCTGACCACCAAAATCTGCTTCATCAACCTGAGAATGTACTGCATAACATGCAGTACAAATGGAAAGATCACACATCACACTGATATGGGCTCTCTAGATTTCCTGCCTTGTGCTAAAGAAAGTCTGTAGCTTTTAACCAAGGCTGCTGAACACCGTCCTTTACAAAACCTGTTTCAAATCGTTGCCAAATCATTGTCAAGTTTCAGACGTGTGGATCAAAGTTTCACAGATGCTATTTCCTCTGGCTACACTTTTATTTTGGAACATTCAATACAAATAACAAAGCTTCTTGCCAAGGTTTTAAAAACCAAGAAAACTCCTCATTTTTCTGAAGAACTCCCACAAATCCCTTACCTGAAGCAATTTTAGTGAAGTGAGAACTATGGCCAAAGCATTTACCTTTTCCTTCAATACCTACATTACCAAATCAAACCTGGCGAGCTCTTTTATTTTCTGACTCAGGAGCATCTTAAGAACAGTCACACAAGGGAGTTTTGCAGAATCTGGCCTGCACTCCACTAGGTTTCTTTAGCATTAAGTTGCCTCTTCAAGTCTTCTCCATTAAAACACAGCACTTAAAACCAAAAAAGTTAATCAAGTACAACTCTCCCACCTGGCCCAGTCTCTGCAACATTCACTAGTTGCTGTTAAGACTAGAAAAATCTATGTACAAAGATCTGTAAGAACTTTAATTATACTAAGTAAGAAAACTTAGTCGTACCTGGGATCAAAGAGGGAAACAGAAGATTCTAAGCACCAACTCTAAGTCTCCCTCCCTTTTATGTCTCCACATGATTTTAATGCATATTTGCTGTAGTTTAGGTTTCTCTTTTACACATGAAGGAAAACCTCACAGATGTTACCATAAAAAACACTGACAAAACACAAGCACATATAGTCCTGCACTTGTGTCAGTTGCTGTACAGCCACTGACAAGAAAGCACATTCCCAAGGAAGGCAAGGTATCTCACTGGAGCCCATCGTCCAAGTACTGCAGGGAGAGGATAAATACTAATGAGAGTAACAGCATGGAAAATAATGCTCCTTCCTCTGTGAAATAATTTAATTGTCCTTTTGCATGGAAGAATATCACTATTGAAAAACGGAAAAGCAACAGTGAAAACTACAGAACAGCATTTCACAGTTGTTCTTGTGTGGTTACTGGAGAGTGGGAAAGAGTGACAAGCTCCAGTTTCTGCAAGGAACTGAGAACTTTTCATATTCCATCAGTTCCAGTTTCTTTTCCTCTAGTTGGCTCTAGAGCAGAAAAATCTGTAGTCTCAATGGATCAAACTGTTATGTCAAGTATTATTTATTCATTATTCAATGCAGATTGTGGCTTCAAAGTCAGCCACTCTCAGCCATGGAGCAATTCCTTACTGGCCATGTGTTACAATCCTCTCCCTTGTGCCAGCTCTGACTGTGGCCACACAGCCAGTTGAGTCTCATTAATGAGAACAAAACCTGAAAAAAACCAAAGCCACAAATAGTTTTCAACCCTTCTGAGGCATAATCCAGTTCATGTTGCAGTTGTGTAATCTCTAACATCTATACAAGGGAGAGGACAAGGATGTGTGGGGAAGAATGAGACCATGACTTTTGGCAGCAGCTGAGATTTAGACAAGGGTTAATAACAGCCATGAAACTGCACCTTTTTTGGTTCCTTAACTCACACACACTTCCAATAAAACAGGCATTTTCAGAGTAGCAAAACCAGGGTTGTGATCAGGGATTTGTTCCCAAGTTTTGCTCATTGTGGACACATACTTGTGTGAAAAGCATGGTATGTCCTCATGTGCACAGTGTGGTATTTTAAGGATAGAACATAGTGGAGCGAAGCAAACACTTCAGGAATGACATGAAACCACTTTCCAGATGAGCAGGGAGAGGAAATCAGAAGCTTTAAAAGCGAGGCAGAAGGAAGTCATATGACCTGGCAGCTGGGCCTTATGACCGGTCAGTAAACAACAGGAGAGACTACAGATAGAATATAAACTGCATCTCATGTACTGCTACAGTAGAGATGATGCAAAGTGGAACTTTGTTTGAAAAGGAATTAATTTGAACCCCTTCACACAGGGTTTGCAGTTAAAGAAATGTTACATATGCTCTGCTCTCTTCTAGCAATTTTGTTCCCTTTTCCTCACTAAACTTGGCACTCAGCCAGTAGTATATTCATGACTCTTTCAAACAGCCCCTAAAACTTAAAGCCAAATGCACTAAGTAAAATTCGGAGAAGAAATGCTGCAAAAGACCTAACACTGAGAAAATGAGTCTCCCGCTCACCGAGTCGGGTTAAATTGAGGAAGCTCAGTTCCTCACTGGCCAGCTGCATTGCAGGTCCCTGGGGTTTTTTGTGCAAAACATAAATACACACAGTGTTTATCTCCAAAGAAAGCATACAGCCTTTGGACTAAACCTACAAGAAGGCTGGTAAGGCAGCACACACTCTTTAATTGATAAAACTGCTTTAAAGGAAGCTATTGTGGTTAGACCAAACCTACTCCTCTGGTGATTTAAAACTAATAAATAAAACCAAAAAGTCAAATCATAGCACAAAACCTGCATGTCTAGCCTTTTATTCTAGTGTAACAAAGACAGTTTAAAATGGTATCTGAAAACCTTGGAGATCCCATCCTCTGGGATTTGACTTTACTGGTTTAAAATTATCCCCTCTATTGGATCTTCCTTACCAGCCCTTTGCTGTAAGCTACAGATTTTGCAATGCTTGTGTGAGCATTTCCCAGTTCTCATCAGGCAGAAAAACCGTCAAGTTAGCTCACATGATTTCTGAAGTTGTTCAACCTACTCTTGCAAATTTTGCCTCAAGCGAACGTGAGGAGAACTTACATGAACTGCCTCTCCAGTGGATATATGAGGACAGTGACTTCCTTTGGCAGTAGGTTCCTTAAAGTAGCTGTTATCTGCACATTAACAAACAAAGTTTTGCCTTTACAAAAGGGCTGAGTAAATGACAAGAGAAGAAGCTTTTGAAAGAAAATCTCTCATCAAGATTTTCTAAGCAGACATTACTTTGAATTGAATAAGATCAAAGTCTTAATTACTTAAGTATTCCATTTTCTTCTAGCATTAAGCAACTCTCTTGGCTAAAACAAAGGATATTAAGCTCATTTTGTAAATCTATCACTGCAATAGCATCACTTAGAATCATTACAGGGTTCAGATTCCCTGCTTTGATTCAGGCCCTCAATCCCAGCACACAATAAATGAAATTTACCTCTCCTGTATTTCTTCATCATCTGTTTTTATCTAAGACATCTGTTTTTCTCAGTTTTCACATTCAGGATCATGGAGAATGAATAGTAGTATATGGAATACTCTCATCAAAAACATCAATATATCTCCCCTCTATGAACTCTCTTTCCTAACCCAGAAACAACTCCCCATTTACTTTTACATCTCTTACATACTTTCCCATGAATAGTTCAAGACAACTGACAACTTGAGTATAACTTCTCAAGTTCACAGGGGCAGAACTAACTTGGCTGTCAGTTCATAACTTACAGCCGCTTGTTCTCAGTGGTCTGGTTTACAGTGCAGAGGAGAGATGAGCTGATGCACTGAAACAGGAATGAACATGGCAAAGGGCTGCAACTTCTTCAACCTGCTGAGACAGTACCTCCTGAAAGTCTACTCAAGCTTCACGGAAGGTCAGTTGAAGACATTCTTTTGCAGGCTCAAGTTGGAATGCTGGATTTGAATGTCAAGTCACTTAATGTATAATTTTAATCTTGTTTTTAATTAAAAAGCTCACTAATGTCATTATACTTGTCCTCACATCATGGTAAGCTGTATTCAAAGATATGCTTCAGTACAGGACATAATGCAAGCTGCCACCTCCAGAGAAAGGGCTGAAGTAGTGCTGTGATGGGGAGCCTGCTCTCTGCCACAGGAGGGAAGGCTGCATGTTCTATGGTGCAACTCCTACAAGTTAAAAGTAGCACATTTTTCTCATTCCAGAGACTTGTCAGGAAACATTCAGAGGGATTCAACATCTTCATACATTTTATCATCTCCTTCAACTCCATTTCCCCCACTTTTCCATTTTTCCATGGGAAACATGGAGCGCACAGTACGTGCATAAGACAAGAAGACTCTTGCCAAGAAATTATGATGCACATAAAACTCCTCACAAAAAAAGACAGGAAAACTAAAACATCATAAATATTAATCCCTCTATTTTGTTGTAAGACTCTCAGATACTACACTAGATACCAAAGTCTATAATTTAAATTCCATAGTCAATTTTAGTTGTTCATAAAAGGAAGAGGAAAGAAGGGTCAGATAATGAGGATAAAGCAATACCACAGGTTAATATAAAACCTAATTCAGAGGGTGAACAGTCACAGGCAATGATACTACAGACAGACAAGTACCAAGTACCTTCTAGGTAGGACTAAGCCAGGCTAGAAAATCCCTGTATGGCATCATAGTGCCTTTTGAATACACTTATGCTGCCCAATCTGGTCCTCTAGTTTGGCATATTCTCCCTCTCTATTTCAGCAATCGGTTTGAAATGCATTACCTTACCCCTTTTCCCCACCCCCTCCAACAGTTTAACAATATATTCAAGTCAGCAATACAAGGACAGACAACTGAAAGGACAAAAAAAAAAAAGTCAACTGTCAATACATTTCAGAATGTCTTAAGGGGAGAGTTAGAAACAAACCAGCACAAATCAGAACTGAAAATTCAAGTCATAGAAAGCAAAGTCAGTAATTTCACATAAAAAGGCCAATCGCTCTCAGAGAAAGGCAAGCATTTCTATAAAATTTTATGCCTGATATTACTGCATTTCTCTGACACTCTTAATAGAGTGGCTCTGTATTTATGACACTCAGATACAGCTTCAGCAGACTGCACAGTAGAGTCACCAAATATGTCTCATACCACTGCAGACACTGATCTGTCTTCCCTAGAACTGTATTTTACTGAGGAGAAAAGTCAATAAAGTCCCTCAGTCAAAAGTCCTATGTTCTTTTAATGGCTCCTTGAGGCCATCTCTCATGCTGACATCACCCCTAACAAAAAAAGTCTGTTACATTTTACACGAGCAGCATTTCAGTTTCAATAGGACAATTACTGCCAGAATTCTAGAAAAAGAGCTGGAGTCTTACCAAGTCATCTATGCAATACAAGCCATTTTACTGACAAGAAATAAAACAACAGTATATGTATGGAAAATATCCCATATCAAACAGTAAGAACAGCCAAATGAGGAGATAAGTGACAGCAATTGCCAAAACATATGTTCAAAATACAAAATAAATTTTGAATCTGGAAACCATAAAAGTCACCTTCAGTCAAAAACACACTATGCAGACATTACCAGGGATCAAGGGCTACAGAACTGGCGGTCACCATTTCATACATCTTCACCTTTTTAAAAGCTAAGCTTGCTAAAAACTAGTAGCAAGGCTATCAAAATGATTGTTATATTATCAAATTAGTATTTGAGGTGAATTGTATACAGATCTTTTCACAAAAAATATAAACATTATTAATGCTGGAAGCAAACACATAAGACAAAATCCAAACCGATCCGACCACATATGAAAATATTTTTTTTCAAATCCAAACCAAACTGATTACTGTTCAGAAAAATGTTTAAGTTGAAGTTTAACACTAAACATTGCTCTGAAGAGGTCGTGCTGAAAATTAATCTCAAAATGCAGTAGTCACTTTGAAAGCTTTGGGCTGGTTGGCCCTATCCCTCCAGCTCCTTCAGAGAAACATTATTTTTCTGCATGTGACAACTCTTATCTATACCAGCTCAGTATGAGTTCAGGAGAATGAAAGCTTTTTGCCATGCCAGGAGAATTCTTGACAAGCACTGAGCCACAGAAGAAAAAGTTGCATGGCAACTGCCCACACTGCACAACAGCGAGAATTCCACTTGCAGAGATCTCTGTTTTTCAACTTCATAGTGACTATTTCAAATGCTGGTATTTTTAGAGCTCTACATGTATACAAAACCTTAATTTAAAAAGTGTTCATTGCAAGCATGTAAATATTTCAACTGGAAAAATCTCCAAGTTACAAAGAAACTGCCTCACCCATCCTTAACACAGATACAAGCACGACACTCGAGATGTCTGAGAGCTCCTCCTCGGCAACGCAACACTGCCCGCTGCTCATGAAATACTTGACTGTGTTCCAGCAGAGCAGGGTTTCATTTTCCAAGACTATTTCACAAAGTTAGCAGTGAGAGAAGAGTGCAGTAAGCGAACTCATCCCTCCCAGTCCCCTGGATAAGGTTCCTTTGGGTATAAAAGGAATTACNATTTTAAAGCAAAAGGCATAAACAAATTTTGAAAATCGTGCTAAAACTATTGCCAGTCCATGTGCAAAACTCTGGATCCAGCTATTATTTTTCCTATTATAAATTACAGTACTGTTAAAGGCACACATTTGATATTTATTCAATCCATTTGTCTTTCCAAAACCTCACTGGAACAACAGGCTCAAGTACACCGAGGGATGACAGCTTTCAACTTGGGTGAACAGAAGGTAAACTAGTAGTCAGAACACTGCAAAAATATCCCAAACAAATCCAATTCCAAACAGAAAACAGTCCCACTGCAACAATCTCTCCTTGGATTTTAAGCAATAGACTTAATGGAAATAATTCAACTTTAACAACTTTCAGAAGTTCGCACAAGGCACCGGGAGATGAGAGAAAAAGGCTTTGAATTCACTAGCGTACTGGAAAACTTAAGGATCTTGAAATTACAGGTTTGATATTCACTAAATAGCAAATAAGCCAACAAATCGCCCAGCAAAATGGAAGGCTTGGTTATACACTGAAAATAATTGGCCCTGATATGCAACTTTTGAAAGTCATTATAAAAATGGCACAGCATTAAAAGATGAATTTAGCTTCAGTATAAATATGGAAGCGATCAGCAAAAAGAAAGCACTAAGGGTAAGACAATGTGAGTCAAGCAGGATATCTGAAATCATACAAGAAGAAAAATTATGATAAAGCATTAGCAATAAAAGCAGTAGTGAATATTTCATTTCATCATTTCATTGATGCAGAGTAAGATAGTGAGGGTGGCAGGATCATAAGACAAGGTGCCATAAATGGACTAAAAATTTCGCAATGAAGATTTGCCACCAGAGTTTGACATCCCCTGAAAAAAAAATTAACACAAACAACACAGCAAAAATGACTCTGTCACAAGAGCTACATGGAAATGTTGTCACATGGCAAGAAACACAAGGAAAACTCTTGAGCAGTTGAAGTGAAATAGAGTTTGTTACAGTAAAGTTATACTGACACTACAGGTGTGAAGCAGAATTAAAGGTACATATACAATTAATACATACACATGTTAAACTCTTGTCCATTAATCTTCTTTCTCATCACAGAAGATGTTACCTGTCAGAGGAAGGTTATGTTTTTAGGAATAAAGATCTCTGGAACACCACAAACTGTTTTTGCTGATCAAAGGAGATGTGACCAGCTTTACAGCTGTTAACATCCTCTCTTCCTTCTGTACTGACATCCTGCACAACATGCAATTTTATGAGATTACATAATGTTGTCACATAGTTTTAAATCATCTGGCATGGAAATAGATACAAATATGAATAAACCTCTTTCAACAAATTTAGCCTATGTGAAATACTGAAAAAAATTAAACAGAAGTCCTCCACATAAGATGGATGGCCTGTAATTTCTCTTTTCCTCCTTTCTTCGTGGGGAACAAACTGTGTTTTCTGGCTTTAAAATTATATGATTTTGCCTGAGAAGTAAAACAATACACTAAACATAAATGCCACTGACATAAGGATGTATTGTCCTGCACACAGTGAGGATCCAAATGTACCACACTGAGTAGAGAATCAAGATGCAAAGAGATGAGAAACGCAGTGATAGGATGATTTTTTTAATGGTTCAAAACAGAGAATGGAAATAGAATAAGAAAATCTAAAAAGCATAATGTAAGTATGAACACACTTTCTTCGAATATGATAAAAAAATAGACACCAGTGTTCAGCAGACTGGAGCATCTTCAGTTCAGGAAAACAGAAGTATGAACTGCTTCCCTAAGAGAAGTGGCAGCCAGGTCAGTCTGTTCTGGAGGACAGAAATTTTCAGGATTCCACTCAGGTCTTTTTGTTTGTTTGCTTTTGCAATCTCAAACAACTGTCACATACCAGATACATTTCTCATCACTAAAGTGAGAAGTCACAGGGACATGCTCTTTATCCATAAATTAGAAGAGGAAACCTCTTCCCCAAAACAGAGGAGATGCCACCTTTTTCAAGTTACCCCAGAATCCACTCATACAGCTTCCAATGTACGCTTCTAAAAATCCCTTGTATTTCCATTTATCATATATTCAACATGGTCAAGAATTGAAAAGAATTGCATCATATAGGAAGAATTTAGTTGGTTTTAAAAAATAAAACAAATCACATTTCTGTCTGAAAATTTAATTACATAGAAATACTAACAGTGGTGATTAAAACTGTGAATGTATTTTTTCCATTTGTATACTGCAAATCTGGCAGCATTGTGTCAACAATTGTGTTGTTGGTGAAAATCTGTTTTTGCCTTTTTGTTTTACCTATCCAAAGAGGAAAAATTTGTTTTAAGTAAAAGGAATATGAACCAAATAATATTTTCATTTGATTTAAACCTGAAAAGCTATTTAAATCATCTAGATTCAAACTGATAACAGGCCATTGAAATGGAACTTCCACAGACTTTTTCTTAACCACTACAGGGCCTGTGACTGTGAAGGAAACTACACTGCAGTAACACTGACAGAAAGAACTCACAGATGCACTTCTCATTTAATCATATCTGTGAAAACAGAGATGGCAGATGTTTAGAACGTTACATCTGTATTACTCTGTTGCATAATTCACAGTCAAATCATATGCACTAGAAATACATGTGTGTGAGAGATTTCCTTCACCATGTTCAGAATGAAAAGCCAGTTCTGAGCTAAACACCAGTGAAAGGTACCCACAGTTAAGCTCCTGGATTTTCCACACTATACCTTTTAATGGTAATTATAACAATCTTCTGACACACAGGCATCCCTGAATGATGGGGATATGATTTGCATACAGCAGAACAGAGCCATGCAACATATAATACTTGAATATTTGCAGCAAGTTTACAGCTCAAAGGATCAACCTGCTGTTTTAGCATAGATGGTTTCAAAGATTTTTTTTTTTACCTTGCTAAGCACAAATCTCCCCACTCCTTTGCAAGCCAGCAGAATGAAAGGAAATAGCAGATATTTTATGGCTCTTAACCACATTCAGTCATGGCCCTCTACAAAAACATTTATTCCATAGCTGAGCTTTGAGCCAATGTAATGACAAGCTCCCAATTGTCCTGCTACTATTGTGCTCAGTGACTTCGCTTGCTCACAGAGAACAGAGTGAATGACACTAGCTCAAAGACCAGTAAAAGCCCTGGTCTATGACTGAACTAAGGGTAATATATATGACCATAAATAACGGTAATAATGAATTAAACAAGTTTAAAATACTACTAGTCTCATTAGCACATTAAAATTAATGTTCTCCTCAGATTTAAAAGGAATTTTCCACCAAATGTTAAGATACCAGTTATTTCTCCTTTTAGCATCCAAACAACTTGGATGAGAAGAACGGAATTGGTAATGAGAGAGGTATTTGAGACAGGGCAACATTAACATGTAAAGATGAAAAAGTTAAGGCATGGAAACTGGGCTGATGGCAATGGGAAAAAAAAAAAAAAAGTGGGCAGAAGAGACAGAACTGAGGTAACAACATATTGCTGTGAACAAGACACATGTGACAAGAACACAGGGAGGAACCCCAGCCTGGCAGAGCACAATCCCTCCAGAACACTGAAATCCAGAACCCAAAACCTGCTCAAACCTCCACTCATTTGCCCTCAAGCATCTGTACAACTCTGAGGTACAGCATCCCACTCTACAAACAGGTTCCAGGGAATGACAATCTCCTGCCTTGGTTCACCTTATTGGTTCACTTAAGAGAAACCTGGTGGATGTAAAGGTCTGAACTGCCCTGATGAGTCACACAAACAGCAGCATGATTCCACTGAACCAAACCTAGAAAATTCAGACTGCATCTCTGACTAAAATTCAGCCTGAATTCAGAATTCAGCATTAGGAGAATAACCTGGAACACACACCAATATTCTCTACAGAGAAAACTCAATTAAAATCTTACTTAACACTGCTGAATTAGGGACACAGACAGTATAGCCTGTCATCAGAGATGCCCACAGAACTTTAATTGCTCATTTCCTGTGCATATCTACTGTCCACACGTCTTTAATTACCAACCACATACTACCTTTCATTTTTCTTCAAGATTTTTCTGTTCAAGTACATTTTTTCAGCCAAGGTGAAATAACTCTAAGAATCGGGACTGACCACAGTAAATCTTATAAAAGAGAGTCACACTGAAAAAACATTATGGGGAAAAAACCAAGGAATTGTAGAAAGAAAATGGGATAGTAACCTGAAAAATAGCGCGCATGTTGTCAGTGCCATACAATTCTCACATAATGCTAATCAAATATTCCAAACTAATCTTTACAAAGGTATCAATTAATAACATATTTCCATTTTTCTAGATGTTGGGCTTGATTCCCAGTATTCCTGAGGAGTCACCAAGGCATGTGAATTTATTAAGAGCTACATTTGAAAATATTAAAAATAATTAACCTCAAATATTTCTGTTGTCTAGCAGTTCAGGCACTAAGTATTTTGAATTTTGGTACCCCAATCAGCAAATGCTTTCAAACCTTGTACCTCTCAAAGCTTCGTATATAAAAAGATATTTGCTTCACAGAGCTTACACGAAAAACAGTGTTTGAAACCTTTTCAACAGTCTGGAGAACTATCCAAGAGCCCAAGGCAACAATAGCATATTTCTGTATTCAAAGCTAAGTTTCAACAATAAGCTGAAATAGACACTAAAATTCACATGGGTCATTGAACAATGTCCCAATGTGCTCGGTGGAACTGAACAGAGGCTCCCTAATCCTGTTGCCCTCTGCACAGAGCCCACTGGTTCGGGCAGCCAACACCTGGGCTGCAAAGCAAGTTCGAGTTTTTCTGACATATCCTCATTTTGGAGAAAATAGAGACACTCCTCACTCTTGAGAGACTTCTGGGACTTCGGCAGTGAAAGCAGCAGTTTGTAGTGTAGAATTGTAAGGCAGGCTGAAGCAAAGGACTATCAAGACAGTTTGGGGGACTTCAAAGTGAAAAATAAACCTGTTCCTGCATACACACAGAAACACTAACTTAGGCAAAGCAATCCTATGAGGAAAAGACCACAATGCCTCACCCTTTTTGTGTTCTCCAAGTATCTGTAATTCAGCGAACTAAAACAATAGTTTAAGTCTAAAGCATTGATAAATCTAACCAGCAAGACACTTGATATGAATAGGTTTCTACCTGTTCACTTCAGAGCAGGGGGGTGAGAAATCACAGCAGATGAAAAAGAAAGCACTCTGCACAGCCCATGGCTTCAGCTACATACACAACTGCAATTCATTCAAACCATTTGGCCAACATTGGAAACCATGAGATAAAAGCCTGATTAGTTATCAAACAGAGAAGAACCCTTATATTGAGTTATAGTCTTTTTGTTAGCTACCATGTAATTTTATTTTTAACATGATACATAATTTGCAGTGTTTGCTGTAACTAATTCTTTACTGCCGGTTCTTCTACTGAATAAACTAATTACATCTCCCACATTCTAAATCTAAACCTAAACCATCAGTTTAAAATTACTTACATAAAACAATGTATTTTGCCAAATGAAAGCATGAGATCCAGATCTGTCAGCAGTAAAGTTTGACTGAATGAAATTCAACTCTCCAAGCCCTATTGTAAAAGAAAAAATTTCTAGGCTCCCTGACTCAAAGGGCAGCACATTGTTTTACAGAAAATAATTACCAAATGTACAGCAGGCCAGTGGTAAAAGGTTACAAAATAGAGTTAAGGTGTGATTTCACAATTGATGCAAGTCAATCTAGGGTTACACATCTGCCAAAAAGACCCTCTCACTGCCATCACCCATATGGTCCTTCACCCTTTCCGTCTGCTGGCACACATGTGGAAATGCGGAGAGCTGTTCAAGGATTTGATCCAAGTAGTTATTGGCTGAGCTTTCAGCCAGATAAGTATGAAACAGCTTGCTGGAAGGCACTATGATTACTAGTGTTGACTGTGCAGCAGGAGATGAAGACAGAACTTCCCCTTCTGGCATCAGCACAGAATTTGGATCACATTAGGCCATGTATTTATGACTGACTTCAGGGAGGACCCAACCAATATAAATATGCTACATTCAAGCACAGGTACAGACACAGGAGAACAGGACTAGAACACAATGAGAGAAACACAGACATTTCCTTTTTTCCTAAATTCTAATTTGTCTTTCATGTGACTGCAGAGCTCAATATATTCACCTATTAATCCCTTCTGTCCTGACTTTTTATGTAGTTACAGTTATCTCCCAAAAATGTAACTACGAATATGTTTGCAGACAAAACAATATTAAAAAAAAAATCTAATCATGATGGAGACAAGGAAGTGGAAGACTAGGAAAGTAACTGCAAACACATGCAACACCACTGAACACCACTTAGAAGAGCTCACTGGTTGTAAAAGTTTGATTGTGGGACTTTATTGTTTGTTTTAAAAGATAACAGAGGCATTCTGAATGTCACATATTGCTTTTATTGCCACAAGGATTAGACTACAAGCTCAGATTCCCAGTTGCCATAAAACATTAGGCAAAAAGACTGCCTGTGTGCCAAGAACTGTTAAGCATTGCTGCAAGACCCTCAGGTCTCCACCAAAACCCAACATATCCAACAAAAACGAACCATAATCTATGACAGTCCACTGCTCACGGCATTTTGAGGGTAACCATGAAAAAAAAAAAAAAGGCAAGAGGATTGACCTCAGTTTAACAGCTCAGCAATGCACCATTCTTTGACTATTCCATTAGTCCAGACAAAAATTGCCAGTATTTATGCACAGAACACAGGAGATCAAGATGTTCCAATAGCAGAAACATAACAAGAAGAGAAACAAGAGGGAGCAATAATCAAATTAAAAAGGGATTGGTCCAAGTAGGAGCTAAGACAAAAAAGCGCAACTGAATGGAACAAGTTGGATTACTGACTAAAGTCTGGGGAAAAGTTGTCATCCTCTGCTTCCCACTCTTACAGCTACTAGAACCTCTGCACAGCTTATTTCTGTTTGGGTTTTAGTAAGGGTAGAGACAAAAACACAAATGCAAGCACAAGACCCTGAACGACTCGAATGACATGTTAGGTTTTGATTTCTAATAATGAAACTTTAGATAATGTCAGTACCAACACTGTAAACTGCTGACAAATAGCCTGAGACCTGAACAACAATCCCATTTTCTTCCAAATTATCCAGTTACAGTACACTGAAGAGTTTTTTTCCCCAAACCATTATTTCATTTTAGTCTGGTTTGGATTCTGCTTTAAGAACAAATGTTTGGGAAGCAGGGCCAGTGCTGTGTGAGCCATACTGCACTTCTCAAGCTGTTTCACATTTCATCGGGCAATAACTGAACTTCTGGCAGGAAGGAAAAATATCAGAGAGACCCTTTACTGCAGAACACTCATATAGTCCCTGCAAACCTTCTAGATGCATGCAAGCACTTAGCATATAGAAATTACATTGACATTGTGGTCAGATGTTACCATTTCCACAGAGGTGCCTTACTGGCAAAGCCATTCAAAAGGCAGAGGAGACAATTTTATTCTTTCTTTTTTTACTATTACCATATTCCAGAAAAAGGACATAGTGAGCTGCACGTAATTATCTAATTAGTTCATTTCCATACAATAGCCATTTCTTTTATTGCATAAACCCACATATTCCAATATTCTCCTTTAAGAATGTACACAGTGAGTGGTTTAGGTAGTTACAGCTGTCATGGAGGGTTTGAAAAATAACTTTTCTGCTCGATGTCTGCTTCAGGCCACTGGGGATGCAGTCAAATAATGACATCAGAGTCTACATTAATGCTGGCAAAATGCAATTATGTTTCCTTTCATATTTAACTCAGGTGGTTTATAGCCCTTCCTCTTCCTATTCTGCAGTCAAGAACACGAGTGGAGTGAACAAACGGTTCGTAACTCAACTCAGATAAAATGGGTAGAGATAATGCATGCTAAATCAAAGAGTGCAAATGAAAAACTCATCCTTGATTTGGTAATGAAGCCTGCTCATTCTTCATCATCAATGAGCTTCGTAAGCCTGAGTCACTTCCTAAAATTCCAGCTAAGTTGTAAGGGAGGAACACCAAGGGATGAGATACTCTTTCAGCATCTAAGTTACTACAGTGCATTTCTTGCACGAGTCATTCCACACATATGAGAATGTTAGATGGATGACTGCATCACACACTATAGGAAGTTCCCACTAATCCATTCCAAAGTTCTCAAGCACAGACTGTTCCACTTTCAAGATTTTATATTACGTGATCTTCACTCCAGTCAAAGTACAAAGCAACCGGAAACTATTACTTTATTGCCTGCTGAAGTTACCTGCTCAGTTCTGAAAATGAGCTTGAGCACTCATCTTGTTTTGAAAAGACACATGTGGGTCTTCATCTGGAGGATGGCAGTGTCCAGAAGCAGTTGAGGCTCTGACATGACTAGAGTATCAACTTTCCAGTGAAAAGTTTAGTGACTGAAGCAAATGATGAATGAGGAATTTAATTTTTCCACTGATGCCTGAAAGAAACATTGTATTAACTTCAAGAATAAAAGTGCAGCAAACCTGACCTGGTTTCATTTTAGGCAGTCCTTCCAGCAGCAGCAAGTTGGACTCAAGGATCCTTAGAGGTCCCTTCCAACTTCAGATATTCTATGACTTTACCACCTGTTTACCAAATATTTTTCCAAAGTCAAGTTACACCTTGTCAGAAACTTGGCTCTGATGTCTGTTTAGTGGGGGGTTAAGAATGGTACTTAGAAACTATTAGCGCTTGAGCATCAGAATTAGTACTAATCAAATCTGAACCCTTAAAAGGTCCAATGACTTTCCCATTGATTTAACTTCTGAAAATGCACCTTATGGCTGACATCACCCATCATCAACCTCAAAATCTGCACAGGGCATCCAACTAAACTTGATTAAGTATGTAATCTCTAACACCCTGTTTCCAATGACCGGCTTCGCTGTTCACCTGCATTAACAGCAGCTTCCAGGCAAGGCCAGTCAATCTGTTAAGGCTTGACGGTGGTTTTCCGGCAGGATAGTTACCTTAATGAGAATGTGATTCACTGCCACCTCCTAAGCATCGATGTGGTTACAGTGACATGCAATTACTTTTATTATCACAAGAATGGGAATGAGCTACACAAGTAAAACGTGATCCACTCTGGAGAGGTGTCTATTCAGGCACCCGTGAACGAGGAAGGTTTGCACATCCATTGTTTCATCTTAAGTTTTGTGGCTTGGGAGTAATTCCAGCATGTAGGAAGGGCTTGGGAGTATACAGTTGAGGTTGTTTAAAGTGCTTAAGTGTTTGCAACACCTAGCACACATACGGAGTATATCATACTATTTGTAGAATTTTAAGTATCACACGAAAGAAACCAACGCGGGGAAAGAATTGGATTAAATTTGGAGGTGAGCACTCAACTGAAAACTGGGGGTCAGAAAGGCTTTCATGTATTTTTTTCCCCACTGCTTAGGCTTATTTGAAACAAAAAAGTCATAGAACAGACTATACTAAAAAAAAAAAAAAAAAGCACAAGATGAAGTTATTCACAGCAGCCTTCAAAACAGAGTTTGAACAGAACATCCCCACACATGCTCAATAAGCTTTGCTTCTTACAACTTAAGGACAGTTCTAGCTTTTTTCTAAGGTTCATTGTGAAGCTAAATACACAAAAGTGTATGGCATGCACTGCCACTTATTAGCATTTAATGCTTCTTGAACAACTACAATGCAAATATTCATCACAATAGATGGGAACCTTGGTGGAAACAAGAATTCCCACAAATTGTTTAAGAGTACAGTAAACGAATAGTGTTATAAACAAAAAGCCCAAACCCCTCACAAATGTCTGTGCTGCACTGGCTTACAGAGTAGCCACTACATACTCATTGTCCAACTGCATTTGTACAAAACCCTTAGAACAAAAAAAGAATTATACCCCAACAAGAAGTGTTTTCTATTTATAGATGTGTTCAAGTCAAGCAAACCACAGTTATTTCCAGGTTTGCTCAGGTTTTCATGGGTGGTTTTTTTTTAATTAGTGATACATTTTTGCATAAATAGGATGTTACAGGACAGAGTATGAAGTCAGACAATTTTAAAGGAGGCTCCATTTTGAATTACTTGACAGTGTAACCAACATCCTAGCAACCATGGCAGCTTGAAAAAAAAAAAGTGACATCTGAAGTTTGCATCTAAGCTTTCAAACTACAACTCAAAACAAAACACTAAAAAAATAAAATCTAAGTGACTGCAATACAATCAAAGCTACAAATGGCACACTGACACCTTTTAAAGTTACTTTTACTTCACTTATAGAACTGAACAACCAAAATAAAGATAAAATAAGTTTGCTCTATATCATACATTAAGAAAACTTCTACATCCTGCACAAACTCCCATAGTTTCCTAAGTTCTCATCTCTCTATTCAACACAGTAATATCTAAACACACTCCACAAACATGAATTTTCTTGTGATCAAGGTACTTACCAGCAAAATACACCTTTTTAGTCTACTTCTATGAATACATTTGAGGAGCAGACAGATAAAACCAGCCCTATTGGTTACTATGCTTATAAAGTATTTAATATTCTTTAGTATCCTTAAATCCATATTATACAAGAGAAAGAGAAGGGACGTCCCTATGTCCACAGTATCTTTCATATCTTGTTAATGGCTGTCTAAAATTACAATAATAGAAGCATAAGAGCTTATAAGAAAGTTGTCTTTGGCGCAGGCAGACTTGACAGCCCCTCTCCGAAAGTTGGTTCCCCCTGTCAGCAGCACAGGGGGATGAGAGACTGTGGATGTGCACAGACACACTCACGTACAGGCACATCAGAGCAAGAACACGGCTGGATAAAACCACACCAGCGAGCAGCAATACTGAGGAAAACCTCACAGCTCTGTTTAAAACAGTCCCCGACAAGGGAAACCCTTCAGAGCGGGCAGAATAAGGAAAAAAACCCAACAAATAGGACAGAGCTCATCAGACGGGCAGAGCAAGGAGAACCCTGACACAGCTCCTCCATCCCGCCTCAGCCGAGGAGAGGAAGGGCGGAGAGCGAAGGGAGGAGGCGAAACCAGCTTCAATGTAACGAAGGGACAGCAGAGGGGTCACCTCAGACTGCCTCGTACAGCCACCCCAGCCCCTGCCCGAGCAGCGCCCGCCGCCGCGCCCCGTCCCTCACCAGCCTGGGTGGTGTCGCTGAGATCGTGGTTGGCGGCGCTGGCCCGCGGGTAGTCCCGGAGCTTCCTGCCGCTCAAACTGAGGGCGCCGCTGGCCGCTGCTTCTTCCAGGGCTCTGTCCAAAGAGCGGGTCCATGAGCCGGGAGCGCCGGGGGCTGCGGGGGCAGCGGGACACGCCGCGGGCATCGCAGCACCGCCGCCCTCCGGCGCCGCCATTTCCCCGCCGCGCCGCCCGCCCCGCCACACCGCGCATGGCCGCGGCGCGAGCCGCACCCGCGCATGCGCGGCCGCCCCGGCGGGGCAGCCCGGGGAGTTCGCTTCGCTCGGTCCGACCGAAACACCCTCGGGAGGCGTCCAAAACCTCGTTTATCTGCAGAGGAGGGGACGTGGAAAGGTTGGTTGTTGGGTGAGCAGCGATCACGGCTGGCTGCGTTAGACCCTTCTCGGCAGGAAGACAAGGGGAGAGCGGATAGATCCCAGCCACGTGGGAAAAGTAACAATTGCTTCACGTTTTTTCACTTAACGTCATCGCACTCTTCATCACACACTTCAACGTCTTAATGTCATAAATGCCACCTTGCTCTGCCGCGCGTCTTACCACGCTGCCCGACCCTGGGAGCTGCCACACCTGAGCTGGTCATCCAGAACGAAGACTGGAGATAAGCAGATGGAAAGACACCACACTCAACACTTATCAAATGTATTTCCAGGCAGCATTTTCCACCACTTCATAGCAGCACTTTCCCTGGTCACGCCCCCTGCCAGCACAGCCGCGGTGGCTGCTCGGGCTGTTCCTGCAGCCCGGGGTTTGAATGAGAACACGACACAGCACAGCAACAACTAATCACAGCAGACCACTACTTTAGACATAGGACATGCATCAGTAGCCGACACATTTAAATGCAATCGAGCCTACAAGATGCCACTCCAAGAGGTGCTCAATTGTCAGGGTATTAAGCTTGGCAATGAGTAAGAGCTCTCTTCATATTAGGCTGCTTTTTGCTGTGTTCTTCAGAGCATTTAATAAGAATTTAAACAATAAGAACCCCTTGCACACTACCAGAAAATTCACATAACCAGTATATTGCCCAGGTGGTTATAACAGGAAAAAGACAGTATGAAACCTGTAACCTTTTATTAAAAAAAAAAAAATTAACAGCTTCAGAATAGATCAAATGTAGTAATGTCTCCAAAAAATACCAAAAAGTACAGTGTAAAGCATCTTCTCATTAAATACAAACTAGCATTTTTTGATGCACTGCATCAATGTTTTGCATCTATGTTGATGCAAAAGAATTTTTTTGTTGCATCCTGGCACGTGGAAAACATATACACTGAAACAGGATGACTTACAACATCTTATCTACTCAAATTCTAACAGTGGGACATTTAAAAAAAAAATTTCCTACTAGTCATTGAGAAAGAAACCTTAACACAATTACGTTTAATTCTCTTATGCTAAGGTATATTTTCAACATCAAAAATAAGGGTTTAAGTACTAGAGAGCCTCAGAGTGCACTCTGACATCGAAACTGCTATACATAAAAAAGCCCTTCTGCTGTTGAATGTTCTTCAAGGTTGAAGTTGCCAGTATATGCTAGTTAACTTGGAATCTGACATAAAAACGCAAGGAAACCAACTCTGTCAGAAGTAAAATGTAAATTCTTCAAGAACATGAAAAGGAGTTAAAACCCACTTCAAACACCATAAACATTCCTGGTTGCAGTAAGACAACCACTCTTCTACCTGACTGTACCTAAACCTCATTGCTATAGATCAGTGCTAAGTTCATCAGTTCCTGGTCGGAAGCAATTCTGAAGAAGTGTCTCAATTTTAGAGATTATTTAAATTCTGACTGAAGATGCCCTGGTTGTTCCTTCCTGCAGATCCTGATGCCCAGGAAGTAAGCTCCCGCTTAAAGCCTTACACATGCTGGCAAACCAAGGGCTTTCCTCCAGTAATGTTCCCCAGTTTCAGCCAATTTCCAGATGTCTGACCACTTCAGATCAGCTACACATCTTACCTCTCTTTGGCATACACAAACAAGTACTATTACATTGCTTGCCTCCAGCTATATGTAAGAGCCAGAGAAAACCTTGCCTGTGGGGCAAGGTATGCAGGATGACAATCCTGTGCCTGGGAGGTTAAGGAATTCTACCATACTGCTGACTTCCTTGTAAACTGCTGTATTTATTCTATGAAATTGTTAAAAATGTGAAGTCATTGCAATAATTTGTGAAAAACCTTTCAAAAAGAAATAGAATGCTGAAGTTTAAGGAGACAGAAAAACTCCATTTACAGAGGAAGATGATGAACTTGAGCTATTTGTAATACAAATGACACTCATACTGCTTCTGCAGTACTACTCCAATATGATATATGACTTGGACCACTTTTAAGGATAAGAGTAGAATAGTCTCCATCCCAATTACATATTTTGGGTCTCAGCTAACAGCTTTATTTGTGAAAGTGAGAATGCAAAACATTTTGTTTTCAAGAAAGGAAAAAAATGGAACTCCAAAAGCACAAAGAAGTACAGAACCAACACTCCCATGAAAAATGCCGCTACATTGCTACCAGAGTACCCACGGACTGAGGCTCTGTGCCAAACTGCAGTCCAAGGGAGAGCACGTAAGCAGTGCCTAAAAAACCCTACGATGGGGTTTATAATGAAACACACAATCTTACTACCATAACAGAGGGGCCAAAGAACAGATACTGAGTACTTCTTAATTAAAAAAACCCCCACAACTTCTAAAATTCTTGTGTTTCAACTGTGATATGAACCAAAACCAGTGTTTGTCATCAGCTGGGCAACAGAATATTTTCCAACCAGGTGATGGTGACAAACCAACGGATCCATTTTCCCACTTTTCCTCCCTCAGGGCATCATGTCTTTTACCGTTGAAAGTAAAAGTAGTAAAGAGAGATAGATCTGCCACCATCTTTGCAAGATGTCTGGAGAATTTCGGTGATGTATGCTGTATTCTTCTGCCCGCTTGTATCTCAGGTTCTTAGGTAGGTGGGATCAGTGCCCAAGTCCATGTGCCAGGTTAGCCCACTGTTACAAACCGGCTTCCTTTGTTCTGAGACAGTGCTGTTCTTTTCTCCTTCAGGATCCCAAATCGTTCATTCAACGTCATCCCTGTCTGAAAAATAATTTAACCATAAACTTAAAAGATGTTCAGTTAATTTAATCAAAGTAATGGAGACAAAATACCTTTTTCTTCAATCTATATCACCATTTGACTCCTTAATTGCCTCACCTGGATGTTTTGAAAAAGAAGGATTGATTTCTTGATTTCCTACACCATTTAAAAATGAGATTGGACTACACATCAAGAGCTTGCGCTTCTCAGAATTCATTAAGAACACACAGTACACAATGTCATTACTCAAAGCCTGCTAAAAATATGATAGGTTAAACTGAGGACAAACTGAAAAAGGGAACTTTCACTCCACATTTCCTCACATGGATTTTCTGTAACTTCATCAAATGTGTCATTTTCATAGTGTTAATATAGGTTGTTTTCCAGTTCACCCAGTTGAGGCTGGAGTCCAATCTAAAAGTTCAATGAATTTTACAGTACTGTCGTGTATTATTTTTGCTTATTCATGGACAGAACAGATCCAGACCAATGCCTTGACCCCATGCAGTGTTCTACAGCTGGCACTAGGGAACTCATTACAAGAACAGCACTAAACTCTGTCACCTCTAAGAAATCCTTCAATAACAGCACCAGGCTTCCTGCACCAAATCACCTGTCTTCAGGAAAACTGGGAGAAAACTGCTCATCTTTCCAGCTTTTATGTCATCACATTTGATTTCATTTTCCTAGATGCATAGCAAAAGTTAGCTTAAAAATTCAGCCAGAGTTCCACGCACGTTACACAGCCTTAAGCAGCTCATCCCCAAGTTAAACACAGTTGCTGATCCAAACACAGCAGGAATACCAGAAGGCTTTTCGGAATATTCAACATTTTTAATCCCATTTAAATCATGTGGGCGTGCAAGACATGGACCAGAAGAACAGGAAGAGTGAGCTTAGCTACTTGCTTGAAGTTAAATAGCTAGTTAGTGGAAGAACTGGAAGTGGAAACAAGTAGTAGCCACTAGTTTTCTCTTTCTGCCACTAGTGAGTTGAGGAGGAAAATGCCTCATAGGCTTTTATTGGTCTTGAAACTATTTCCACAGTTATGAAAAGAAATGGCATTTACCTGTTTCCCAACACTATTAATATCAAACTGCAACGGAACCCCTTTTGGAATCTTCTTCTCTTCAGATTGGTCCCTCTTCATCAGAAATGGTGGCACATGAGTACGAGATAATCGTAATTTCTGGGAGCTGTGAAAGAACATAAAAGACATGATGAATACGTGTTTTATGCAATAAAGCCTAGATGCTGATAGAGGCATGAATTTTTCATCAAGCCATTTGATCAGGCTGGCTGAATAGATGTAGGGCACAAGTTCAAGAAGATAAAAGTCAGGCAGAACTATAAAAGGGACCATTTGTTATATTGTTATCAGACAGCAAATGTCCCCACGGGAAAACGTCTTATTTTTTGTTTCTCAATCCTACTGACAAACACATAATTTGCAGTTGATTACCTCCATAAATAAAAAACTTGAAATTGGTATAGTCTTCTTTACTGATAAAATGCCAATAATGAATAAAGCTACTCATGAGATTTTTAAAAATACAACACCTATAAAAACCAGTACCACAATCTTCTCAAAGACAAATACAAAAGTTATGCTCTCTTTAAGCGTAGCTCCAGCAGTATTTTTTTTGATCATGGAGGAACTATTACCACCACTCATCAACTAGGTGCTCACTGATTTCCATTCATATAGGGGAGGAAAACAGCTGCAACACGATCTGATTTGGAAGGGGCAGACAAGGTGAAAATCTACTAGCCCACCACTCTCCCACTCTATACACATCAAGCTCCTAACTGGGAGATGACGTGTGAAATCCAGCTGTGATTTTATTTAAACAGAGCTCCAAAACATTCAGAAAGGGGCCAGATTTAAAAGCCTCCTCAAGAAGCTGTGACTTTGAGGTCACCTGAAATACCTGCAATGAACTTGCGAAATGGATCAGAGCAGCAATTTCAGTCACATTTAGAACATTTCAAAACTTATTTGAAAACTCACATGGGGGTTATGATTGCTCCTGGGTTGTCAATAGACACAGTCAGGATCCCTCCACTTGTGGTAGAAGTTCGCCATCTAGTTTGAAAAGGCAGAAATCACAAAAAAATGTAGCAGAAATTTGAATCAGACCATCTTTAAAGAAGATGCATCCCAAACACTGGCTGGTAAAGAATGTACAAGCTTTCTGAATGTTGACCAGTACAAAGACCACATGCAGTTATAAGACACTTGGCTATTGATTCTTCTACCTTTTACATCACTTCAATCTATTCAGGTGAGCACTTTCAGGGTACACCAGAACTACAGCACTGACCCAAGCATTTCAAAACACTGTTTCCTTGCCAAAGATGGGGCCAAATGGTCCTCACAGCAAATCCAGGAGGTGAGAGACTGCAGTCTGGGGCACCTGCTCCTTGCTCAGCCTGTTGTGTTCCCAACATGCTGTGAAGAGCTTGGCAGGCACAGGATAATATGGGAAAAATATGCTGGGGGAGAGCTGAGTGTCCACCTTGTCATTTGCCTTTTTCATTTCCAAGCTGCTTCATAGGCTTATATACATATTAAATAAAATTAAAATTACATCAAGAGCTCAGGATAACACATTCGAATTTTTCTTCCAGTCTATGCAGTATTCATGAGTACTAGAGATTAGCCTGATCCTCTGAAGCTACCACCTTCCCCCTCATTCTTGCAAGCATCTTATGCAAACAAACTCCTCCTGGTTAAATTAAAAGCCATTTTAGGAAATAACTGAGAATAGAGGGAGGATCACTGTCATTCTTGTTGATGTGCCTACAGGATAAAAAACTCATGCCATTCAATTATCATAGCCAGTAAGTCTGAGCTAAAATGAGAATCTCATGAGCAACAAAACCGAAGTTTTCCAAATTAAATACTTACTGACGAGTTCTTTTTACTGCCTGATTATCAAGATCATCTGTTGACTGCACTTGAGCCTGCACCTGAAAACACATCAATACAGACACCAGATTTCAATACTGCTTCAATTCCAGCTGGAAATACAGAAGTTCAAAAACAGAAGTTTAAAGCTGTTTGTACACTCTGAGTAAATGGGGTTGTACTGTCAAAGGAACTTAAAGGTAACTGTCCTTTTACCTTTATAAGACATAGGAAAAAATTACTTTAAGAACAGAAAATTATTTAAACAAAACTGCCAGTGACAATAAATTAACCAACAGACAGATGGCAACATTTTGGAGGACTATGTCACCAAATACTTTACTAAGATACATCAAAATGTTATGAGGCAAGCAAGAAAACCTGTCCAGTTTCTGATCCTGTCTGTAATTTTGTGATCGATGTGTAGGTACGACAGCAGCTACTTACAACAATGGCAGATGTAGAATGAGCGCACAAATGAAAACCCAACTTGCCACTTTTTATTCACTGTACCCCCTCTAATCTCTAGAATCGAAACAACTAAAAAAAAAAAATCATTAAGTCACTAAAATAAGAACTTAAATAAGTAAATTAACTAATGCCAGAATAACAAAAAAAGCAAATCGTACCATAATCATATTCTGAAATGCATTTTTCCTCTATTCGTCACCTGAGGGCAATTTTTGAAAGCTGGACAGTCCTTTCTAACACCTACATCTAAAAGCAAAAAATGAATACCTTGCAACCCCCTCAAACACAAGTTCCATGCCCCTCAGAACTGGCCACCTGCACTGGAATAGGAAGCAAGACTCAATGGATTACAGTAACTGAAGAGGACAAGCACAATCCCTAGAAGGATCTTTGCCTATCTCCCAATCTACCTGGAGTTTCTACTCAGATCTGATACTGGAAGTTGATTCCTTTATTCCAGTTACAGTTTAGCCTAAAACTTGTGGTACAATTTTCTTGTGACTTTCAGTAATTTTTATTACCTTCAGGCCCCTTCTAAACAGGAAAGTTGCTTGACGAGTGTCTTTCTGCTGATTAAGTTTGTTTCCAATTCTGGCAAAAGTGGGTGGTATGTTATTCCTGTAATATTTATAAAAAATATAATTATCAACGGCTTCAAAGGTAACACTTTAGAGAGAGTACTATGCAAGTCTAGAAAGTGCACAAAGCATCCATAAGAGCATCTACAGTGCTGCCTCTCTGAGGCTGAACACTTCAGTTGCAATAAACTTCTCATCTGCTAAGAACAAAACACATTACTTCTAAATGGAGAAGTCACTGCCTAATGCTCCTATGTCACAGGACAGTATGGTAATTAACACTGTTTTTCACTTTGCTCAGTATCTTCCAGCACTTTAAACATTGCTAATTAGCTGAAAAAAAAAATTACACGTATGAAAAACGTTTGTCTACAGTTTCCACAATGGAGTCATACAGTGAAAACTTTCATCCTGCAGACCAATTCGGTAGCAGTCTGTAACGTGTGTTAATTCCAGCACAAAGAAAATGTGCAATGGCTTCCATGAAGCTGTAGATGGCACCACATTACACATTTTGTTTTGGAAGTTCACTAAACCAAGGCTGACACTTTAGAGCTATGGACATTCATCCTGGCCATTTCTATATAAAACCATAGAAACTCAAAATGGTTTAGGTTGGAAGGGACCTTAAAGATCATTCTCTCTGACACAGGCAGGGACATCTCCTGCTAGACCAGGCTGCTCAAACACAGGCTATCTATGATTTAACTGAAGGCAGGATACCAGGTGCTCACAAACAGAGGTACTTCCTCAGTGCTCTAATGGCAATAAATATCTGGCCTTGTATGAAGACCATGTTTGTCCCATGCTTGGCTTCCAGATTTGTAGAACTTCATACACAAGGTAGTCTTGACCATAGTGCTCCTGCCAGTACCTACTGTCCTCCCTTGGACTTGGTCCTGTCAAACAAGACTCATTATGGAAAGTTGCCAAGGGGAGTTCAGAAACCAGGCTTGGTATTTTACCTCCTGTTTAGTGGGGCAGTCCTCCTGAGGGCAGCAGCTTGTCTTCTCTGCGTTTCAGATTGCCTCTGCAGGTTTGTTTTCCTTTTCAAAACTGGGTAATTCCGCTGCACATTCTTAAAAAACCATAAACATATACAGCATAATGTATACTGTACACACCCAATCATTTTTCTGTCAGTTTCCATTTACAAACTGCCTATAGAATACATTTGGGTTTATCTACCCATCATAATCTAGTGTAATTTGAAAATACCTTCTATATTTCCATGAATTCTCTATTTTCCATGTTATCAGGAGTGGGAAAAAAACTCAGAAGAGATTAGCAGTTCCTCTTTCATTACTCCATGTCCCTGGAACTGGCAAAATCCATACTACACATGTGGTTAAACAGTCTTCTTCACAAATCCAAAAGCAATCCCCATTCTACAATACTGAATGAGATGGAGCAGGTAACAATGCACTGGGCGAGTGCAGAAGAGGAACCCTACTGATGGGAGTTTAGTATTCTGCAAAAACTTCCATTTTGTAATGGTAAGCACAACAAGTTGGTTGAATCACTGGTTTGTAACAAAACCAATTTTTCTTGTAGACATACAGTCACTCCCTCCAGACTCGCACACAATATACTTCTGTACTTCAATATTCATGACTTGCAACCCAATTAAGTGTTAAAAACTACTGTCACACCTAGTCATTATTCAGCCCACCCAAAACAAACAAGAACTCAGTTAACACATCCCCAATTTAGTAAAAGCTTGTACCATATGTCTTCAAGTTTCAGTAGCATTGTTCTGACGCAGTTGTGTTTCATTTTTTAACCTGTTCTGACACGAGTCACTAGGGCTGGATTAATTACCTTCTCACTTAGTGGCTGTCTTTTCAGAGGACTGATTCCTTTGTGTGAACCCACTGCTTTCTTGGCTGCCAGGCCAGTTATAACTCCATAAAAACGCTTCTTCCCTGCTATCTTCTTTCTGCGCCCCAACCGATTCTTACCATAACCTGCAACAAGCACAAGAAGTTTAACAGATCTCACTAAAAGAAAAAGCTTAATGCTTTAAGAAGCTTTACAGGCAGTCCAAGTTATTTGGTTGCACACTTCAAACTTTACAGCAGAAGTCTCTGCTACACTTTGGTCAGTTATTTTAGCAGTTCTGGCCCAAACTCCAGTACAGCGATAATCCATCCTCACACAGACCATAGCTTTGCTCTAGTTCATTGCATTAATTTCTGCTGAAAATGTGTTATTCGACATGTCTACAGGGCCAAGTTAAGAGCCTCCTAGCATAGAAAACTACCAAAATACTCTGAAATGAAACTTCATCAAGTACCAGGTAATATAAAACCAAATTAAACAAAAAAATCCTCCTCAGCTCCCTACATATTCAGCAAACTTTAAGTTAGCAGTTTAATTTAAAGAAAAAACACCCTTCAAATATTATTTATTTAAATCAGTGGTTCCTAAGAAATGACTTAAGAAGAAAGAACACAGCAACTGGCCTACAAAATCATATTAAACTGCACATGAATTACATCACATTTAAAGTGTATGCAATTACAAGTCTGCATGGCAGTCTCAAAAAACTGAGAATTGAAACCAGCCTTTGAATATAAAAGGTTTGTAAGTCTGAGGTCTGCAGTACCTCCAGTTACAAGGGTTGGATTAGCCCTGCCTGGAGCTATTTACCTTCATGGTATGAATACAGACCATGCTTCAGTTTTGCCCCAAAGTATCATCCCCTCTAAAACCTCAGACTGCAAAATAAATATAACACTAAGGATTCAGCTCTCCAGCAACAGACACATCTAGTTTTAACATATTTGACTTAACAGCACTCATAGTAAATCTGTGCTTCCTCATGCAACAGGAGCAATTACATGAGGAAAGCCTCTGATCAGAACCCAGCTTAGATCCAATTGCCATGGAGAACTGCTGCACAGGGCTTTGTGCAGTTGCATTCTGTGTATCACCCAGGACAACTTTTATTTAAATGAACAATGTTCCTCTATCTGTTGCTACCCCCAAAAGCTGAAAAGAGTCTCAGCTCAAGTTCCTCACTTCTTTCCAGAGATTTTGGCAGCCACTTCTAAAACCACAAGGAAATGAAAGCTATTGATCATTTGTGGTTTCTGTAGCTGTCCAGAAACAGAAGATTTGCTACCTGTCAGAGTAATTTCAATAGCAACAGAGCAGCAATAAATCTACTAGTTATAAAGTAATAACTAGAATGCTCAGGAGAACTATTTAATAACACCTTCCGCTTAAAAACTATGTAAGAAAGGTTTGTTTTCAATGGCAAATATGTGTGGAACTGTATAGGAGGGAGCAGTTAAAGGTATTCACAATGTTTCAATATGTCATGAATCCAGCAGTTTTGGAAAAAAAAAAAAAAAGTTTGGTTTTTCCTAGAACATGGGCATGCAAGCAGGGAAGGTTCCAACAGAGGAAAGTACTGCCAGGACAGTTCTATTTAGTTTCATCTTTACAGCTCAAATTTCTCCTAAAATTCTGAAACTTGTTTCTTTTGTGCCATTTAGATGATAAACAATCACACTAGACAACAGTCATTAACACAGCCTTCATCTTCGATAATCTGCAACTTAAATTCACTTATTCTTCACCCACACAAATATTCTCACACATGGGCTGACAGATGTAAAATTTTTTCTGCACTGTCACCAATTCATCAGAGATGCCCAAGTAACACGGCTGTGTGGGCCTGCATAAAATCCAACACTCCTCTGAGTCCTGAACAACACAACATTCCACTGAGCCCTAAAGACATCTGTGTCTAACACATTGATAACAAGCTGCTGTTACAACCAACACTAAGCAAGACAAAGAAAGAGTAGGCACTGTTGTGAATATGCCAGACAGATGTGTCTTTGTTTTAAATGAATGCTACTAAACCAGAAATTGCATGTATTAACCTAGGCATCTAATTAGCCTCTACTGAGGTCATAAGCCTTCTGATCAGACAATATTTTTCCATATTTCATGATCCAGTGCTAAAAATGTACTTTTCAATACTAATTTTAAGCAAACCCAGTCTATACTTTAAGCATGTGCTGGCCATATAGTGGACTAAAGCATGGGAACATTTTCAAAGACGCCTTGTTTATAAAACAACCCTTCAAGTTACTCAGAAGAACTGATAGCAAAGCTCTTACTGTGCACTTTTCCTCTCTTCACTCCCTGCCTATATGATTTTTTCCCCTTTCTGTTTTCCACTCTAAAAACATTAGCTAAGAAGGCTGACACAGTACTTTCTTTGCATCCCAAGCTCTTACCAAGAAAAGCCAATTCAGACTCTGCACTATCCATTTATATATTCCAGAGTCAGCATTACAGGCTGCAGTAACAGATATTCTGGGGAGGTCTACAAAGAGAATTATACCCAGCAAATATAAATATGCTGTCTTTTTTTCACAAAGCTCTGAGTTCTGGCAAGGCCTCCACATTTTCTACTACATAGGCATTGGCATAAGCACTCATTATATCCATCTATGAGAAGCAACAAAGTATCAACACCATTTCCCAAATTAAAATAAATTTAGAGAATCAGAAAGAAAGCAAATCCCTCCTTGAGTTACAGTTCTTCAAGCATCAAAGGTCCCTGAGAGCCAAACATATCAATCATTTTCTCACACCAGAAACAAAATCAAACTATAAACAGAACAGGAAAAAACTGAATTATAATCAAAAGTGTATATGATACTATTTGAAAGACACATGAATTGACCATAACAATATATGCATTAAGTTACACTTGATCTCAAAAAAGATACTGTGCAACCAGTGTTATGTTTGGCACACACACCTTTCTGCTGCTGGATTCCCCACTTGGAGCCTGGAGAACCGAACTGTCGAGTTTGATTCTGCTGAAGTCCTCTTTTTATTTTGGGAGAGTATTGCTTTCTCTCTTCTTTCTTGTTCAGCTTAATTATATCATCTGCAAGAAAAAAAAAAAAGGTAAGTTTAACACACTGTATAAAATTTGACATACTGAATAAAATCCACTGAGCAGCCTGGAGTCATGGAAAACAGAGCAGTCGATCTTGCAAAGGCAGCACATACAAGTTAAGGTTTCAAAAACATTATTGCTACAAACATACAGATCCTGTTAGTCTTACAGTACTTACTTTATAATACACTACCTTAGCAAAAGGGAAGCGGTTGCACACATCCAGAAAATTCAAGTGGCTTGTAAGACTGTGGTATTCAGCCCAGCATTAGATTTTAAATTGAATGACTCTGTTAGTCTTTGCATACTGTTAAAGTAATCCCATCTCACTCCCAGACTTTGCAGATTTCAGACAAAACATCAATTCCAATCTTAGTTCTTTCATTCTAAGTTACTTAAGAAAGATGGCACAGAGAGAAGTCGGGCCACCAGTCATTTTCAGATGTTCACTGAGATAATGGGAAGAAAGCAAGGCTTCTCTCCCCCTGTACTGACAATCCACAGCAATCATCTTACCTATTGTCCCAGAAACACTGTCAGACAAATTATTAATTGGTTCAAGAGTATGTGCAAGGAATAAGCTGATGAAAAGTGAACAGCAGGTCTGTCAAGTGCAAATCATACCACACCAATCTGATTTCCTTCACTGACCTGGTAGCCAGCTCAGGACTGAAGAGTAAAGCAGCAGCTTTTATCTGACTGTCAGCTTATTCACAAGAACACCAGAAACGAAATTGTCAGGCTGTGTTTACTACATCTCAATTGTGAAAGCACAACTGACAGACTTCATATATCAATAGAGAGCCTCCACAAGCACGTGAACAACCTCTTTTGAGTCAAGGAGAGATGGAAATCGGGTTACTCTGTAACCGAGTTCAAATGGACTCACATGGGGTAGAACAGAGAAAGCAGCATAAAAACCTAACTACAAAAATCAGCTAACTTTGCTGCAAAAATAATTGAACATTCAGACAAAAGCTATTAGGACAAGGAATATCGATACAGGTCACTCAGTGTCTGATATTCATATAATTGTCTTCACCAAAGGGGTTATCCCTGGAGCAAGGATTAGTATTCAGCCAGCACGTTATTTGAACACAGCACCACTAATGAAGTGATGTTCAACAAAGCTTGAAACTTCCAAAGCTGTTAGAACAGAACATGTAATTCTGCACAATGGTTACTTCCATTCCTGTGGACCTGTGATACAAACCACCACGTTCAGAGAATGTGGGATCTTGCTTCACAGTTTATCTGCTTGATCTTAAATCCCATTTTTCCAAGTCAGATATTGCTGCACACAGAGTGTTTCAGTTATTCGCTTATTTGCAGAAATGAAGGACATTTGGGACTTTAGCATTTGGTAGCAGAGACACATTGAAACATTCTCCTGTCTTGCCTGAGATCAGAGAACACACCTACAGCTGGAACGGCAGAATCATCTGGGAACAGTATCAAACTGGGAGCTCAATTTCAGAGGAGCTGTGTATAACACAAGAATACATTTATTACATGAGAATTTAGTCAACTTCGAGATCTCGATCTTAAGGTTTCCTAAATTAAGACTGTGTTGGTTTCTCTGCTATCAGGACAGATGTTTGATTGCATCTTCTCTTTGTTTACAGCAGACCACAGAGCTTTGACCTGGGGACAGTAGCCAAGGACTACACTGTTCTCATCCACCCAAGCAAACTGAGGGACACACCCGCTCACATCATCACCTTAAAAAAACAGGTCCCCATGACACTACAACAGTCCTTTGCAATCTGCCATTAGTCAATGGCCAGGAATGTAGCAGTGACTGACTGAAAGGTTGACTCGGGCAGGAAGCATTAGAATCTGTGAAAATACAACGAGTCACTCAATCAATAACTGTTGACCTCAGTAACCCTGCAAACAAAGATTGTGTGCTATAAAAAAAGTACATTTATAGTTTTCTATGAATGCTGTAATACTACTCTACATTCAGAAAATCTCTAAATGTCATTACAGGCTGTCTCCATTGCCAAAGCAAAGAAGTCCACTGGATTACTTACAGAAGGACAAATTGTATAAATTCTTGTTTTACAGTGGTCCAAAAGGCCAAGTCTGCCATTAATAATTCCAGTTCATACTGTGATCTTTCCTTTTCAATAAAGTCTCCTGACAGCACCAATCTATCACACTCTGGTAGTGTCACAGAACAGCCTCAGAGTATAAAATTTTTTTTTTTTTAAATCAAACCAAACTGGAAGATGCACTCCAGAAATGCACCCAATTGACCCCGACTGTTAAGGAGACTCAGTGCAAAGAACCAGAACAGAACTACTCCGAGACACCTCACTGAAATACCTATAGTGTGGATATCAGTCTCTCAGGTACGCTGGAGACACACAGCTCTGCAGGTCTGTAATGCACCTTCCTAACAAACACACACCCCTCGCAATGGCAGGGCAGGGGAGATCGGGGTAGATCACCACGGGAAACTACGAGGTAGAAGCGAAGTCACGCCTGATGTGATGGGTATTATACTGCAAAAAGGCTTACACGGGAGACTTGCCATTGCCGACTTCCACACCTGAGAAGAATAAAAAGGCAAGGCCAACTGAGAAACAACCAAACCTCCCCGGCCCTGCAGTTACGAGCGCCAGACGAGGCCTTGGGACACTCCCTGAGGGCCACCCAACCAAAGCCCGGGGACCAAGGGCCTTGCTGGGCCGAAAGCACGCAACACCCCGGTCTGAGGCCTGCTCGGACACCCAGGCGGCACAGCACGGGCCCTGCTCCTCGCCGGCCTGGAACGGCGACCCCCGGGCCCAGAGAGCCCCTGCTCTGGCGAGGACGCGGCCGTGCTCGCCCCCCGTCCCCTCCGACACTCCCAATGGGAGAGGGTCCCCTGTGTGTGTGTCCCACCACCCCTCCCCGGCCCGGTTGGTTCGTCCCGCTCTCCCCACCCCCCGGCTCCGGCCGGTGGTTCAGCCCTGCCGCCTCGGTCCCCGCAGCCGCGGCTGGAGAGCCGCTCCTCCTCACCCAGGGACATGTCGATCTTCTCCAGGCCGTCCGCGCCGCCGTGCCGAGCCCCTGCCGCGGCCGAAGAGCCCGGGAGCGGCGCCGCAGCCCCGAAAGCGCTCATGGCCGCCCTCACGACTCGTGGCCAGCGCCGCCCTCAAACCCGAACAGCGCACCCCCGCCACCTCCCGGGCAGGCCCTGCGCATGCGTAGCTGCTCCGCCCAGCCCGGGGCACAGCGGCGCGCCCTCCCGCAGCGCGCCCCCTGGCGGCCCGGAGGAGCGGGCGCGGCGGTGGGGAGAGGCTTTTCCAGGGATAGCCGTGTCCTTGGGAAGGGGGAGGGAATGAATCCCTGCCACATCGGCCCACGGCGCTGGGAAGCAGGGCTGCTGGCGGGGGCATGAAGTGCCGGGGCTGGTTGGAGGTCCGGTGGAGCGCTGGGGTGATTGGAAGGATGGAGCTCCTCTCCCGTGAAGAGAGGCTGGGGTTGTGCAGCCCGGAGAGAAGGAAACTCCCAGGAGACCTCATTGCAGCCTTTCAGTACCTGAAATGAGCCTGTAAGAAAGATGGGGACGGACTTTTAGCAGTGCTTGTTGTAATAGGATAAGGTGTAATGGCTCTAAACTGGAAGTGTCAGATTAGTATATATACTATATATAAGTAATATAAGGAAGAATATATGTATCACCATGGCTAGGCTTCGTGAATGAAGATTTGGGAGAATATATGTATAAGGATATAAGAAAGAGTATTTTTACAATATTTTGTATATCTCTGTAAGGAAGGATCTTTTCTACAATGAGGGTGGGAGAACACTGTCACAGGTTGCCCAGTGAGGTTGTGGATTCCCCATCCCTGGAATCAGTCAAGCTAAGCTTAGATAGGTGAAAATTGAAGGTGTCCCTAATCATGGCAGGGATCAGGTGACCTCTACAGGTCCCCTCCAACCCAAACCCTTCTCTGTTGCAGGGATGGGCAAGGGTGTTCAGCAGGGAAGCCAAATGTGAGATGTCTTTGCCTGTAAACCCAGTGCAGTTAAGATAAATAACCTGTACTGTGAGCAGCAAAACCAACACAGGGTAGTTTCGAGCAGAATACTGTTCTTTGCACAAAGGGTGACTGGGCATTGGAATGGGCTGCTCAGGGAGGTGGTGGAGTCACCGTCCCTGGAGGTGTTCCAGGAAAGACTGCGTGTGGCACTCAGTGCCATGGTCTGGTTGACAATGTGCTGTTAGATCTTATAGGTTGGGATCAATGCTCTCAGAGGTCTTTTCCAACCCAGTCGGTTCTGTGATCCTGTGAAACGCGTGGCTTTGGTTTCCAAGGCATCAGACAACTCCAGACGCATCTGGGTTTTATCTCCCGTAATTATTTGTCACCGACTGTTCTCAGTCTGAAGGCAGCAGCATCACTTTTTCCTCTTTTGAGTTTCATTTCACTGCAGTTCTGTGGAAGTGACACCCAGTTCTGCCGTGTCTTCCACGCCCTCCTTACAGCGGGCATGAGAACCACTCCTGTGTCTCTGGGCAGGTGCGACGAGACCACGGGCCGCCCCTCAGGGACACGCTGTTTGTTTTTTCCCCCTGCCATCACAACTTTCTCCTCCCGCGTCGCGCAGGGTTTGGTGATGGTTATCTCACCACTGACGGCATTTTTTCCACGCACTCTGTGGCTCTGGCTGTGACAGTGGCAGCGGCGTGGGCGGGAGGGGAACTGCGGCGGAATCGCAGTGCACGGCGGAAGTTGTAGTCCGGCGCGTTGCGGGGCGCGGCCGCGGGGCACGCCGGGAGCTGTAGTCCTTGGGCGCGGCGGGGAGGGCTGTCCCCGCAGTCCCCCCACGTGACGGTGTCGCGGCGGCGGCGGCGGCGGCGGGGCCGGGATGGACATCGGGCCTCACGCGGGGTGCGCGGAGAGCAGGTGGGGCTGCGGGGGCGGGACACGCGCGGGAGGTGCAGGGTGTGCCGGCGACATGGCCCACGGGAGGCGTGGCACCGGCGTAGGGGTGCGGGTGTGCCGGGAACGCGGCCCGCGTGGGTGCCCGTGGGAAGCGTGGCACGGGGTGCGGGAGGCACGGGCTGTGGGTGTCCCGGGGGCACGGCCCGCGTGGGTGCCCATGACGAGGGTGTGGTGGGCAGTGTCAGTGCCGAGGCAGCGGTGACAGCAGGGTCTGGTTGTGTGCACGCGTGGGGTGGTGGCGAGCTGTGCAGGACGCGGCAGGGAGCACGGGATGTGCGTGCAGGAACACGGGTGGGTGGCCGCAGCTCTGTCGTCCGTGCGGTGCCTGGGAAGCACCAGGGATACGCTGCGGGTGCCCCCGGGGAGCTCAAGTCCCGCGTGGGTCCGTGGGAGTGCGTGTGCACAGGTGCGGGGGTGCCTGGGAGAGCCATCTGGGAAGGAGCAGCCCCCTGGGATGGGTGAGATTGATGCTTGCAACCTCCGTGGTGGGACGAAGCACACGCGTGAGCGGGCAGAGTGTGGCTGCCGTCACCCACGCGTGGCCAGCGCCCCGCCCTGCTCTGTGCCCTGGCAGGTGTGTTTGCCGCTGCGGGGACAGCGATGGTCACCCCCTGTGCCCACAGCACCTGATGCTCTGTCTGCACCGTGGTCCCCATCAGTCGGTGGCAGGACCTGCCGGGCCTCTGCTGGAAACCACCCCTCGCTCACGCCGTGCTGCTGCTGATCTGGTGGCACTGCAGCTCCGGGGTCCTGTGCCCGTACCCTCCTGGCACTCAGCCCCATCACCTCCTCCAGCTTCTCTGCTTTTCTGCAGGCGAGGCTCTGCACCTGCACGTGGCTGGGGGTGAGCATGGCTGTGCTGCACTGACCTCGCCTGCGTGGGCTCCGTTTGTGCTTCACACCTGGTTTTCCTTGTTAGCAGCATTTGTAAGAGGCTTTTTCCCCCAGAGGTGTTTTGATGACGTCCTGTTTACTTCAGGTTTTTGCATGTGCTTTGGTTTTGCCCTGGTGTTCACCAAGCACAGGGTGGATGTTGGATGGAAATTGGCAGTGTTGGCTGGAGAGGAAGGAGCAGCTGAAACTTGATATGGGAGAGAAGCATTCCTTATCTGAGGGGCACAGTCGCTCTATTCCTGTTTGCCGTATCAGCTGGAAGAATGCTACCGGTGCTTTTAAAGCTATAGCACAGGTTTGGGGTGCCTTTGGATTTGCACAGTTCAAACTGTTCTCTCTCTTTACTTCAGACCCAGCAGGCTCCAAAAGGCAAAAGGAATTGACTGCATTCACTGATTTGTCTTTCCAGACTCATCTTTGTTCATTTTCATGCCTTTGCAAGCACAAGGCCTTCACTACCAGACTCTACCTTGTCGTGACTTAGAGGGCTGAGGTGGTGCCACCCCCAGCACTCTCCCAGGGACTAGGAGGGCATCGTCTCCACTGGTCCTGGCACATGTGAGGACCTACTTGTTCTCCTGGCTGGGAGGACCTACTTGTTCTCCTGGCTGGCACTGATGCCCAGGGAAGGATCTCACGTGGGCCTTGCACTGCCTTGTTCTTTTTCTGGTGGGTTTAGTATTTTTGTTCCTGGTGAGGTGCCATTTTGCACTAGAGCATGGCTGTGACTGACAGTGATGGAATAGAGGTCACTGGATCCTTCTTCCCATGGATCACGAGAAGCAGAAGCAAAAGTTGTTTTGTTGGAGTCCATCCTTCTGCCGGCACAGGAGAGGAGAATTTGGGTCTTGTGCTGGGTTTTTACTCCTAAGCAGCAGGTCTGAAATGCATCAGGGAGCAGGGGCTGCAACATCAATGTCCGTGGAGGCACGGTAGGAAGGTTCGTGCTGTCCTACCAGGCACAGAGCAGTGCTCTCAGGGCAGCAGTCAGGTGGTGCAGAGGACACAGCAGTCCCAGGGAAAGCAGAGGGATCATCTGGGCAGGTTGGCAGAGAGCTGCTGCCTTCAGCTCTGGGACTGGCAAGGCCCCCAGGGACAGCAGGGCCAGAGGAGTGGGTCCCTAAAGCAACCTGTGCTGGGAGCAATGGAGGGAGGTGGGTGTCTGGTCTCAGGGAGGTGGCTGCCTTGGGGCTGTGCTCTGCCTGTCACTGCCTCTGGCTGCCTGCATGCTTGTCACAGGCAGGTCCTGTGCAGATCGAAGCCTGATGGACAGTATCCTGGGTCCACAGATAGTGGTCTTCTGCTTGTAAGAGGCTTAGCCAAGATGAGCAGATAAAGCTATCTGCCATGAGAAGGTTAAAAAACATCTTTAATTCATATTTTCTACCCTCATCCTTTGCCAGTTCAGAGCAAGAGTGCGTCAGCGAGCAGCAGCTCTTGACTGTGTTTGTTGGAGGAGCCTTCTGTGGTTGTGCTCCCTGGTTCTGTATTGGTGGAAGCTTTTAGTATGGGGGCAAGCCACCCTGCATGTCCCTTTTCCAGCCAGCCTGCTTGGCTGTCCCTGCCTGGCACTGCAGGGCTGACCTGCTGCGCTGGCAGAGCTCTTCTGGCTTCCTCTGCCTCATCAGCCACTCCCTGCGACTGCAGATGAATTGCACGAAGCCTGGCTGTCTTTTAATCCCTTTTCCCAGCAGTGCTGAGCCTGCTGGAGGAGCAGGCAGGGGAACCCAGGGAAGGAGCTGCTGGTTGTCTGGGAGATCTGGGGATGACGAGGCGGGAGCAGGCTCTGCGCAGCGGCGGGTTACGTGGCGTCTTCGGTTTCTGCAGGAGGAACTGACAGCCAGCCCAGGAATGTCCTTGGAGATTTGTCAGAAGTCCCTCCACGACCTCGGCATCCTCAGCTCGACCTCTTTAATATGCTAAGAAGGATCAAGCGAGTCCTCCAGGTAGAGGTCAGGATTCAAGCAGCCATTGCTTGGTGCCTCCTGCATAGCACAGAAGGCACACAGCAGATGTTGTTGGTGAGAAAGATGAGCTTCATTTTCATTTTTTATTTTTGAATGCTACCTGTGTGATTCTGTTTTGGAAAGTAAGTAGGACTTGATTTTATTTTAAATTAAGAAGTCCACCTGAGTCAGCAGCACGGTTCCCTGCCTCTGCTGTGAGTCACCTTTGCTGACTTGGACCAAGAGGAGTTCCTACCCTTGCTGGCATGGAGGGGCTGAGAATGCCTTGGGTAGAGCCAGCAGCATTCCTTGTTGATGTTGACTATGGTGACAGTAAGCCATTTCATGCTCCAAGGCTGGATTCTGACTTTTATCCGTCCACTGCAAAAGGTTCAGTTTTATTGGAGACAGTTGCTGGTGGCAGGTTGATGTTGCTGTACCTGAAGATGGAGTTTGGGATGGTAAAGAAAGGAAACTCAGTGCCAAGTTTATGGAGCTGGTGGTTAAAATTGGAGGCTGGATCAGAGGTTATCTGTAACAGAGGAGAGGGTGCAGCTGAGTTCTCACCAGCCACGGCCTCTGCCAGCACCCTTGGCCCTTCTGTCTGGGGGAACCAGGTTATGCTGGAACTGGAGAGCAGAAGTACGTGTGGTTCTTGCAGGAGAAACTCTGTACTGTGACCCTCTGGGGTGTGTTGCTCATTTTGCCCTTACTGTAAATAGGGCTGTTTGCATATTGTGATATGAGTTGGCCTTGCCCCGTGTCAGGCTTTCTACAGCAGTAGCAAAGGAGAATTCTTATTCAGAATAAAACCAGCAGATTTTGTAGTCATGTTCTGAACACCTGCTGAAATGCAGAACTTGAAGGCAGCTGGGACTTGGGCTTTCTCCTTTCTAGTATCTGAAGCCCAGGCTCTGTCAGTGGGAGGGGAATAAATCCTGCTGCTAGTTCAGGGTTAACCCATGGGTCCAGTCAAAGATGAAATGTGGTTAGCTGTGCTCTCTGAGTTTCCCTGGCACCTGCAGCCAACTATATGGGTGTTCATTTCTTCAACCTGTGTCACTGAGTGCTTTTCATGTTCCAACCCAGAAACAGCTGGGGTTTGGGTATCAGAAGGGTCTTTCTTGTGTGTCCAGTTTCTGAACTGTTTTGGGCCAACATGTCCTATAAGATACTTACTGTCCTACAAGAGTTTAATTTACTTTTGATAGCTTCTGCATCATCCCTGCATGTGCTGCCCTCACATCCTTGTGTGCCTTGCCTGCTTTATATAGCATAAAGCAACATAGGAGTTCCCCTGACTCACTGACTGAGAATATCAACATCGTGAGCTTTCACTTGCATTTCCTAACTCTGAGTGTTAGAAATATCTTAGGGAGGAGCTGATGACAGTTTTGATCTCAGTGGCTGCAGATGCTCTTTGACCAGGAACTGGCAATGCCTCTCTGGGCGTCCATAGACAAAGAGCATCTGCAGCCCTCAGGGCAGGGCTGGAAAAAACCCATCGATTCAGGAGAGCTGGGTATTTTCTTTTGTCTTCCCAAATCATGTCTCCTTCAGGAAGCTGCCTTTGATTTGTGTCTGTGCATTTTTCTTCAGTCTGTACTGAGATGAAGCCCTGACTGTGTTAGTTTAGTAGACTGCGTTAATCTAAGTCATCATCATGGCTAGACTTCGCGAACGAAGTAATCTAAGTACATCATAAACAGAATGCACATTCTGCCATGTGCACTGCAGCTCTGGTTTAAAGCTCTGGTGCTGTCAGGGTGGCAGGCTCTGCTGGTGGGATGGGTTGGCTTCTGTGTAATTTAAGCTCAGGTGGGCACTGAAAGTGGTGAAATTTCCCTGATGAGAAAGGGGAGTGGATAGGAAGCTTGAAGTAGAGTTGATATTTGGTGGTCTGCTCGTTCAACTAACCAGTTTGGCAGTAGTGAACTAGTCTCAAAAAGAGCATATTGGTGACAAAAGCTTTGTTTTAAATACCAGAAGTATGTGGTCCTCACTTTCATACTCAAGGGATGAAAATTAAAGCAGTTTAAAATAACGTTATTTATTTTCATTTTTCCCCTGGTTTTCTACCTTTTGTTTTGGAGATCCACTTTGGTTTTGGCTGTGGGAGAGATTAACAGCTGGAATCCTGGCTCATTTCCTGCGAGTTGAAAGGCTGGATTTTCATTCTAAGATGTCAGCTTGGGTGCTTTTGTTACAAAGGTTGCAGAGGCATACTGTTTTGATATTTAGACTCCTAACTGTACCTTGGAATATTCCTGTTCCTTCTGAGAGAGTGGCTGCTGTTTGAACATGTGTTTTTGACAGCTGTTGTTCCTCTGGCAATACTGTCAAGCAGCTTGAGTGTGGACCTCAGTCATCCAAAGCTTTCTTCCCCAAAGATACTTTTGCATATGCAAATGGAATTACCTCTCTGCACCCTTGCTGCTGCTTTGTGGTGGATTTCTTGCTGTATGCAGCATAGCTGAGGGGGATGGTATTCATGAAATGCTATACGTGCTCTAGAGTACTCCAGCAGATTGTTGATCTCTGTCCGAACACAGTGAATGCTTTTTCCAGTAAGTCAGCTTGTGCCTATAGCAGCTCAGGGCCCAGAGAGCTGTGCAGGTGGAGGTGCAGATGAAGTGCCACCTCCCTGGGAGTGAAGCACCTGTGCACCTGGACTGGGCTGGAGTGCTCAATGCAGTGTGTGTTGCTCAGGAAATGCCACTCTGTAAACACAGGTGCAGAGAGGCCAGTGTCTGCTAGATGTGGTGAACATCACGCCCTTCCTCACAGCTGCTGTGCTCCTGAGGGGCTGCTGCTCTCAACAGTCTCTGAAAGAGAGAACATGTGAGTGAAGCAAGGCTGGCTGGAAAGGTGTCCTCCAGCTTTGTTGGCCCATGCTAAGCAAGTGGCATATTGCAGCAGTCAATGGCTTGTTTCAGTCTTTGCTCAGTCTTTGTTCTGTCTCCTGAGACTACATTGGTGGTGGGTCCCAGTCATCAGAAGAATCACTTTGATATGGCCTGGTGTCCACAAACTGCATGGGGGACCACAGGGAGGTGTAAAGTCCTTTAGCTCATCTTTGCTGACTTCTGGACCACCAAAGCTTCCAGCTTGACCGGAGCCTCCTTGGAGAGAGTGCAAAACCATGTTGCTGTTGTGAAGCTCCCCTTGCTATATATTTTACGTATCTTGCTGTGTTCCTCTGCAGGAAGGAGCATTGGAAGCTGCTCGGCAACCTGAAGACCACAGTGGAAGGTTTGGTGTCCATCAGCAACCCAAATGTCTGGTCCAAGTATGGAGGGTTGGAACGGCTCTGCAGAGACATGCACAGCATCCTCTACCACGGGCTCATCCATGACAAGGTAGAGCTCTGTCCTGACAGCATGGCTGTCTGTCTGTAGCAGTTTAGTGCCTGTCACATGTGACAGCACATGCTGCTCTCTTCACTAGCAGCTCATATGTGTGCTCATAGCACAGAGTGAGTACAGTGCTTGTGGTAATGTGGGAAATGATTCAAGCAAGGACTGAGCTTGCGTGGCAGGTGCTGTGGTTGTCAGAGAGACCTGGATGCATGTTCTTTCTATCTCATCTACCTTCAATATGGTTTTTCTAAGTACTTGTGCCCCCTGTGCTGAGGCCAACCCTTCTTTCTTTTCTTCCTGCTGCAGCCAGACAATTAAATTGCATTTGCAATGAGTCAGCCCCGTATCATCTGCACTTGGAAAAGTCCCCAGTGAGGCCTGGCAAGCGAAACCTTACATCTTTACTGTTCCTAGTTAGCTGTGTTAATAACAGGAGCTGGCAGCCAAACCCCTGCTCTGCATGAATGGGATCACTCTTTCCAGGCTCTTGTTGTGCTCACCCAGCCTTTTCCCCTCGCATGGCTGCCTGGAAGAATTTCTCTTTCCCACTTGTATGCAGAGGCCTGAAGATCTCTCCTTCAGTTTGTAATTACCAGCACAATTAATTTACAGGGGAAAGCTGGAGCAAGGCTGCAGGGCATGCCTGGGGACAGGCTTCCCATAATGGTTCTGCTGCCCAGAGAGAAGAGAGCTGTGCAGAGGAGCTCCAGGCAGCTTGCATGGCCCAGCATCATGAAAACCACACCTATGCAGTGCTGCCCCCAAGCTAATAAACCTCCAGGAAGAGCCAGGCTGGCAGGTTGTCCCACTAGGGAGCTTTGCTTGCTGGATTTATTAAATTTGCAGCCAGCACTCGTTATGGTGCTGCTCTGTTTCTGTTAGTCCCCAGAGATGTGGACTAGGGATCTTTGGGAGAGCAGCAGAGAGAGAATCTACCTTTTCCATGTGAGGAGTGCAGTGCTCTCTTCTGACAGACCTGCTGTTAATAGGCTTGAGGAAGTGAGGTTTAAATGATCTATACATGTCTCTCTGTTGGTAACAGTTCGTGCCGGACCTGCAAAGCTGAGTGGTGTGTTACCTTCCTCAATGCTTTTACTCTGGGCAAAAACAGCACTTCCACTCAGGAATGTCTCCCCTACTTTGGCCTCTGTGACACCAATCAAGCTTTCAGAGCTGCAGAGGAAGGCCTGTAAAAGTACAGCTTCCTAACAGCAGTTTTCTCACAGTTGCTTCAGCAAAACATTTCCTCTCACTCATTATTTTTGTAGCAACTATTTTGCTTAGAACTGGGGATAAAAGAAAAAGGTGAAAAAATCCCTATGCACATGTTAAAAGAACTGGAGTAAGATGTTTTTAAACTTTTGAGTGAGTTTATTTGTCCAAAAACCCCTATTCAGTCCAGAGAACTAAAATTGTTGGGTTAGTTTTCTAGTCTTAAAAAAACAAACTACTCTCCCCCCTACCACCCGACCAAATAAACCACAAAACAGAACCTATTCCTCTGTCACTTGTGAAAGAGGAAATAGAGATGGAAGTAAAAATAATCAGCTTTTTGTTGAAGAGAGACTTTTTGAGTCTGTGTTTACACCCGATAGAGTGGTGAGGAAAATAGCAACTCTGCTGCAGTTCCTCTCCAACGGGAAGAATAACTAAGAAGAAAAAACCTCATTGATTAATGCTGAGGCAAGCAGCATGTCCTCCCATGGCAGCACAGGGCTAACGGGGAATGTTGTTTAACTGGGATTTGGGATGTGGTACCTAACTGTGCCTGTCCCGGGCAGGTGTGCTGCAGGCAGAAGGATTACTGGCAGTTTGTGAAGGACATTCGCTGGCTGAGTCCCAGCTCTGCTCATCACCTGGAGAAGGTGGGTTCTGGTGAGGTGGCCTGGTGTGTGCCCAGTGGGAGGGGAGGGGGCAGCTGTGTGGTGAGCATCACCAGTGGGATAGTGGTGCCCTGGCTGTTGTGGGTAAAGTGGGTCCATGGCTTATGGAGGCTGCAACAGCTGTGTGTTTGGGTACAAGCTGTATCCTGGGACATCAGTGTGGCTTGGGCTGAGACAATCGGCTGCTTATTTCCCCCAGGCCAGTCTCCAGCTCGGCCGGGCTGGTCGCAGCAGGCATCACCAAGGGAACTGGCACAAGCAGTGCTTGTGTGTAAGCAGGGGTGATTCATACATCTGTGCAAGCATCTAAAGGTCTGGGCTGTCCCATTTCTGGGTTGTGGCTTCACCATGCATTTGTTCTCCCATTCCTGATTTGTGCCAACCACTGGCACATGGGGATGCTCCTTATCTTTGGCTGCTCCATGCTAACATCCATGATCCCTAGGGTGAGTGAGCACAAAGGGATGACCACTGGTAGTCCCTGTGTCCAGCCTGCAGCTAGAGTGATGTGGGGTGTGACTCCAGCTCTTCAAGCTTCAGCAGCGCAGGCACTGGCGTAACCTTCCTGAGTTAATGTGTCAGCAAGAACGTGGCCATCACCATTGGGGTTGGGTTGGATTTGGGAGTGTGGGGTCCCTCCAGGTCAGGAGCAAAACACATGGGTCGGAGAGTGTGCAGGAGAAATTTGTTGTGCTGGTGGCTGTCAGAGGACTTTGGTCACTGGCTGACCTTTGAAGCGTTGTTCTGCCTGGTGCCTTTTCCTCCCTGGTGGCTGGAGAGCTGCTGGGACCTGCCCTCCTTCCCACTGACTGGCACTGGAAAGCTGCTGTTATTAAGAGGACCATGCAGTGGAACAAGCCCTGCTCACCTGCTTAGCTCAGCGTGCCTTAACCCATGCCTGCTGTCCCTTTCCAGTTCATCAGCCTGCAGGAGAGTGGCCAGTGTGACTCAGAGGGCCCGGGGGACCCGGCCATCGCGCAGCTGTGGCTGCAGCACAGCCTGCAGTGCCACTGCCTGTCCGCGCAGCTGAGACCGCTCCTGGGCAACCGGCAGTACATCAGGAAGTTCTACACAGGTAAAGAGCAAAGGGCCTTTTGCCTTCCCATTAGGAAAATACCTAGTTGTTCATGTTTCCAAGCTGCGTGGGAGCGAGAGGGGACAGCAGAAAAGTTGGTTTGCTTATGGGTGTGTCAAAGTATGTGTGGGAGAGGGACTCCTCCGAGCAGCATTTTTCTCTCCCCAGACACGGCCTTCCTGCTCAGTGACGCCCACGTCACAGCCATGCTGCAGTGCCTGGAAGCTGTTGAGCAGAACAACCCCAGGCTTCTGGCTCAGATTGACACCTCGATGGTGAGTTGAGGTCCCAGATGCCACCTGGGTGTGCCTGCTCCTGCAAGGTCACATTCAGGGCACACGGAACCCTTGGACAAGGGATTGTACTTGGAAATAGCAAAAGTTGCTCCGAGATGGGAGGAAAGCAGGGGACTGGTCCTTGTGATGCTTGTGTTACCTGGCAGGGGTCAGGGGATGGCTGTGTGAGGCCTGTAGTGGGGAACCTTGGTTCAGGCTGGCATCAAGAGTTTGAGTAGAGGACTTGAGGGCCAGTTCCTTGTGAGACACCTCTAAAGCTGTCTCCAATAGTCCCAGGCTTCAGGGCCAGCACACAGAGCTGCCTGGTCATGAGGGACAGCCACCCTCTGAGGGGACAGGTAACACTGCTGGACACCTGGGTACCAGCTGTTTTTACCAGTTGCTGGTTTTACTGGTGACCCTCTGTACACCCTTGCACCAGCTGCCCCCTCTCCAGAGGAGGGGAACAGTGGCTGCTTTCTTTGCACCAACCTCCCCAGAGGAGAGCAATTAATGAGGCTCCGTTAAATGGGGCCTATGTTCTTTCAGCTGGCTGGCACGTCACTCCCATCCCTGTGCACATCAGACCCTTCTGCTGAGACAAGAGAGACGTGTGACCACAACGCTGAAGGACAGAAGAGCCATCTGCCTGGAGCACTGGGCTGCCTGGATCATTTCACTGAGAGCCTGGTAATTTCCCAACAGGAGCCTGTCCTGCAGCTGTGAACAAAGAGCTGCTTCCCTTGTGTGCTGCCGTGTTTTTCCCTCCCCACCCTTCTGTGCCCAAGGCTGCTGCATCCTTTGCTGGGTGGTGACCAGGCACTTGCCGGTTGATCCCTTTCTGTTGCTGCTCCTTTGACATGTAACCCCATAGATGCTGATTTATTAATGACGCCACGTCTCTTCAGCTTACCAGGCAGAGTGACAATCCATCTCCAGTGACCAAGAGTCAGAGCCTGACAGCTCTCCCTGCATCCCCGTACGTCCCCGCTGCCGGCTGCACCCAGCAGCGCTGCTTTGGGTCCTCCTCCAACCTCCACCATCCAGCCTCCTCTGGCCTCTCTGGTATTAAGGGTGGGCTGGGGAGCTCAGGGTATACACAGAAAAGACTTTGCCTTTTTAGCAACTCTTCATTGTGGTGGATGTGTGTGAAGGGATCTCTACCCGTGGTGGGAGGGAGATCCTTGGTCTTTGCCTGTGGTGGGTGGGCATGCTGGTGTGAAGCCACAGTGACCCTCTGATGTGAAGCTTATTGCCATAGAGTGGTCTGCTTGTGCCAGTGTGTGTGACACTATGCTCCTGCCTCTGTCCAGATAGGAGACCAGCGAGCTCCTTTGTCAGCTCCAACTCCAGCCAGCCTCAAGAGCGCAGCCTGTCCACTCGGTCCTCCTCCTTCAGTGAAGGCAAGTCCACTCTGGAGCAGCCTGGCTCTGTCACCAGCGTCCAGACTCCCTCACCCAAAGACCCCTTCTCTCCAGCCAGCAAGATGAGCTCCAGCACCACCAGCCAGAGCGAGGATACTTGGACAGGGAGTCAGGATGATCCGCAGAGTGATGTTAATGACGGGCCAGAGTACTTGGCCATTGGGAACTTGGGACGGCGGGGCCGGGCATGCAGCAGCGCCAGCACCAACAGCACCAAGAGCAGTAGCTCCAAACTCTTCTCCTCCAGCAGCTCCCAGAAGCTGGACTCAGTATCATCCCTGGGGGAGCAGGGAGCAAGCGGAGGTGGAAGCAGGGGCCTGAGCCTGTTTCGGCAGTCCAGCTTCTCAGAGGGACAGTCATCAGCTCCACAGGGCATCCTCAAGAAGAGCCACATGCGCTCACACTCTGACACCAACGTGACTTCGGGGAAACTGCATGGTAATGGGACAGCTTTTCTAGAGTAGCTTTTGGGTGTGGGAGTCTCTGGTACCGGGAGGCTGATGCTGTCTACCCCTTTGGCTCCATAGATCAGACTGGGGAGAGGAGCAGTGGGGAAGCGGTTGGGAAGTTTGGTCTTTTCCTTTAGCTTTCCAGCTCCACACTGGAATGATGAATTGACATCTTGCTTCCCAGAATGCCCTGGGCTGGACTGTAACTGGTATTGGCAGCTTTTACCAAACAATCTTAGAAAATGGCAGCAATGCTGTGGCATTAGATGTCCTGCGTCCCCACTAGCCTTGCTAGTGCATGGGACCATGGCAAGGCACTGGGCTTATCCTACTGGTAGGATGTCATCCTACTGGTAGGATGTCATCCCACTGCTGGGTTCTTCTGTGTTCTTGTGTGGGTGAATGCATGCGGATGGGAAGAGTGGGGTGTGAGGACAGTTTCAGGGAGTCTGTCCCATTGGTGCTGCCTTCATGGGAGAAACGGAGGTCCTTGCTTAGTAGTAACCAGTCTATCTCTGTTTTCTCTCCCTTAATGCTGCCCTTCTCCTCCTCTGTCTGTCCAGGAGGCCTCAGGGATATCACCATTATAATAGAAGATCCAGTGGCAGGTTTGGGAGCCAGTATAACAGCCCTTCATTAGTGATCATTGCATCAAGTTCAGGATTGCCATCAAACCATTAAGTGTCCATCTAGGAAACAAAAAAAATTGTTTCTTTGCTGTGTTCCAACTGATGCTTTGAAGTGTGGTCAGGTTTATGCATGTGACTTGACTGAAGATCCCAGCTTGGTTTTTGGGAGCACTGGACCAGACCCAGAAGTGTGCCCAGTTCCCCTGCATGGCATTAGGGAGTGCTGGCCACTGAATCCCTGAGCTGCATCCCCTTCCCTTCCCTCCACCCACTGCCTTGGCAACCAGGAGAGGTTTCATCTCTCACTTAGCAAATAAGGACAGGCAGCTAAGCAGACATGGCCTTCAACATCTTACTTTTCCTTTAATTTAGTGGATCTGTGACACAGGGGCATTTGATGTTGGCTGAGTTCCAGCTCTGTATGCACCCACAGCTGGGACTCCCAGATGCTCTTCTGGACTCAGGGCAGGTTTTCCCCTAAGTGGAGGAGCTGAGTACTGACGTCCCTTTGCCTCACAGGCAGAAGGAAAAAATGCAGCTCGAAAAAATATGCTGTTTCATTCTGCATCTGTTGAACAGTGCCGCTGGGTTTGTCAAGTTTCCATCTGGGTGCTGAGGGTTCTGTGGCTGGGAAGGCTCCTCCCTGGGGATGGTGGGCATTCGGGTGTGTCCAGCCCTGTGTCCTTCTCCAGCAGATGATGCCGAGCACTGCCTCGCTTTACCCTTCAGCAGTTGGCTCTGTCATCTGTGGCATTCCCCAGGCATCCATCCCATGAGGTGGTTTCTGTTTTCAGCGAGCTGCAGTGAATGGATGTGAGAGCCTCTTACCCTGACAAGTCTCATTTGACTTCCAGTCTGTGGGGTGGGGTTGGTCACAGGCACCATCCTGGTAACTGCTGCTTCATGGTCTTGGCAGGGAGAGGCTGGTGTTGGTGGGATCAGGAGCCTTCATTCACATCAGAATTACAGCACAAAGCTGGGAATAAAAATGAGTAGGAGGCTGAGAGGACAGGGTTGCCCTTCTGCTGTGCTCAGGATGTCAGCTGGCACCTGCCCCATATCCAGAGCTGTATGTTCCCGTCCCACTCCAGTCAGGGTGTTTACAGTCTCCTTCAGCAGTCCTCTGTCACCCAGCCACTCTGTCCAGGTGCTCCCTGGGGCCCTGGCTCTCTGTAGGGCACCATCTGTTCTTGGTCTCTGGTCTGGCCAGCTCCGGGCAGTCTCTGCCAGCTCACTCTGGCAGGGAGTTGCACCACAGTGTGTGTGTGGGGCAGAGCCCTGCCCACAGCCCGTGTAGGTCACCTTGAGCACTGCATCCAGGCTCCAGGGTTGTGTGCAGGGAACCCTGGCTTCTTTGTGAGCATGTTCTTCAGATGCCCTGTTACACTGGTGGTCCAGGCTTTTTTGCAGGGCTGGGAGCCCCACAGATCCATCAACTAATAAATGAGGTTTCCCCTCACTTCCTCTCCTGACTGCCTGTTCTGGGGGTTAGCTCTTCCCTCAGAAATGTTCCAGTGGGAAGAAGGGTCTGGCAAGAGGTGCTTGATGGAGCCTGTTGTCCCTCCCAGCTCTGCTTGGAGGCTCAGGATTCAACTCCTCCATGGCTCTCAGGAGCTTCTTTTGTTCTTTCCCGTTCTCTCCTGCCTGAAGTGCCCTTCTGGTTTTGACCCCTCCTGGGCTTCCCCTCAGCTGGCATGGAGCAGGAAGATGTCCCTCCTTGTTTCTATCCATTTGTGCCTGTGTGTGTGATGCCGAGCTCCTTTCATTTCATGCTGTGTAGTGGATGGGTGCACCTCTGGGATACTGAGGTGTGCCTGGTGTCATCTTCCCTTCCAGAGTCCCATGGTGATCCAGGTGGAGGGAGAGGGCCAGTCTCTGCTTCCACCCAGAGCAGTGAACTGAGCACACCCAGCTCCCTCTACATGGAGTATGGTGAGTACAGTCAGGCTCAGTGGGGATGCTCGCTCCTGCTCAGGCTCCCCCATCAGCTCTGGTGACCTCAGCTGCTGGCACCGGCTTGTGGGATGCTGACTGGGCTTGGTAGCATGGAGATAGCAGCAGGTTCTTCACTAATACCTTTATTTCTTGCTTTTCTAGACTCTGGACAATATCTGAGTTCGGGGGAAGGGATGTTCAGGAGACCCTCGGAAGGGCAGTCCCTCATCAGCTACCTCTCTGAGCAGGACTTTGGCAGCTGTGCAGACTTGGAGAAGGTGAGGGAGGCAATGGCAGCCTTGGTGCATTGGAGAACATATTGTTCCACAGGTTCAGGGACACTTCACTCTGTGGGGAAGATAATACCATGGTATTTCCTGCTATAGAGCTGTGCACAGAACTTCAAGGTTGAGCTCCTTGGTGGTGCCTGGTAGCCAGGATATGCCTGTCCAGCATATCCACATCTTTGCAACCTGTTAGGGCTCCTCAGGGTCCATATGTTGACCCCTCAGAGTAGATATGTTGCATATTTTCTTTGTAGGATTCATTTTGTGTAACTTATGAGTATTCCAGTGCCCAAGAAGACTTTATTTTCTAGGTCCTCATAGAAGTCATCTTTTGTGGGATTGGCAGGGATTAAGATCTTTTTACCACCATCCATGAATAATAAACTCCTTCCTGTTGTAGGTGAGGAAGATTTTACCAAGTCTTCCTAGTCTGCCCATGGTATAGCCTTGAATACTTTTGCTCTTGCCTTGCAGGAGAATGCCCACTTCAGCATCTCAGAGTCTCTGATCGCTGCCATTGAGCTGATGAAATGCAACATGATGAGCCGGCAGCTGGAGGAGGAGGAGGAGGAGGACAGTGACAAGGAGATCCAGGAGCTTAAACAAAAGATTCGCATTCGGCGCCAGCAGATCCGCACCAGTCGGTTCCCTCCCTGCCAGGAGATGGGCTCAGACAGTGGGTGATGCGTTTTGGGCTTATCAGCTACTGGGACATGGGTTTTCTGTCCATTGCCTATCCTGTAGCATCCTGTCTTCCTGCCCACTCCTGGGAAACAGTCATACTGCTACCAAGGTGGTGCAGAGATTTGTGAAACTGCTGTTACTGGAGGCCATATGGGACCCATACTGTACAGCGATAACACTTGTGTGCTGCTGGCACCGAGTTATGGAATGCAATTTCATTTTGAACCCACAGCGTTTCCCAAGCTTGAGCTCCATCCCTCCCTTCCCTGGCTGTACTTGGCTATCTCCTTCTACCATAGCAGTCAGTGAGCCTCCAGGCCACTTCCATTGATGACCTGGCTGTGATGCATGTCTCCCAGGTTTTGTGGCAACAGACAGTGGATCCCAGTTCAGCTCCCACGGCTCCATGCGGCTCTCTGACTCTGGCTCTGCAGAGGATGTGGAAGAGTACGAGATCCGAGGTAGGAAGGAATGGCTGTGTTGGCTTCTTGCATAGACACAGATTTCTCCTTGGTGTGGTTGCATTGAGGTTAATCCCACTGAAGAAGAGCATGTCCCACTGTCCTTCGGAGTGGCTTTTCCCAAACAGATGGCTGAGTTCTGAGTATAAGCAGAGCAACCAGTTTCCCTCATGTGGTGGCAACGCTTCCCTTTGCAACCCTCTGTAACCTGTAGCATTTCTTGCCTCTGGCTGGTATGTAGTTTCCATGTCATTGCCTGGTCCATGTAGCGGCTGTCACAGCTAGAGAGAAATGGGAGAGCTGCCATCTGCTCTGCTGCTCCCCAGGCAAAAGGAGCCATAGCTCTGACTACTTACCTCTTGGGTGGTGTGTGCTGGTCATATCCTGTAGTCTCTGCTCCTGACAGCTTGGGAGCTGAGCTTATCATGCACAGGACACCTGTCTGATTCCCTGGGAATCCCTTCCCTTCAGAGCCATATTCGTCCTCTGAGGTGGATGACTTGCTCCTTCGCAGTGCCTCCATCTCTCTGACTTTAAAAAGAAGATGAGCAGTCCAGTCTCCAGCTCCAAACTTCTTGCCTCTTGACTATTAACAGCAAGCCCCTCCTTACAGACCATGAGGGCAAGGTTTTGAAGCCCGCAGAAGGGTGTATGTGTTCAGTTCTGGGCTCTCCTTGTGCAAGTGCTGCTCTTGTATTATGCCCTTTCTCTTTGGCCTGGCCAAAGCACTGAAGTCAATTGTTTTGTCATCACCATGTTATACAGATGGTAACGATGGATCTAACCTGATTCAAATGTCCAAGAACGGCCTCTCAGTGTCAATGGCTTCCTTGTTCTCAGGTACCCTGTGGTGCTCCCTGCAGCACGTGTGTGTGTGTATGTGCAAGGTCTGTGTGTGTGTGTGCACACTTCTTAGAAATCTGCGGGGTTTTGGAACTGTGCATTAGTTCCAGTATCATCCAGACGTCAGCAAGAAGAGCTGTGGAGGATGATATGGCAGGATTGAGCAGAGAGGAGGCAGAGGATCAGTGTTATGAACTCCAACCCCCAGAATGTTTTGCCGTGCTGTATTTTGGATGTACCAAAGGTGTTTGCTGTGGTGAAGACCTGTCTTGCCTGGGGTAGGCCTTGACAGGGCAGTGGCACAGCTTTTTGGCTCTGTAGGTGCTGAAGTCTGAGCCTGGGCTGGATGAGAGCAGAATCTTCTTCAATGTGAGACCAGGTCTCCATCTCAGGTGCCTTGAGGAGCATTATACTGCTTGATTTGGCAGAGCTGGTGTGCCATAGCTCTGATCTGAACCACTGCCAGCCTTTCCCATTCTGCTCAGACTTGACTTGGAGTGGAATCCTTCCATAAAGAAGTGCTGGAGGGAGAAGTAGTGAGATCAGACAGTGCACAGCCAGTTTGTTCATGCTGGAGGCCCTGGGCACTGGAATCACATGCAGCCAGGTTTAGCTTAATGTTTTTGTTGTTTACAGTACTACTAGGTTATCCCTCTGGTCTGCTGGCCACATTGAATACTCTTCATGTGCTCCCTGTTTGCGTTAGCAGGGCAACAGCCTGCTGGGCTGTTGCTGATCTCTGCTGTCAGGTGTTTGGCACCAGCACGTTGCTTCTGGTGGAGAATTTGGTGCTCAGAGCTTCCCCATCAGCCCTGCTGTGTTAACAGAGCAGGGCTGTAATATAGCAGGGCTCAGGTGGGCCTGATGCTGGCATATGGGGGCTGGGCTGGTGTCCTTGGGTTTAGGGGCTGTTCACAAACCTTCTGAGGGCTATCCCACCTGGTGATAGCCAGATGGTAGCAAGAGATGTTTTGGGCAGGTAACAAGACTTTTGGCGAGTGTCTACAGTTAATGTTGGGAAGTGAGTGGTGGCAGGCACCATAGCACAGCAGGTATGTCTTGCTGGTCCTCTACAAGGTCAGGAGGCTGTTTGCCCGAATTCCCTGTTTTCTGTGCTATAAGTCTGTTTGCATGGTGTAAATATACGGATTCTTTAGCATTAGGATGCTTTCCTGTGCCTGTTATAGCAATGGATGCTAAACAATGAGAATCAAGCATCCATGCTGAATTCCAGAAGTATGAGTCTCTAAATTTGCAGGACTTGTTCCATTTGTTGCCAGGGCAGTCCTGCTCTGCTTGGGGTGTGCTGTGATTCCCTTGGCCTCAGTGTGCCTGGCTGAGACTGTGTGGGCTCTGTGCAGGTTTGTGTTAGTCGACCTGCTTGGAGTAGAGGAGCAGGGACCCTGAGCTGTGCTTCCCCATGCCAGGCACTGGGACAGGGGAAGCTGAAGGATTGTGTTTGTGAGTGGTGTGGTCACTGCATACCATTCCTAGAGCTCTCCAGATGTACAAAACAGGAGACTTGCTGGGCAGAAGATTGTGGCATTTACCTCTCTTCAGTCCTGACCTGTAGTACTTTCCCTTGCATGCCCTCTTCCTTTTCCTGGAAGTCTGCAGTGAAGCAGGGGTTCTGCCTTCTTCTGTCCTGCCCCAGGGTTCTTCCACTCTTGAGATGAATCTCCTATCTTTCACACCTACTGGAGTGAAAGAAAGCTGAATGGTGAAGATACCGCTGAGTACTTGAGGCTGGAGGGCAGCCCAGGGCTGTTTGACAGCTGGTGAAGGGGTGGAGAGAGCAGGACCCCAGCGTCCTGCACCTCTTCTTGGACCCCTCCCTTCTCAGGAGATGGGTTGGTGGCCTCTGCAGAGGGCTGGCCCCATGGCTGCTGGCCTCCTCTCTGCAGAGGTGTCGCTGTGTGTGGAGTGCTGGCCACAGGCTGCCAGCCCCAGCTGTGCAGTCACTGACAAATTGTGGCACAGCCACTGTCTGATCTTACAGTTTGCAGTCCAGTAGAGAAAAGGGCTCTGCATCCCATTGCTAATCCCCTCCGCATCTATCCTGTGTGTAGAGAGCTACTAACTCTTCTTGCTAACCCTGCAGTCCTGCCCTCCGAGCTCGTGTGTGTGCTCTGTTTCAGGCTGTGTCACTGCTAGGACTTGGTGTGTGACCAGCATCCGCTTGTCTCCCAGAAGCCTGGGGCTGATTGTTTTTACAGCATCCCACCATACCTTATCCTTGTAACTCTGACAGCTGACTGATTATACTGCACCCCTCCTTGCTGCTCAGTGCCACTTGTAGAAGTTGATGCTGTAGTTCACGTGCTTTTGAGTACCTTGATGAAGCTTTGGTTTGAAATGAGTGTATTCCCCTGCCCTGCCCTATCTGTTGCACCTTGTCTGTTTGTGATTCAGATGCAGACATCAAGAGGAACCCAGACTCCAGGAAGTCCTTTCTGTCCTCGGACTCCATGTACGTCTTCAACTCATGGTGACACATCTTGGTACCAAATTCTCCTTCTTCCCTAACTTTGCTCTTCACTTGCATCAGTTGCTGCTTTGCATTGGAGTAGACATTCCTCCTTCCCTACTGCCTCCCTTTGCTTAGCAGTTGGGTACTGGGTCCTAGTCTTAGATTTGGGAAGCAGTACCTGGGATCATCAGGATATTCACATGAGATGATATGATTTGGACTGGTGTCAGGAGAGATGCCCCTACCTCCTAGTAGGTAAGAGTCTGGTGATAACCTGGAGCATCTGGTCTGGCTTCTGGCTTGCTGCTGGCTCTGAGCCTCCCCTGCCTTTCCCTGTCATCTGGGACAGCCTGTTAGACTACACGGTGCTGCCACCTTCTCTCCAACCATCACTGCTGTGCTGTGATCCAAAGGGGGAACTGGGGCCAGCTGCAATGACACAAATCAAGCACATGTATCAACTTCAAAAGTGTGTAGCAGTGCAGAAATAAGGTACCAGAGTTGAAGGGAACATCTCTGTGGCTTGAACTGGGACTGGCATTGGGGGTTGGGAGGAGGGCACAGCTGTGAGGTCCAGTACTAACCAGTCCCTTTACTATTCAGATCCCACTCCTTCCTCAATTCCAACTCAGCGGAGGCTGTGGCCATGGGTTTGCTGAAGCAGTTTGAGGGCATGCAGCTCCCAGCTGCCTCTGAATTGGAGTGGCTGGTCCCTGAGCATGATGCCCCACAGAAGGTAAGGCCGTGAGTCCCTGTCACCAATTGCATGTGTTCTTTCCTGAACCCCTTGGCTTCACCCCACTGCTGAGGGGCTTTGCTTGTCCTAGTGATCCCTTTCTGGAAGTGGAAGAGGGATTTTATCTGGGGTTTGGAGATGGCTGCAGCTGAGCACGGCTCTGCCACAGCAGCCTGCTATATCAGATCCCTGGGGACAGCCCTTCTCCAGCCACTTTTCAGCTGGAGCAGCAGTTTGGTGCCTGGCAGTTTTCCAAGCGCTGCAGTTGCAGGCTGCTTTCAATGCAGCCAGGTGTACTACCTTTGTGATACCAGACAGGGATATAACCCTCTTGCCTGCCTCTCCCAGCTCCTGCCCATCCCTGACTCTCTGCCCATCTCTCCTGACGATGGAGAACATGCTGACATCTACAAACTGAGGATTCGGGTGCGCGGAAACCTGGAGTGGGCCCCGCCACGGCCACAGATCATCTTCAATGTTCACGCAGCCCCAGCGTAAGGACCTGCAACACCTGCCCTTTCCAGCCTTTTTCCATCAACGCCAGCCTTGCTTATCCTTCCCACTTGACTAATGGAGATTCCCTGCTCTGAGTCTGGTAAATCCATGGTGGTCACCACTATGGGATGGTGAAATGGAGCCAGTGCCTGTGGTTGGTGCCTTTGGTGTGGATGGAGACACAGTATGGCTTTTCCCCTTGGATTTGTTGTTTGTCCACACAAACGTCCCAGACCTGTGCCAGTACCCCTCTTCTGGTGCCAGGTGCCACCAGGGCTGTGCTCATACATGTTGTCTTCTGTCTCTTGGCAGGAGGAAGGTGGCTGTGGCCAAGCAGAATTACCGGTGTGCAGGCTGTGGCATCCGGACTGATCCTGGTGAGTGCTGGGAGTCTGACCCACAGCTGGAGCATGAGGAAGAACCTGTGAACAAGTGGGAAGATGCTGAGTGGGGGGATGGTGATAGTGCTCCAGCACATGGTCACTGGGGCAGCGGTACACTGCCTTTGACAGCTCTGCCTGCACTTTTATGTGCACCATCTGTGGAGGAGTCTCAACCTCCAGAAGGTCACAGGGATGGTGGAGAGAAAGTGCAGACAGCCTATCCTTTGGAGGACATTTCAGATATTGACTCTTGTATGGCAAAATCCTCTGTTGGGGTCCTCAAGCTTTCAGCAGGTTCTGTCATGGGTACAGCTTCAGAGCTCTTCCCTAAACATGTAGGTTTATGTGACTGCATGAGGCTGGACTGTGGTCCTTTTGCAGTCAGAGGGGTGCTTGCAGACCTCAGTGTTCATCACTCAGGGATGGAGGAGATACCAGCAAGGCAGAGTGACTTGCTTATCAGAAATGCTGAGCAACACTGAGGGTCCAGTCTGTGGCTGGGCAGAGCCTGTGCCTAGGCTGACCTGTGTGTGTCTGGGTTTGTCCAGATTACATCAAGCGGCTGCGGTACTGCGAGTACCTGGGGAAGTATTTCTGCCAGTGCTGCCACGAGAATGCCCAGACGGTCATCCCCAGCCGCATCCTGTGCAAGTGGGACTTCAGCAAGTACTACGTGAGCAATTTCTCCAAAGACCTGCTGAGCAAGATCTGGAGTGACCCGCTCTTCAATGTGCAGGATATCAATCCTGCCCTGTACCGGAAAGTGAAGGCTCTCAACCAAGTGTGGGTGAGACCCTTTCCTTGCCTTCCTGAGTGGGGTTTAGGTGAGGTGGGTGGCTGCCAACTGTAAACCATATTCCAGGGAAGCTGGTAAGAAGCAGATACTTTAGTTCTTGAGACTTAAAAACTCATCACTCTGTCTTTCCAGTCACCTCTTCTTCCTTCTTCAGTAAAGTAGAAATTGCAAAAGGAATTTCTGGCTGGTATCCAGCTGAGCTTCAGTTTATCTCCTGAAGCACATGACAACAGCTGTGCTTACCTTGCCCTGTGTGGTGTAAACACTTCAGGAACAGGGGAGCAGCAGCTGAGGAGCAGGAGTTGTTTCACCAGCTTGGGGAATGGGATAGACCTGCTTGGCCAAGAGCTGTGCTGTTTACTGATTCTTTGTCCCACCTTCTTCTACAGCTGCTGCGAATCCAGCTTTTCCACATGAAGAACATGTTCAAGACATGCCGACTAGCTAAAGAGTGAGTCCCAGGGTGTGAGATGAGGCTGTTTTGCTCTCCTGGTTGTGTCCCATGGTAGTTTGCACTGGAAATCTGTGCCACCTGTGCAATGAGCAGCAGGGAGAGAGGGGAGTGGAGGGGGAGGGAAAGCAGAAGGAGTGGAGAGAGGGCCCTTAGTGGAATTGCTTTGCTCTGAGCTCTGGTTTCTTTGTCCTTGCAGCCTCCTGGACTCCTTTGACACGGTGCCTGGCCACCTGACAGAAGATCTACACCTCTACTCGCTGAACGATCTCAGTGCCACAAAGAGAGGGGACCTGGTGCCTCGCCTGACAGAGCTCCTGAAGGCTGGCAGCCTGCACGTTGACAAGTGCATGGTAAGGCCTCCCTCACCTGCCTCCTGCACAGCTCTGCATCCTCAGGAGCACCCCTGGAAGCAGGGTCTGCTGCAGAGATGACTGATGGGGGGTTTTGATGTGCAGGGCAGCCACCAAATTACTGATTCAGTGCTAACTGTTCCAGCCTGCTCCACAGAGCTCCTATCCAGAATGTATGGGATGTTTATTACCCCATTTTGATTCTTCCCCATGCTTGACACACATAGATTCTGCTTTCCTGTGCTTCATGCTGATGAAGGGCTGTCCCACATGGTTAGAGCAGGGCACTGTGTCCTGCTGTCCTGCTCTGCCCTACCTTCTGCCCAGGTTGCCATGGAGATGAGCATTCAGCTGTTTTTTCCTTATCTTTTCTCCTTCCAGCTGTGCCAAGCCAAAGGCTTCATCTGTGAGTTCTGCCAGAATGAGAATGACATCATATTCCCCTTTGAGCTCAACAAATGCAGGACTTGTGAAGGTGAGATACTGAGGAGAAGGAGGGAGGAGACAACCCTGGAGCCACAAAGGTCTGCCTCCAGTTTGAGTAGCATTTGTGCTAACAGGAGGTACAGAACCACAGCCGAGTCGAGCTTGTCCCTACAACTTGGGACCAGCCTCTGAACTGGCTTAAAATAGCTCCTGACAATGTGCAAGCCTTGGTTTGGCAGGTGCAGTGCCAGGGAAAACTTGGGGCAAAGTCACTGTTTTCTTGGAGTATCAGGAAAGCTTAGGGAGGGACCTTGTGCGGAGCAGAAAACCTCCCTCTTGTGCTCCCAAAGGCTTTCAAGCTGGTGCAGGGTCTTGAGGTGAGGAGTGTCAGGCAGTCTGGCAGCCTCTATCAGCCCTCAGCTGTGCTCTCCCCCACAGAGTGCAAGGCCTGCTACCACAAATCCTGCTTCAAATCCACGCGCTGTCCCCGCTGCGAGCGCCTGCAAGCCCGGAGAGAGCTGATGGCCAAGCAGAGCATGGAGTCCTATATCTCGGACTATGAAGATGACCTGGAGCAGCCAGAGGCAGTGGCAGCCACATGAGCATGTTGGAGCCAAGGAACATATTATGAGTTTATTTATGTGTGTGGCCTTCATCACCAGAGACTGAGCCACACGGACTGCAAATAAGGAGGACTATTGGGAGGCCTGGAGCACTGTCCTGAAGGGATCTGGTTTCCCCCATGCAGTAGTGCTGTACTGGGAAAGCAGTATATTCCATTTTCTGGATCTGCTCCAGGTACAGCTCATATTCCCTGATGCCTTTGCTTGGGGAAAGGTGGCCGCTCCTGCCTGTCCTGCAGGCAGAACAGAGGCCTTTTCCAAGCACTTGTTCATGATGGACCAGGCAGGGCTGTGCTGCCTGTTGCTGTGCCCTGCTCCGAGCCTAGCAGGGTCCCCTGAAGGGTCAGCACTTTCTGTTCATCAGCTCTACACCAGGAAGCTGTGGTCACACCTGCTCCTTGGAGGAGGGAATCAGCTGAGTTCTCTGATTGTCCATTCTGCTGCTGGGGGTTGTGTGAATGGAGGGAGGGTGGGGGTTTGGGGTTGGTTGTACATTTAACAGCTCCCTTTCTGAAAGCTGGTGTCGGACACTGCTGGAGAGCAGTTGCTCTCACTTGAGGATCAGAGCAGAGGAGGTGGCAATGGTGGAAATGCCAGATTTCCCTGTCCTCTGCCTGCAGCCTCTGCTGCAGTGTGCAGCAGTTCCTGGAGCAGCTGCACACAGGAACTGGTGCTGGTGGGCTTTTGGCAGGCAGATCCCCATGGCTCCATTAGGATCTGCCTCCATGGGATACAGGCTTCCAGCCCCACTTCCTCCTCTTGCTGCCAGTCTGACCTCTTGGGGGAAACACATCCTCCTCTAAGGGCAACATGGGACCTCACACTGGTGGCACCAGGTCCTGCCTTGTGTGCAGCTGCCTTCTGCCCGAGACTGTCAGGATGCAGGTGAAGGCTCAGCCCTCCAGCTGCATCCCCCAAGTCTCCATCTTGGTTTGTTCTTTTAGGTTGGATTTTTGTTTTTTAATCTGTTGGATTTGGTTTTATTTTTTTAATGTGGTTGTTTGTATTTTTAACTGTGTGTTCCCCTCCCCCACGAAGGAGGTGCTGCTTGAAATGCCTCCTTATGGGGCATGGAATCTGCTTGTGACTCACCAGTATATATTCTCCAGAGCTGTCCTACTCCTGGTTCCTCACTCCTGGATGGAGGTGGCATTTGCCAGGTGTCCCCTCTCCCAGCAGATCTCCTGCTCCCCTTGGGAGAGGGATCCCTGAGCCAAACAGAGCCTCAAAGCTTCTTGGCTGTGGGGCAGGGGGGTGGCCAGGCAGTCTGCTTGCAGTGGGGGTGCATGGGGGAGAGGGATTTGGCACTGGAGTGCTGCAAAGGGTTGGTCCCTCGCCCATGCAGAGCTGCCTGCCATGACTGACAGCTCTGCAGGGTCAGACCCAGAGGTGCAGGGTGAGCTCTGTGCCCTGGGGCTTGTGGTTGGTCAAGGAGGTGCCTTTGCTGCATGGCAAATGCTTTAGCCCATGGCATGGGGGAGTGCCCAGCACCACCTTAGCATAGGTGTGATGTGGGGTGTCTGGAAGGATGGTGTGGCCTGTGCATGTGTGAGAAGGGTGTTGAGGGACTGGGGAGCAATGCACTGGCAGAGGGTGTCGAGGGGCAATGGCTCTTTGAACATTGTGCCCTGACTCAAGGCTGGGATGTGACCCCTCGTGGGCTCTTCCTGTGAGGGTGGCAGGGTTGGGGGGAGAGGAAGAGGCTGGGACCAGGAGAGGTGGCTGCAGGATTTGGTCAGGGAGGGTGGCTGCAAGCCTTGCTGCTGGGGGCCAGGCTGCTGCACGGCAGCATCTCTGCCTTGCCTGCAGCATCCTGACAGAGTCCTGGAAACGGGGTTCAGCTCTCCACTTATTCCCCTGGAGTTTTTGCCACCTTGTGTGTTGCTTCTACTTGTTTTCCCCAGTGGAGCAATTGCTCTTCTGCTCTGTCTCTGCAAGTCCTGCCAGATGCTGGTCTGCCTTAGTCTTGCTGGTCCCCAACCCCAAGCCAAGCCCTCCTGCTGCTGCCTGGAGCTGGCACCCCCTTCCCTAGAGCTGTCTCCGCAGCACACCTCCATCCACTCTGTTTTGTTTGAAGCACTTTAATGTCATGGGACTGCAGCTGAATGGCTGTCCGTGTCTCTAGAAGCACTGAGTATATTTAGAAAAGAGGGAAGGAATTCTGGCTTAGTTATGGTTTCCATCCTCTGCCATGGACTGTCTGAAAGCAGCAGGACTTGCAAACCTGGCGGAGGGTTCCAGGGCAAGCACTGCCCAGCACTGACACTATGACTAACACTGGACCTGGCCAAGGCAGTAAACTCTTTGTGAGAGAGCAGGGGGCTGCCCCAGCTGTCAACTGGAGCCCTCCCCACGAGATTATTGTTGCACAGCATAGCAATTAAAATGCCGTCCTTAATAAACTAAGTTAATATGGGATTGTGTTGTGACATCGTTTTACATGGGGTAGTGGTGTGTATTCTGCTTTGAGGTCATAGGGCAGGCAGGGTGTGCTCCTGCTGGCAGGGAGCAATTTGGAGGACAGCTTGTGTATCTGGTAATAAATCCCCAGATGTCACCGAGAGGGGGTTATTGTCACCACTCCTTGATTAATTCATCTGGCAAACTGCCCACTGGACTCATGGCAGGAGGTGCAAGCCACTGAGTGAGGGGCTCTTTGTAACGCCTCTCCCCATCCTGAGCCTGCCTTTGCTGCTGGCAGAGAGGCCCAGGGACATGGCCTTGGCTGCTCTGTCCCTGCTTGCACCCCCATTCCGTGCAGCCCAGCTCTCCCCTTGCAGCAGTGTTACGCACCACCCCATAAACACCATCAACACAGGTGATAGAAACTGTAAACTTTAAAACAAGTGTTGAAGGATACATCTGCCAGCGTAGCACGGCTCCACGAGGAGCCACTTCCTGAGGGCTTTTTCCCCAGAAAAATGATGCTCAGCCAAAATCTAAGCTATGGTTAGCAGCAGCAACAGTGACCTGGACTATTCCGACTGCCGTGGTTGTAGAAGATGTTCCTGGCAGGCACAGGCACGCTGAGGATGGGCTCTCGCAGCTGCGAGGAGAGGACTCCAGAGGACTCCAGCAGCTGTCCCAGCATGGCAGCTTGAGCAGGGCATGATACTAGAGAACTGACCTGCGAGAGCCTGGGGCTTGCTGCTGTTATAGTGAGCCCTCCAACAGCATCTGGGGTGATCCCTGCCCTCTGCAAGCTGGCACCTTGACAAAGGCACAAGCCCTCTCAAGGCACAGCTGTGCCCATCACTGCGAGTGTGCAGGGGCGTAGCGACGCTCAAACTGGTCCACGTCAAACTTGCGCTTGCAGCCGGCGTAGTTCATGTAGCGGATCTTCCCAAAGACTGCCCGCTCTGCCCAGCCCTGGTCGTGTATTCCACAGATGGACCAGAGGCAGCCTGCCAGGCATGGAGACAGAGTGTCAGCTCTCCCCCTTGCTAGGAGGCTTGTGGAGGGCATGTGGGATGTGGGTGTAAAGCAGATGGGCTGGAATATGGGCTGGGTTGCCTGCACAGAGCCCCTGCCCCCCCTCCCCACCACTGCAGCCTTGGCCATGACAGATAAGAATCCCCAGCCCGTGCCCCTATCCTGCAGCTTGCCTACGTATCCATTGGGGTCCCTCCCATCCAGCTCATAGCGGTCATTGAGGTAGATGGCAAACTTCAGGGCCTCCTCGGGGGAGTGAGTCCACTCCAGGATCTTCTTGGCCCAGTACATCCGCAGGAAGCCATGCATCTTGCCCTCACGGACCATTTGGAGCTGGGGGAATAGAACAGCAGCAGGGGTAAATCTGTGGCAGGTCACCTCTGCCCCTCAGGAAAAAGCTCAGCAGTTTGTGGGGAAGATGCAGGGCAGTACCTGGGCAGCATTCCAGAGTGGGTCGTGTGTGGTCCCCTGCTCCAGCTCCTGCAGATTGTAGAGATAAGGCCTCTTGTCTTTGGCATGGACTTTCAGGGTGGTTTGCGCCCAGTCATAGGCACCTGTGAGGAAGAGGGGAGAAGCAACACTGAGCAACCTGCTCCCACGGGGTCCTGAGCAAGAGATGGAGAACTGGGTTACTGAGGGCACCATGCCCTGGAGACACCAGTCTTGAAGAGGGCACCTGCCAGTGCCTGAACTACCTCCAGAAGGGACAAAATAATGGGACATTGGTGCCCCCACAGCCCTTCTCCTAGCAGAAATAGGACTGCCAAGTTGGAGTGACCAGTTGGGTACCAGCCTAACCTCCAGCACTGCCCACACGACCCAGTGCTACCCTGCACACTGTCGTAGTTGTCATTGTAGTAGCAGAAGTTTTCAGCCAGCTCCCGCCGCACCACAGCCTCCTCCACAAACGCATCTACAGACTCCTTGTACTTGTGCCGCTGTTTCTGCACCTCCAGGATGGCTCGTTGGGTGGAAACCTGGCCTGGGGACACAGGGAAGGAGCAAGTCAGGCTGCCAGTCCAAACCATCTTGCTCAGTCCTCCTGCAGTGAGAAGCCTGGGGATACTGACCAAAGTGGAACCATGGGGACAAGTTGCTGAGAGCTGCTTTGTTGGGGTCGTTCCGGTGGGAGCCAAAGGATTTCAGCCGCTCTGTGATGAAAGATTTCAGCATAGCCAGCCCTGCAGCTGTGCCAGGGGTTGCCCATTCCACTTCCTTCACGGTGTGGTCCACCTGCAAGCTGGAATAACAGGCCTCCCAAGCAATGGGCTGGGCGGCAACCAAGCAGTGAGTACATTCGCCGATGCTCTTCAGCCAGGGCTGTCCAGAGTGTTATATGTCTTGGATGTCCCCAGCCAGCAAGTCCCCAGCCCATGCCAGCCTTCCCTTAACTAGTCCTCTGCATGGCAGAGATGTTGGAATTGAATGAATGAGGTAGGAACCTTCCCTTCCCTGAGGCATCCCCATTTTCGCATCACCTGTGTGTGACCTCAGACAAGTTACCATCCCCCCCCTCTGCCAACCCCTCCCAGAATCACAAAGCAGCTGTAAAACACTCTGAGACAGGCCGTGAATGGATTTTGAGGTGTTTCCTGCTGGTACCTCTGCTGGGCAGGAGGGGGAATATGGGTGACGAACAATGGGAGGGAACTCCGTGAGGAACTCGGGGAGCTGAGCGTGGATCTTGCCCCGGATGGTCCTGGCACTGTATTCTTGCTTGGGGGAGGCAACCCAGCAGGGTACGATGTTGTGGGCGTCAACCTGGGAAGCAAGGTCATGGAGAAGGGGTGAGAATCAAATAGTCCCAGTAATATGACACACATGCTGTCTACTCAGGTCACTCCTGTGCACAACACAGGAGATGAGTTTCTCCCACATCTCACCTTTCTCAGAGCGCTGGCACTCACCTGTGCAAATGGCACATCCTCTGGCAACCGTTCTCTGACATCCTCCACCCACTGCCGGGGGAGGCGGAGGGGACTGAAGTCTGTCACCAGCCCACCCACACCATGCTCCACCACAAACGCAGGCAGCACATCCTTGGCATAACCCAGCAGCAAGTGGAAGGAGATGTTCAGCTCTGCACACTCCTGCAGCGACAGTGAAAGGGGCTATGGGACAGCTCACAGCTCTGCAGACCTCGCCCCATCACCATCCGCTGAAGGGATGGATCTGCCTCCCCCCTTCCCCAGGAGCCCTGTCCCACCCAGCATGGACATCCCCTGGCTGTACCTCAGCCACCTCCCGCAGGCCTCTCAGCATGAAATCATAGTGGCGAATGGTGGCCTCCAGGAATTTGGGCACCAGGCAGAAGCAGACATGCAGGGGCAGCTCCTGTTTGAGGGCCAGGCGCTGGGCATAGAGGAAAGCCCAGTTATCTGGGGAGAAATCGCATGGGGCAGCATCAGGAGGATGCTTCACTGAAGGGATTCGGTTTCACAAGAAGCTTCCCCCCCAGATGGCCCTGCAGAGAGAGGGGCCAACTCCAGGGCCTAGCGGGGGAAGGGACCAGGGCCATGGGAGCCCTGCTTCCCGGCCCTCTCTGCCAGCTGGTTCGCACCTTGTAGCCGCTGATCTCGGCACATCCAGTAAAGGATGCACTTAGCATCGTCCTTCAGGTCCGAGCCCTGCGAGACGAGGCGAACCCGCTTTTTGTTGTACTTGAACTCTCGCACAGACGGCGCCGCCCTCCGCCGGGCCTCTTGCATTGCCTCCTCTTCCTCCGTCCTCCTCCGAGACACGCGTGGCACCTCCGTGACCTCAGCCTTTCGCTTCCCTTGTCCCCGCAGCATCCTGGGGACCGCCCGGAGCAGCGCCCGGAGCACCGTGGTTTCGCGCTGCCGCTGCGAGAGGAAAGGAGCCCATGGTGAACTTCCCCGTTTCCTTGCGCATCCCGGTCCCCGGTCCGGCCCCAGAGCCCGGGGGATGCTGCTCCCCTGCCCATCCTGCTCCTCGGGCACCGGGGGATGACGGTGCTGTGCCCATCCCGGTCACCGGGCCCATCGGCTCCTGCTCCCTGATCCCCGATCCCGACCTCGAGCTCAACCCCGACCCCAATCCCGATCTCAACCCCGATCCCAATCCCCACCGACAGCCACGCGCTTCTCCGAGTGTTACACAAGCCGTGGGCGTGTGACAGGGGTGTGACCGTGGGCATGGTCTCCTACACGGGGCGCGGCTTCAGCGCCCGGGACCGCCCCCCCGCACACGGGCGCAGGTGCTGCTCCGATGTCCCCGCCGCGCCCACGGCCTTGCACCTGCCCGGGAGGTGGGTTAGTGCCCTCTGGTGCCTCCCCTCCCTGCCTCTGGGAACGAGGAAGCAGCTCCGGTGACCTGCAGCCATCATTCTGCAGCGTAGTTCCTCGCTGGCACCTTCCCCACACCCCGTGCCCTCAGGTCCCCCACCTTGCAAGGCACCAAGCATGGGGGTGCTGGCTTTGGACATGGCTGGGGGTTCAAGAGGGCTGCCCCTGCTGCTGCTGAGTCTCTCTGTGCTGGATCTCACGCTGGGTAAGGGCTAAGTGGTATGTAGTGCTATCTGTGGGGTGGGTGGTGGGTGAGCAGTGTTGTTCTCAAGGGTGGTATATGGGCCTGGGAAACTTCAAACGCCACCTGACGTTTGCACTTGATGCAAAACAAGAGTGGTGTTCAGTTCAGCACAGGCAGTAAACCTGAGGCTTGTACTTCCTGAGAGCCTCAAGTTACAGCCATAGGTCCTTTCTTGCTGCATCCTTCAACCCCCTTGCAGAGAGTTTGTGGGTTGCAACAGGTCTCTCATGGACTTGGTTGGAGCTGCAAGCTGGGATTTGTTCCTCTGTGGGGCTGTTTCCCCCATTGCCATTATTTACACCCAGTGCTATCAGTTCCTGACTATCTGTAACAGAGAGGTTTGTGTAAACTGCTGCTGCTGCATTTCCAGACTGTCTCATGGCCACCAGTTCCTGCTTGGCTCTTCCTGTGAGACGGGTTTGTCTGACTTCCTCCAGGGTTGGGTGAAGGTGGTAGAATGGGTCTTAGGACTGGTGCCTATAGAAGTTTCCGCCCTTAGATGCCCATGGCTTGTTCCTGTTTTGTCGGGCTGGGCATTTATGTGATCTACCATTCAGGAAACCCACATTCTTGATCCACACAGGATGGTAAATACCCAGTCCTGACAATCTATGGCTGATGTGAGGCTTGGGCAGCTCATGGCAGTGGTAACGTTGCACCATCCCCAGCACAGTCAGGCTTTCACTGTCATCCTTTGTGTGCCTTCTCTCACCTCTTTGCAGGGACCACTGTCAAAGACATGACAGTCCCTGCATCCCTTACTCTCCCTACCTCTTTGACACCCACAGAGACCATGGCACTGCTGCCCAGCATCAACTCAAGCACTGCAGCCACCCCACCTCCCTCCAGTCCTGCAACCTCCACCTCAGAGGTGCCAGTGGATGCCTTCACACCCAGTGATGCTGAACCTCAGGGGAGCAGCCCAGCAGCGTCCAGCATCACCACACCAACGGAGGGAAACAGTGCTGCCCACAGCACTCCTGGGTCGCCTGGGCTGGAGCTCACCACTGGCACCCCAACAGTGGGGTTCACCACCAGCACCCCAACTCCAACCTCCGTGGCTGTAACACCCAACTATCCCAAGACGACCAGTGTTGCGTCTGGGGGAACCAGCACAGCCCTAGCTCTCAGCTCATCTGGAGATGAAACGAGCACACTGCTTTCCCCCACCTCTACTCTTCTCTCTTCCACTTGGGTGGGCACCATGCTTGTCACCAGCACCCACCAAGGGCCAGCCACAACCACACTGCTTGGGAGCACATCCCCAGGGACCAGGAGCACCTCTTCTCCCACCAAACCAGCACTGACAGACACTTCGGACAAGCCCTTGACAACTCCATCAGACACCACAGCCTCTCTCCTTACCAGCACAGTGGCCACCAAGAGCACCCCTGCCCCCAGCCAGATGGCTGGGACTACAGCCAGGACCACCCTTGGTACCTCCACCCCAGCAGCACCTGAGACCCGCAGTGTCACCACCGGTGAGTGCAGCCACAGGGCACCTGGGGGTAGAATCAGGGTGGATATCCTCATGGGAACTCCCATTCTGCTCAGCCAGTCACCTGGCTCCTTCCCCACAGCCCAGCCCATGGCCTGGCCCTGACCCTGCAGGGGCCAGCCCATCACCAGGCTCTGCAGGCCAGGGGCTGGGTCCGATGCTGCTGCAGTGTGACTGTGCCACGGTGTGACTGCACCTGGTGGTGTGCCTGTACCCCAGCAGTGTGGCTGTACTGGGGCTGTGCCGTGGCTGTGCCCCCAGCAGTGTGCCTGTAATCCTGACAATGAGACTGTATGTACTCTGAACCTCAAGGAGTGTGACTGCACCCCAGCAGTCCCCCCAGGCAGCTGTACCCTGGCAGTGCTGCTTACTGGGTACCCATATCCTGGCAGTGTGTATCCTGGTGGCTCTTGCAGGAGCCTTTACCCTGGGACTGCAGATGCACCCTGGTGACATCCCACTACATGCACCTCAGTCAGGGCAGGGAGACTGTACCTTTGGCTGTGCCCCTGTCCCTGGTGTCCCAGTACCCCAGAAGAGGAACTGTCCGCACAGAGCACCTGCACCCTGGCCTAATGCCCGCACTGTGAGAGCACCTCATCAGGGTCCCTGTGCCCTGGTGATGGCCTCTGTGTGCCTGTGCCCAGCAGTGCCCCCATGTACCCATACAGCAGCAGGGTGGATATGTCCTGACAATCCTCCAGCATGCCTGCCTGCCTGTGGAATGCCTGTACCTGGCTCAGTGCCTGCAGGCGCCTCCAACTGGTCTTGTCCCTGACCCTGAGAAGAAGGAAGCTCCAGCTGTGAGCAGTACGCTTCAGCCGTGATACGCTGTGACACGGGGAAGTGATGCCTGTACAGACAGCCCAGGGGACAAACCCTCAGCCTGGAGCACGCCCTTCCTGAGTGCTGCGTGTTCTCTCGGCCAGTTCCTCACGCTCAGACAGAGCTGGCTGTTGTCTCCCGAGAGTGTTGGTGTTGGGAGCCACCAACAAACATCACCCCTGTGGTGAAGCCTGGCTGCTTCCCTGGGCTTTTTTCTGTTGTCACCCTCTCCTCAGAAGGCAGAGGACAGCACAGTCCCCAGCTTCAGGGACTGGGTCTGTGGTAGTGGTGGCCTTTGTGGCTTTCTCTGCCCACTGCTTGTGGCTGCCCTGGGTCCAGGCGTGCAATTGATGTCTGCTGGGCATTGCACCAGTCCCTGGGAGTGCCCGTGTCAAGTGGAACCGCTGCTTTGCCACCAACACCTGGGGAGTAAAAGGACACCTGGATGCTCCTCCTCTGCCGAGCAAAGGAGACGTGGAAACCCCAGTGCAGGGGTTGTGGGGAGCACTCAAAGTGCTGCCTGTGGGGGTGTAACAGTTCCTGCTCACCTGGACATGGCTGGGCAGAGAGGGGGGCTGCCCCTGCCCTTCCCCTTTCTGCTGCTGCTGCTGCTGAGCCTCACCTGCCTCACCGTGCTGCACCTGGCTCTGGGTAAGGCCTGAGTGGGATGTGGTGCTCTCCATGTGCTGGGTGGTGAGTGGGGAGCATCATTTCCCAGGGCAGTGGGGAATGATCCCACACCTGTGGGGTGCGGGGAGGGGGTTGAAATGCTGTGGGTGCTGTTTGCTAAATGGGAGGTAGAGGTGGATTTGTGGTTCCTCCTTTGTGTGAAGATGAGGCCCTTCAGTGCAGACACCCACCTGGCATGGGCTGGGATCAGACCTTTGCCCCTCTCTACCTTGTTACTTAACCAGCTGCTGTGTGCAGGGAGGGAGTGGCTGCTGGGGATTTTGGGAGTTTCTGGCTGAGTTGACTGAAAGCAGATGGCAGTTTGTGGTTCTGTTTTCAATCCTCAGGGAGGCAGAGCCCCAGACTCACTGGATTTTTGCTGGGAACACTGAGAATCCTCACAGATACCCCTTGGCAAAGGTCTAGGAAGCCAGGCTGTCCTGGGCATCCTTTGAAAAGGATTACAGATCTCTGGGCTTTGCTGTGGACGCCACATTGTCCTGGCACAGGGTCCATGTGGGAAGAGAGGACAGTCCTTTAGAGTCTCACAACCGCCTCACAGAGTTTCGTGAGTCATAGCACGTCTCTAACGGCTCACCCTGAGCTGCAAGCTGGGATTTGTTCCTCTGTGGGGCTGCTTCCCCCATTGCCATTATTTACACCCAGTGCTATCAGTTCCTGGCTATCTGCAACAGAGAGGCTTGTGTAAACTGCTGCTGCTGCATTTCCAGACTGTCTCACGGTCACCAGTTCCTGCTTGGCTCTTCCTGTCAGACGAGTTTGTCTGACTTCCTCCAGGGATGGGTGAAAGTGGTGGAATGGGTCTTAGGACTGGCGCCTACAGGAGTTTCTGCCCTGAGACTGGTAATGCCCATGGCTTGTTCCTGCTTTGTGAAGCTAGGGACTTACCTGGGCTGCCTTGCTGATGCCCATTCAGGGCATCCATGTGTTTGATCCGTGCAGGATGGTGAATCTCCATTCCCAGTGGTCCATGTCTGATGCATAGCTCTGAGTTCCTTGGGGACCTCATGGTGGTGGTGATGCTGTGCCATCCCCAGAACAGCCATGGACTCAACCTTTCACTACCAACCCTTGTGTGTCTCATTGTCCAACCTCTTTGCAGAGACAACTGCCATGGATGTGACAACAACCACGTGCCCATCTCCCCCTACCTCCTCTGAATCTATGGAGACCTCGACATGGCTGCCCACCACTGACTCCACGACCGCAGCCACCCTCTCTCCCTCCAGCCTCAAAACAGAAGCTTCCACCCCAGAGAGGTCCAGCACATCCCCAGGGACTGGAAGCACTCCATCTCCCACCATGGCTCCTCCCACCACAACAACAGCTGCTTCACCTGAGCCTTTGACAGCCGTGGCAAACACCACGGCCAGCCCCGTTATCAGCACGGAGGTGCCCCTGACCAGCCCATCCACTGAGTTGACTCCAGGTACCTGGGACCCCTGGTGGAGCCACTTGGGTAGGTTCAGCTGTGGGGCACCTGGAAGGCAGGGACATGTTCAGGGGGACAAATCCCCACAGGGTTTCTGGGCATGCCCTAGGGTGGCTTCATGTAGGTGTCTTCACTTAGGCTCGGTTTGTCCCCAGCTGCAGGATCATCCTGCACCTCTGCAGACAGCACTAACGTAACATTGCTTTGCCCAGGAACTGAGCCTTCTTCCCCCACCACGACCTCAACCCAGACCTCAGAGGTTACCCTCAGCACCTCTGCAGACCTGCCAACGCTGCCGCCCGTCTGCCCCACTGGCTCATCCAACACCAGTAAGTGCAGTGCCTGTGGGCGTCACCATCCACCCATTGTGGTTTTGTGCTGCCACAGGCCAGAGCAGGGGGTCCTGGAACCTCACTGCTTTTGCAATGCTCTCAATAAAGGGGAATTGATGCCTGGGGGAAGTGCACTGGGTTTACTGTACAGGGGAAGGGTTGCTCTCCTGACAGTGTAGGGTGTCTATGACACAATTAATGTGGGAGGAGGTCCCATGTCTGTCAGTGACCTGCTGGAGAGATCCTCAGGTTCTTTGACACAATCCAGGGTTCAAGGGCAGTAATCAGTACTACATTTTTCGTCTCTAGGTGCATCTCACCTCTTTCTGTCACTGCGGCTAGCCACACCCCTGAACCTGGAGAACAGCACAGTGCAGGAGCTGGTGTTGTCCAAGGTGAGGTGTGTGGGAGCAGATGCCACTTTGCATCTGCCAGCTGTGGTCCAGCTGCTCAGGGAGGGGTCAGGCAGCCAGTGGGAGGAGACTGGCTGGATCTTGCGCTGAATGTCACCCAGAGCCCTTTTGTATGAAGGGGAAACCCTCCTTTGGCTGCCACAGTCCAGGATCAAGCCCTTTCCAGGTGGGGACAGGGGGGCAGAAAACCCCCTCTGGCACAGTTTCATGGCTGTTCTTTCCCCTCAGCTCCGTGAGGACCTGCAGACAGCATTCCCGTGTGCTGGCCTATCATTGGAATGGAGAGGGAAGAGGAGGACCTGACCACTGCCCCTCACCTGGCCAGCTCCCTTGTGGACTCGCAAGCCATCTGCTCCCAGCTCCTTACTCCATGGGAATGCAGCCCCTTGGGGTAACCTGCACAGTTCCTCTTGGACATGGGGCTCCCTGTCCTTCACTGCACATCCTCTGTGCCCCTTCCCACAGCCTGTCTGTAGAGCCCAAGACTTCCCAACACCCTGCTCCAGACCTGGCTCCTGTGGTGGGACCCCTTTCAGCACTGCCAGGGGGCTGGGAGGAGGGGTCCCTGCAGGACTGGGCTTTTACAGCTTGGACTGAGCTGGCTTAGCCATCAAAGCCACGCTGGGGACTGATGGATGAGAGCAAGGAGACCTGGAGCCCCCAGTACTGCTGTGCCCAAGGTTCACCTGCGTATTGCTGACAGAAGAGCACACCCATGCCAACACAAGCTGGGCAGTAAATAGAAACTCTTTGTTTTCTGTGTTGAAGTTGATGACTTCGTGATTTTCCAAGTTGCCTTTCAGTTTTCAGCTATAACATCCATTAGACGTACTGGCGAGGAAAGTGATCCGAGTCCCAGAAGCTTCACATGGAGAGACAGGCTCAGTGCTGTCCCCTCCTGGCAGGGGCTGCTGCAGACATTCTGAAGATGGTTGGGAACCCTGACAGACTGAGGGTCCCTGTGTTGGTGCTCTCTGCCCCATGACACCCCCCAGCTGCCAGGGCAGCTGTGTGCACTGTGGGGCCGTGGAAATCCTGTGGGCTGTGCTCCTTCCCTGTTTTTTTCCAGTCCCAAACTAAGGAGACGGCCGCAACATCTGTCCCCCTGCAGCAAAGTCATTTATTAACTGATTAATTAGCCAGATAAAATCCAACTGAAGCAATTATTAGCCTAAGTAAGTCACCTCGCCTGGAGATTGAAAACTGAAATAATTAGCAAAATAGCCTTGTTGCGTGTCAGAGGTTGTTTTTGGCTGATCCCTGTTCCTCACTGGCAGCCCTCACAGCCCCAGCACAGGGAGGGCTGGGAAGGGGTGTATGGGGCTGTGGGATGCCAAACCTGGGGTCTGCTTCCAGGCTGCCTGGTTTGTCAACCATCTGGGAAAGGGCCAGCAGCTGGACAGGATGGGGAAAGACTCCGTGGGATCGTCTGGCTGCCTGCCAGCTCGAAGGGGCTGGGAGAGGCTTGGGCTGCGACTGGAGTCTGTACCCAGGCAACTTGTCAGAATGTTCCCTTTTGGGATGCCCCTTGCATCCCAGGGTTGCCCCTTTGCTCTTTAGGATGCTGCCTGGCTGTTGTGGGCTTGTTGGACCCAATGACATAGAGAGAGGTCCCTTAGCACCTGTGTAGACAACTAGGGAGTGGGGCAAAGCCTGCTGGAAGGGGTCCCTGTGCTGGGCGCCTGGTGGGGTGCTGGGAAAGAAATCCTTGTGGTCTGCCTACGCCGTGGAGCTGGGCCAAGAGTCCTCCCACGTCGCGTCCCACCGGGCTGTTTTCTCCGGCTGTTGAATCCATAACTTCAGACCCCAGGACATGGCTGAGTGCCAAAGCCGAGGTAGTGGAGCCAAACTGCGTCACAAAGGGAGGAAAAGGTCCTGAAGTGCTGGGATGAAAAGGTGACCGGGGTACTCGCTGTCCTCTGGCAGCACAGCTGCCTTTCCACCCTTACTGTGGTCGGGGGGCAGTGGGGCAAGGAGATGCTGTGTCTCCCCCTGCCCACCAGCCTGGGAGGGAGAAGAGGGGCGCGGTGGGAACGCGTGGCTCCTGTGGGTGTGGTGGTCACTGCCCAGGCATTGGCAGCACAGAGCTCTGACCAGCCCTGCCCATGCTCTCCGTTCTGTCATCTTGAGAATGCTGGCTGCCACCTTCACCCCATAGCTGCTTGCCTGCCACACACCCCTTACCAGAGGGGCCCTGGGAGGTTGGATCCAGGTCCTGCTGCCTTCTCAGCCTACAAATCAGTTCTCAGCCTCTTTGCTGTGACCCACTCCCACTTATCAGCATTGTCCAAAGGAGCAAACCCAGTGTCCAGCAGGACTGTCACCCTCAGAGGGCCTGGCAGCATCATGGGGCACCTGTCTCAAGTCCCTTGTAACTCAGGTGTCCCTTCCAGTGTCCCCTTCACCTCTGCCAATGGCTATAGCCCAGCTCCTGCTGCTTGGCAGGAGGGTGTTGCAACATACCCAGCATGCCAAGTCATCCAGAACCTGTGGGGTTGATGGATAACCTGGTTTTCCCCACTGCCACCTGAGCCCTCTCTAAATGCCCTTGCCAGGAGGCTGGAGGGGATCCGGTAGGAGATGCTGTGTTCTCCACAGGGCTGGAACAACCAGCCCATTAATTCCAGGAAAGCTGATAAGGCACTGTGTTGGGCCATGCATTGCTGTGCTGGATGGTGTGCAGCCCCTGGGTGCTGGGGCTCATAGAAGTGCCCCTGGCTACAGGCTCCTGAAGGGCTCCAGTGCCCACATGATGCTTGGGCCCTTGGTAACTGCAGATAACAGTTATTTTTGTAGGAATCAGTGCTTTGCCAGGACTTGGTTTCAGGAGTAAGGGAGGGATCAGTGGAGAGCCCCTTCCCAGCATGGGAACAGGGCACTCAGTCTTTCTTGGGAGGGTGTGCCAGAGCAGAGGGACAAGTTTGGTTTGTGACCCCGGTGACTCTGCTGGGTAATAGGTTTTCCTGGGGACAGCATGGGCAGGAGTTGCAGGTATGAGGGTCTCCAGACAGTGCTGGCCCCTAGATCATGGGCAGGAGCTAGCAGGCAGGCTGAGGCCATTGCCTTGCTTCAGCCAAGTTGTTTTCCCCTATGCTGAGCAGCACGTTTGCAACAATCCCTGTGGTTCCCACCACATTTTGCACCTCAAACATCATCTGGAGCAACTCTCTCCAGTGTCAGCATATATTCCCTGTCGGGGTGGCTTTCCAAAATGATATGGCATTGTCAGCACAGGCAGGAACAACTCTCCCACGGTAGGTTTGCATCCCTCTAATCCTGCTTCAGCCCAGGTGTGGTGGCTGCTCAGGTGGTCACTGGCTGGGCAGACACCCTGTGATCTGCAGTGCTGGTTGCACAAGCCCCCAGCACAGTTCCCCCCTGGCTTTACCTCCATGCAGCATTTTCGGTGGGCAGGCAAACATTTGTTCCAGGTGAGCGGCGCTCCCTCCTGATTTACGGTCTGTGCCCTGTTCCCACTGCCGGGGGTAATGCGTGGGTTTACAGGATGGTGTTTCGCCAGCCGTGACTTGGCCTCCCCTGGCATTTCCCTGTCGACTCTGCCTGACTGGTGGGTCGAGGGTGTCACTTGATGTGTCCAGCCACTGCTACCTGCCCGACGGAGGGCAGCTCCAGCGGGACACTGTGTACTGCCTAACACCCCGCATAACACTTTGCAGGAGTTGCCTGCGGGCATTTCTGGTTAAGAAGTGTTTAATTGACTACAAAACCATGTAGTGGTGGGAGTTTGCATAATGCTGTTCACGGGGGAGTTGGCAGTAGTTTTCAAGGGTGGGGGGGTGCAGGATTTGCTGCTTCAAGAGGAGGAGAGATATAGGGACAAAGTGACCCAGGGCAGCAAGGTGAAGTGACCCCAGGGGATTCCCATAGAAGGGAAGGGGGTCCAGGCCTGAGTCTTTTCCTGCTCCAGCTTCTGGAGATGCTGGTCCCACTTTGCAGAGAAGCTTCCCTGGACCATTTACCTACTCCCAGCACCACAACACTGCTGTGCCCATACTGAGGTGCAGGTTTCAAACCCCTCTGGGGTGTGATGGGACTCTGAACAGGGATCCTGAGTGCCTTCAGTTGCAGCTGAGCACTGAGAGCTCAGCTAACACCCCCGATCCTGTCCCCAGACATGCCTTTCCATCCTTTATAACCTGACTCTGCTCCCAAGGAAAATTTAAGCCCAAGTGGGCACTTGTGTCTTGCCTTGCTCTGGGCTGAGACATAGCTCAGCTGGTGATTTTAGTGCCCATGGTGTCCTCACAGACATGGTGACACCAACTGGCATTGCTCTGTCACCACCACACACACTGTGGCCCCCTACCCTTCATGTGCAGCAGGTCCTTTGGGGTCTGTGGGGTGACTGCCATGGCACTGTTGGCAGTGACACACGCCGCTCCAGGCTCAGCTTTGCCTCCTGGTGCTGGTGGACCAAGGAGCTGCACCAGGCTGAATCCAGGTCCCTAGGCAGACCTGAATCCCTGGAGGATGGACTTTGGGTAACCCCCAGCCCATGCCACAACTGAACAGGGCATCCAGCCCTTGGGAGGGGGAGGGCTTGACCTGACAGGAATCGTGACAGGAACATTGGAGGGAAGGGAGTGGGGGCGGGAGAGGACGTCGGCAACCTGCCTCCTTCTGCCATCCCTATAAATAGGAGGGAGTAGGAGCAGGAGTACCTGTGGGACTCCAGCTCTGCAGGAGAGGCAGGGAGGGAGGGACGGAGGGAGCTGCTCCTTGCTGCTCTCTCCTCCCTTTGAGATTCTTAGTGCTCTGTCTGCGTGGAGGCCTGAGGCATGGGGACCAGGGCATGGATGCTCTCCACCTTCCTAGGATGCTGCGTATGGATTCTGCGTGGTATGTCCTATATTTTTCTGCTAGCCCATGTGCTGTCTGAGCCCTGTCAGGGTACAGCAGGTGCTCTATAAGATGCTTTCCCCTCCTAGCTTCACTGGAAACTCCTCTTAGGACCAGTCCTTGCAATAGATTGCAGTCAAAGAGCTGGAAAAATGTTTTATGGGGTAGGCATTACCCCGAGGGGCTGGTTGCAGGCGTGGAGCCGTGGGAGAGGTGAGAACCCAGCCCAGACGCCTGCAGGCAGCCCTGTACCCCTCCAGCAAGGGAAGGCAGCCGGCAGAGCGGGACCCGAGGATGTTCCCATCCCTCCCACGTCCCAGGGAAGAGCAAATGCTGGTGCTCCATGCTGGGACCCCTCTTGCACAAACTTCCCATGAATGGGCGTGTGGGGTGGATGGTGTTTCCTGCTCCACATGGAAGAATTAAGATAAAACATGGATTTACTGGGGCGGAGTGTGCCAAATTAACCTGGGGGGACTTCACTGGTCTGCTTTGTTTTCCCTGAGATGGGGACGGAAGCAGCTGAGCCCCTCTGGCTGAGTGGGCTGGTGCAAAGTGCTTATTTCAGACAGGGAAAATGGTGAGGAAGGAGCCTGCCAGGATAGGGAACAGTGGACTAGAAGAGGATGGACCCCTCTGAGAGTGGTCTGGCATAGGAGATATTGTTCATTAATGACTCTGCACAAGCTATCTGTAAGCTAATGAGCTGAGCCGGCGGTGAGGTTGGAGGCACCTCCGCTGCAGGGAGTTCTGGCTGCCTGTCAGGGGGAACCTGATGAACTGGAGCACCAGCATGGGGAGCAGGCTGGGGCTGTCGGGCTGTGGCAAAGCCCTGCTGGATCTTGCCATTGGGGTGCCCTTTGCCTCCCCTAATTGCAGCTGCTTAAATCCAAGCGTCAGCAGATCCACCCAGCTCCTCCTGGAGCCAACAGCAGCAGCTTGGTCTCCCCAGAGCCTGTGTCCCTGTCCTAAATATAAGGCTGGGTGAAACATCATCAGTGGGTACCAGTAGGTGCTCGGAGAGATGTGGGCAGGTGTCTCCTCCTTTCAGCAAAACTCCTGTGTGTAAGTCAGGATTTTGGCAGCAGGAGGAAAGAGCTGTAAGCAGGGTTTAGTCCTGAGAGCTTGCAGATATTCCCTCCATGGCCATGGCTTCACCTAGCTGGAGGCAAGAGGGGTGGGAGCAGGAGCAGGTAGGTTTAACAAACTCCAGGAGAGGTTTAACAAACCTGCTGTAACTACAGCAGGTCAGAATCCATCTGCAGTCAGGGAAGGCTTCTCTAAGCCTTGCCTGTCCTCTCTGCCAGAGAGCTTTGGGTAAAGTTATTTAAATGTCCCTCAGACACTCAGAAGGTGAGAAAACACAGAACCTTCCCAGGCTCTGCAGAAGCAACTGCACTCAGAGCTGTCACTGCAATGACAGAAAGAGGGCTGAGGGCTGTCCTGGAGCGTGGCAGAGCTCCACAGACACCCCTGGGGTTATGAATTAGACTTATTGGGCCCCAGCTCTACCCAGTGGCCAGGCAGTAACATCCCAAACCTAAGAGGGCTGGGTTGCAGAGGCAGCCTTTGCCTCCCCACTTGCACCAGTGTCTCTCCCTGAGCTGTGATGAGTTGTGTTCTGTCTTTGCTGGTGGCTGCTGATGCTGGGGATGGAAGAGGTGCTGTGCCTAAGGCAGCCCAGACTACACTCCTTGGCTCTTACATCAGAGCCTTGTAAGGCTGTGGGATGAGGCAGTAGGGTTTAAGAAGGGATGGGAACTTTGTGATGCTCAGCCAGTGGAGAGGTGTGTCTCAGCCTGCCAGCTCCAGCACCCAGTGTAATGCTCTGCTTTGTGCTTCTCTGCAGGGCTTGGGGCTGCTGCTGTCCCTGTCACTACTGAGGAGCCCTTTACTGTGGGGACAGCTTCTCCCACCACAGCAGACATCGAGGAGTTCAGAGCCCTGGTGACGGCCACTGTGGAGACAAACACAACCGTGGTTCAGATAGTTCCCTCTGTGGCTGTGACAAGTGACTATGACTCTACAGTAACAACTTTGACGAGTGTGATCAAACCTCTTAACACGTCTCAGGATATTGAGGGAGGTTTGGCTGCTCCCACTACAGCCAGGGCTGCTGATGCCATCACTGCACAGCACCCCGCTGTCACCCCAGAAGCAGAGCATGAGGAAACAGAGGCCACTCCTGATCCCACCCTGAGGGAAGACATCCTTCCAGCCATGACCAGAAGAGAAGATCTCACCACTGACACCATGTCCCACCTTACCACCCCTCCACCAGCAGACACCTGGGTGCCACAGACAACTGCTGGCAGCACCGTGGTTGCTGATGTCACTGCACTGCCAAGTCAAGGGCTGACCACAGCCGTGGGAGCAGCACAGGAAGGCGTAACCCTTCCTGTGCCCATCCAAAGTGGAGCCAATGCCAACTCCTTGAGTCCCAGTCCCAGCACTGGGGAGCTGATTACCACCCAACAGGATGGAGCAGTGAGTGGGGTTGAGGGCATTAACCCAGAGCCAGCAGGAGAAATGGCCCCAGCTGCTGAGGAAAGTCCCTTGGGTTCAGAGTCTGCAGATGCAGGAAATGCAATAAATGGTGAATTCAGCACAGCTGGCTCATCCCACCTACCTCCAGAGAGCCCAGTGATGTCAGAAACAGTGGGAAACCCCGGGGAGCCCTCCCTGCTCCCTGGTGAGGCAGTGCAGAGCCCAGATGCTTCACTGGCACCATCCAATAGTGGGGACGGGGATGGGCAGGGAGTTCCTGGGCTGTCATCAGAAACTTCTGGTTCAGTCCTGTCACCTGCAGCCAGTGAGGCACTAGTGGCACCTGAGGAAACAGAGGATGCTGCCGCCTCACTGCTGGTCACAGGCGTTCCCACTGATGCCCAGAGTGATGTGAATCTCCCAGTCCTGGCCACTGTGCTGCCTACAGGGGACATAGGGGCTGTAGGTCTGGACACTCCATCACTGCAGACTGGCCCATGGCAGACCCCCAGTGGAGAGCAGCCACTACTGTTCCCTGATGCTCTGACATCCCCTGTGGACTCGACCAGTGCTCCTGGGGCTTCTTACCCACCTCCAGGGGCTGAAGTCAGCACCCTGCCTGCAGCTGATGGTGCAGCAGAGACACAGTCCAGCCCTGATATTGCTACTGCCCCAGAAGGAGCTGTGTCACCATCTCTTGGGGAGTCAGAGCCAGGAGGGATGCCAGATGGAACTCTAATGGAAGCTGATGGACTTGGCTCTGGCTTGAGTTCAGATTTAGATGCCCCCAGACCAGCTCCTTTGGTACCGGGTGGACTGGCACGGCCCACTGCTGGGATCCAGGATCAAGGAGCTGAAGGGGCAGAGGATGTGGCACAGGCAGGAGGTCTAGGGGATGGCAGTCTCTATACAGACACCCAGAGTGACATGAGCCCTTCAGCCCTGCAGCCCTCAGACTTTCCTGCTAATAATGGAGAACTGCTAGCTGGAGGAACCGAAGATCTGGCAAATGCTGAACTATCATCTCCACCAGCATTTGGGGATGGAGCAGGAGAAGAAGGTGCCCCAGCAGTAGGACAAGTGTCCTCACCTGGTTCTGCACCTCCCAGCAGTGCTGGACTGCAGCCTGACCTCTCAGGGGCTGAAGGATCAGTGGACGTGCCCAGTGAATCTGCCAGTGCTCCTGGGGCTGTTTACCCACTCCCAGGGTCTGTGGCTGGCCCTGTGTCTGGGGCAGAGGCATCAGAGAGCCCTGACCTCGGTGCTGCCCAGGGAGCACTGGGGTCTCCATCCTTTGCTGGATCAGAGCCATGGGGAACAGCAGCTGGTGCTCCCCAGGGAGCAGGTCTCCCTGGAGCCGAAGGACCAGATGCTGGCCTGACTTCAGCATGGGATGTCCCCAGCTCAGCAGTTCAGGGACCAGTAGGACCTCCATCACCTGCCCTTGGAGACCAGCTTGGCACAAACCTGGGACTGCCAGAAGGGCCTGGATCCAGCACAGCAGAGCAGGCACTGGAAGGAGCAGGCAGTGGGATCAATTCTGAGTCGTTCCTGAGCTCCACCACAGGCAGTGAGATGGCAGCTGGAATGGATCAATTGCTTAGTGCAGGTTCCCCATCTGGTCCTGCCTCTCCCAGTGATGTGGAGGCAGCACCTTCCATTTCAAGGGGTGATGAAGCAGCACCCATCTCAGGCACAGCCTCTGGCTATAATAGCCTGTCCCCAGCCTCTGCAGACAGTGAAAGGGGCCCAGGGCTGGTGGAAGGAACTGAGAGCGCAGGGGATGTGGCACAGGCTGGAAACCCAGAAAGTCCCTACATAGAGACAAGTCCTTCAGCCCTCAGCCCTCAGCAGGACCCCACTAATACTGGAGAGCTGTCAGCAGGAGAAGCAGGGACTCTGGTGAATACTGGACCGCCCCCTTCATCAGCATTTGGGGATGAGGCAGGAGCAGAAGGTGCCCCAGCAGCAGGACAAGTGTCCTCACCTGGTTCTGCACCTCCCAGCAGTGCTGGACTGGAGCCTGACCTCTCAGGGGCTGAAGGATCAGTGGACGTGCCCAGTGAATCTGCCAGTGCTCCTGGGGCTGTTTACCCACTCCCAGGGTCTGTGGCTGGCCCTGTGTCTGGGGCAGAGGCATCAGAGAGCCCTGACCTCGGTGCTGCCCAGGGAGCACTGGGGTCTCCATCCTTTGCTGGATCAGAGCCATGGGGAACAGCAGCTGGTGCTCCCCAGGGAGCAGGTCTCCCTGGAGCCGAAGGACCAGATGCTGGCCTGACTTCAGCATGGGATGTCCCCAGCTCAGCAGTTCAGGGACCAGTAGGACCTCCATCACCTGCCCTTGGAGACCAGCTTGGCACAAACCTGGGACTGCCAGAAGGGCCTGGATCCAGCACAGCAGAGCAGGCACTGGAAGGAGCAGGCAGTGGGATCAATTCTGAGTCGTTCCTGAGCTCCACCACAGGCAGTGAGATGGCAGCTGGAATGGATCAATTGCTTAGTGCAGGTTCCCCATCTGGTCCTGCCTCTCCCAGTGATGTGGAGGCAGCACCTTCCATTTCAAGGGGTGATGAAGCAGCACCCATCTCAGGCACAGCCCCTGGCTATAATAGCCTGTCCCCAGCCTCTGCAGGCAGTGAAAGTGGCCCAGGGCTGGTGGAAGGACCTGAGAGTGCAGGGGATGTGGCACAGGCTGGAAATCCAGAGAATGAAAGTCCCTACATGGAGACAAGTCCTTCAGTCTTCATCCCTCAGCAAGAACAACTGCCTGGTGCAGGTTCCTCGCCTGGTCCTGTCCCTCCCAGTGGTGAGGCTGCAGCATCCTCTATTTCAGATCTGTCCAGCCTGGGTTCACTTGGAGAAGCAGGCAATGCTCCTGGAACTCTTCAGCCTTCCCTGGGTGCTGGGCCTGGGGTCTCTGCTGCTGCAGGAGAAGGGGCAAGTGAAGTGGTTGGTGATGGAGGGTCCACAGGACAGTCCCAGGCTCCTACTGGAAAGGGACCAGCTGGTTCAGGAGCCCCTGATGAAGACATGGGAGATATGTTGCAGTCTGCATCTTCTTCCTCATCTCCAGAAGGCTCTTCCTTACCCAGGGGAACTGATGAAGTTGCTGACAAAACAAGTCTTTCTGGAGCTGGTGGAGCTGATGGTGGCTTGAATACAGGCTTGGAGGCTGCCAGCCCCCAGGAAGCCCCTGTATCTGCTCCTGGCATCCAAAGTGGTGGCAGTATTGGATTTTCTGATGGAAAACAGAGCCAAGTTGATGTGGTGGAGGTGTCTGGAGGAGCTGTGGTGAATGGGGGGTCTTCCCTTGATGCCAGCCTGGTCCCAGTAGCTCCAGACAACAGTGGTGTTTCCAACAGCATGGCCAGCTCAGCAGATGCTTCTCTGCTTCTCCCAGGACATGGGCTGAGCTCAGGGCTGGCACCCAATGAAGACCCCAACTCTGCTCCTGGCACCCAGAGTGGGAGCAGCCCCCTGGCACCAGGGGCACCGGCTACACTGGCAGGAGAGGCTGGAGGCACCTCTTGGTCCCTTGAAGATGAGTTGTCTTCAGGGATGCCGGCACCTTTGGGAGAAGCAATTCCCCATGCTCCTATATCCCCCAACACTGCCCCAGAGCTGCCTTCTGCTACACAAAGAGGAAATGCTGCAGAGGGGGCATCCGCCAGCCCTGGGCTTTCTGCTCCACTTGCAGCACGTGAGTCGATAGTGGGGTCCTCTGCAGGGGGAAAGGGAGAGCTGGGGGTTTCTGTGCCAGGGGGCCCTGCCTGGCTCCTGCATCCCTGCCAGCCAGGAAGCCCTGGAGCCCTCTCCAGAGATGCTGACAGCCGTGTGCCTGGGAAAGCAAGTGCTGTGCTCCCTGGAGTGACAGCAGGGCAAGATGACATAGCCCAGCTCCTTCCCAGTGTGACTGGATCTGGGGCAGATGTGGAAACACTCACTCACTCCCCACTGCAGGTGAGCCCAGGGCTCCCTGGCCTTTCTCCCGCTGGGATCACTGCTGGTAACACTGGATCAAAAATCCCAAGTCCAGGTCCTACTGGTGGCTCATCACCCGCTGCTCTGCAGCCTATCCTGGGCAGTGAGCTGACCACCAGCTTGGCAAATGGAGCTCCTGTCACTGCTGGGTCGAGCCTCCCCAGAGCCTTCCCAGGCCAGGGGGGATCCCAGGGAGTGTCCCCAGCCACTGCATGCCTAGACACATCCTGCAGCCTGGCCCCTGCAGACCCAAACCCACCAGCCCCCATCCCCAGGGGCAGGGAGATGCTTCCCAGGCCAGGAGCAGCCACTGTCATCTCCCACACTTCGTCCCCCGTGGTTCCAGCTCCACCAGGAAGGCCAGCAGCTGCCCCAACCCCGCTGCCCAGCCCCACAGGTACGTGATGCTCGCAGGGCAGCCTGGGTGGGAGTAGCACATCCAGTTTCTTGCTGGACCATCCTGAGGGACATTCTGTTCCCAGAAGGCCAGGGGACTATTTGAGGGCAGGGTCCTGGGGGACATGAATCACAAGGGTTCCCTGCACATGACTCTGCACTTTTGGCAGGCTTAGTCTGCCCTCAGTATGGTCTCATCAACTGGGAAACCCACCCCCTCCAAATGTTTTATTTAACAGACATAAATAGGGAACTCGAGGTTGTAAGCATTTCTAGAAAGAGCTTGTGGGTATTTAATTCCCTGCTGTCCTCCTGATGCAGTCCTGTACAATGTTTTTCCTCTCCTAACAAAAGTCCTTCAGCGTGGTATCCCAATGGGGCTGGAAAGACAAGAGGAGGGTGACCACAAAGGTCATCACAGCAGGCTTAGGGCAGCTGTGTCCATGTAAGGCAATGAAAGAGGTGGGAGCAAGCTCCTGCAATGGAAGGTGGCATGCAGCGTGTTCCAGGTGGCTATTGGCAGTGTCACTCCATCCTCCTTCTGCCCAGGCGGTGTCCCATTGGAAACAAAATCATTTCAACGCTTTTAAGTTTTTGGCACTGACCAAAGGCTATGCTGTAAGCATGTTTTGGGGTTTACTTTTTTTGGTTGTTGTTCTTTTCTTTTCCAGTTCCAGCTGTGCCCCTCTATGGGTATGGAGCAAGGGAAAACGATCAGGAGTACGTGGAAAGGAGAGTGGATTTTAATTCTCCACTTTTCAAGCCTGAGACTGGATTCCCATTTGGGAAAATCCTGCGCAGCTCTCTCTACGTGAGTCTACCTGTGCTTGACTTGTTGGGCAAGCAGCCATCACCCAAAAACCTGGGAGAGGCACCAGGGACCAAGTGCCTGGGGTGGGACCCTTGCAGGGCCAAGTCCACCAGGATGCTGCCGGGGTCAGTTTGCAGCAGGAGGTGACTTTGTGGCCATTTTGGCAGTGGCAGGTGGTGGCTTTCCATGGGCATTGCCCAAAGTGGACTTGGAAATGGGAGGGCTGCCACCTCCATTCCAGGGAGTGCCACTGGTCCTGACCTCACCTGATGGAGGAATCCTTCTGCTCAGTTTACAGACAATGGACAAATCATTTTCCCAGCTTCAGACAAAGACATCTTCACGTATCCCAACCCTCCTCCCAGCGGCTTCAATGGCCACGAGGAGGTTCCCATGATTGCTGTATTTTGGGACAACGCTGACTTCTCCAGAGGTGTTGGCACCACCTATTACCAGGTGAGTGAAGCCACCTGGGTGCATGGTTGCATGAAACACCTGTTGATCATAAACTCATCAGCTATTCTGTGGATGCCCCATGAGATGTGTAACTAATGGAGCCCATAAACGGCTTTTCCTTTTTCTGGTCCAAATCTAAGAGCTGTTGGTCCTATGTCACCTCTTGAGCCATCCGAATCCCATCCAGACCCTTAGTTGTAGAGGTCTCTGCATGACTCCAGTCTAGACCAGTCTTTTCCCTGCTGGAATCTAATGCAGATGTCGGTGTATCCAACTTGTAGGAGTTCTCCACCCTCAACACGGCCAAGCCTCTGTTTGTCCGTGATGTGGAAGCGAAGGTTCGGCGGTACATGAGGTCCTCCTACTCTGCAGCCTGGACCCTGAAGATCACCTGGGAGAAGGCACCCGCCTACACAGCTCGGACTGACACACGGAAGGTAAGGGGCTGATGGATCACAGAGGATGGTTGAGTTGTCAAAATAAAACCAAGATCCACAGGCAATCACCTTTGTACCTGAAAATAAGAAACAGCTTGGTGGCAAAGGCCAGTCTTGAAGAAATTTGACAAAAAGAACTGGGCTGTGCCTCTGTTTTGTTATTTTGAGAGACGTTGTTAGTTGAACTCTCCCTGCTCTGTAAAAGCTTTCTCTTTAATGTGGTGGGAGTTTATTGAGCACCAGAAACACTGTTCTTTAGAGGCATAAAACTGTCTGAATTTGTGGCTTGTAATGAAACAGCTTCAAAGTAAACCCATCACATTTTCCATGTGAAATGTGAACCAGTCCAGGTTGGGTTTGCCTTGCACGTCTGGACCTCAGTCCTGCCATTCTCCAGCAAGCACTGACCCACAGCTCTAATTTTAAACCCACCATCTTTGCTCATTTTCTTACCTGTCTGCAACACTTGTCTGCAGACAATCACATACCAGGCTGTCCTGACCACTGATGGCTTCAGGTCCTACATCCTGATGCTGTACCAGGACAGAGGCATGCAGTGGGATTACACCAGGCTCGCTGCCACCAATGTGCTCATCGGCTACACCAGGTACAGCAGCTCAGCACCCCACCCCCGCCTCTTCTGAGCAATGGGATCCATCCCACTCATGGTTCCAACTGGTTGAATCCTTTTCCCATGTCCACAGAAGTTACCTACAAGGATGAGTACAGCCCAGATGGGATCTGCATGCCCACATAGCCTAACATAGGGGGTTTCACAACCAAATTTGCCTTATTAGTGACTGGATCGTGCTGCAGCACACTGTCTTGCTGGGCTGTGCTTGTAAGATCCACAAATCCCTCTGGAGTCCTGGGTCCCCAGCATCCTGGCAGTTTGTGTGGAAGGAGTGGGAAATAGGGGATGTTTGCTGAACTTTGCACCAGTCGAGGGAAGGGATTTCCGTGCTTGGCCAGAGCGGTCACTTCCTGCCTCCTCACATTACATCTTGCCTTGTACACAACATCTCCAGGGTTTTCTCATTAGCTGCTTGCTGCAGCTGGGTAAGGAAAAGGTGGCCTGGAGTAGAAGCATGAGAGGCACAGGCATGTGTGTGTGTGTGTGTGCTTGCCTGTGCATGACTGCTCCTGGGTTTCTGCTCCGTATCACCTGGCAAGATGCTGAAAACCATGTGAGATACTCGTGGAGGTCTTCAGATGTCTGTGGGTTCAGCCCCTGATGCAGCAGGAGCATTTGCAGCACCCAAAACTAACTGCACCCTGTACAGAGGAGAAAGCAGGCTGGCGGAGATGGTGCCTTTGCCTGTCCCTGGAGCTGCCTACTGATCCTGCCTACTCAGTACCAGGGTGGTTAAAGGGCAGTCTGGGAAAGGGGCTGGGATAATCCCACTCAGGAAGAGCAACCCCTGATTTTTCCTCTTTCCTCTATGCAGTGGGGATGGCTCTTACCACAATGATGACCTGACCAGGAAACCTCCAGCTGCCAAGTATCGTCCTGACCAGTTCAGGGGCTACAACACAGGTAATGCCATACAGCCAGGGCAGGTTCACAAGGAGGGGGATATTTCCAGGGTATGAAATCCAGCCTGCTGCTGTGGCAAGACTCTCAATGAGTTCACCAAGGCCAGGCTTTCCCCACAAGCACATAAAATACTTCCCCCACTACCAGCTATACCATGAAGCTGAAACATCCCTGCTGTGCCTATGGACCCTTTTTATTCTAATGGCTCTGTCCCAAGGCTGTCTTCTCTGGCAAGAACCTCTCCCCATTTCCCTGCTGTTGGGTGGCTGTTGAGGATGGGGACCCATGCTCTGGAGTCAATGTGGATTTAGCTTTCAGCATCAGCATTGCATAGCACTCACCTCAAGATGAAACAGCTGCTGCGGTCCCCTTGGATAGAGGTGGCAGCTCATGGTTTCTCTCCCTGCTCAGACCTCCGTGGGCTGTGGATTTACAAGCTGGAGAGCCGTGTGGGCATCAACTACAGGCTGAAGTGCCTGGCGTGGACGGGACAGCAACAGGAGCCACGGGCATGGAGTCAGGGCCTGCCCACCTGCCCCTGCTCCCTGCAGCAAGGGCAGCAGGACCCACGCTTCAAGAGCAGCCGTGGAGGCAAGTGGACATGCTGCTACCTCACCCTCCTCATCCCTGAGCTGTCCTTCCCTATTTTCCCTACAAGGGTGGCTGGGGTCCCTCCTGGCAGGGTGAGCAGGTGACCCTAAGGAAAATGAGAAGGAGGCTGCCCATTCCTGCAAAGGCAGGGAAAGTGAGCAGGAATGAGGGCTAACCTGTCTCTGTCTTGCTAGACTGGCCAGAGCTGATCTAACCTGCATGGGGATGCTGGATCCAGGGTCTTACCCTGGGGGACCACTTGGGTGCTCTTCATCAGTGCCCCTAAACAGCTGTAGCACTGTGGGTGATGTGGATATCGAGGAGCCAGCCCCTGCCCCACTCCATGCCCCGAGGCAGGGGTACTGGCCGGGCAGAGCAGCCCGGGGCTCACTGCAGTCCTGTTGCAGGTCGGTGGGCTGCCCGTGTCTCCATGCTGCATTCAGCCTCCCCCAACCAGCACGGCGCCGGCGTCCGCTGCCTGTATGACAGCCAGAACCAGCTCATCGAGGGGCGGCAGGAGAGGTACTGGAGGTCCTCCAGGCAGGCGTCACCCTACCGTGGTAAGCACAGCCAGCCTTGGCATCCCCTGACTGTGGTTGGCATTGTTGTAGCTTGTAAACAATTTTAATCTCTGTGCCAATCTGTTTCCTGACATGCTGTTTCTCTTGGAGAGAGTGTGGACCTGCTAAAAGCTGAGGCAAGCCTTGCCTGGAGCCAGTACATCTCACTCTCCTCTCCCCATCAGCCCCTTACTCTCCTTTTTGCCTCCAGACCAGGAGCTGAAGCTGTACGACTGGTGCTGTAACCGGGCGGGCAGTGCCCACCTCTGCGCGCGCTACAGCGAGAAGAGACCCAAGATTGGCTGTGATGGATACCAGTCACCTGGCACGGGTGGGTTTCCAGCCTGTGTGTGCTGGGTGATGCTGTCTTGGTGCCCAGGGCTGGGGAGGGGAGCAGGAATGTCCCAGGCTCTCCGTGGTTAAGGCATGAAGAGCTCTGGGCAGATGAGGGAAGGATTTTGGGGTGCCCATGTGCAGTTGTGCCATGCCCTGAGCTGTGCAGAGTTGTGGGGGGCATCTCCCTCAGCACATAACCACCAGCACTGTCTGGGGGTGACAGCACTGGGAGGGCAGGAGGGCCACAGCTAATGTGGTTATTGTGTAAGCTGATGCGGGGCTTTCTTGCAACCCTCAACAGATTCCTCGGAGGAAGAAGAGAGAGACTCAGATGAGGAAATAGGTGAGCAGGATTGCAGGTCTCCTTTCCCTCTGTCCCTGTTCCCCTGCAATAAAATGTCTTGTGGCTTCCAGCTTGCCTCAGGCCCACTTGGGGGTAGGTGGCTGAGCAAATCTCATTTTTTCTTTGCAGATGGAGAGGACAAGTAACTGTAGAGTTGCACAACCACAGCACGGTCTGGGCCATTGCTGATCCATCAAGTCCTTTGCTCTGCTCATCCCCTGTGTCCCCTCCAGAACCCATCACCCCTACCCACCACACAGGGCAGCTCGCTTGTCCAGTGGTTGCCTGTGCCAGCAAAATTCCTGTTTCTACATGAACTATATGTTTCTAACCCAGACTCCTCCCAGGGAATCAGTTGCTTCAGTTGTCCTTTCCCAGTTGCAGATGAGTGGGTGCCTGTGGGTACCTCCTTGCTGGCGGGGAGGTGGGCAGGTACCCCCACCACACCCACCATCCTTATCCTTCCTACATCCCACTGTAGTCCCACACTGTAGGGTGATCCCGGACCCCTGACACCCAGAGAAAAGCGTTTTTACACCTCACAGGGGTTGACTGTGGCCAATTCCCCGAGTGCCAGGGTGCACCAGCCTGGTCCCATGGTCCTGTCCTGTCTTGTCCCCCACTTCTGTCCCCCAGCCATCCCTGCTGGGGTGGTCTCTTGATCCCGTGCCCAGGAGCAGGGACAGTTCTTCAGATCAAGCCAGAATCAGCTCAACATGTCTGCTGGGTGTGTGAGGGCAAAATGCAACCCCATGATCAAATGTTGTGAGAAAAATAATTTTTTTGTGTGTAAGTGAGCATTTTCCTTTCTTAAAAAAATAAATCATTGTAAAATCTTGTTTGTTCAATAAAACCTCTGAAGGGTCTGAGCATCACTGATCCTGCAGCAGCCATGTCCTCTGCTGAACTGGGGTGGGAGGTGGTGATGGGACATGTTGGGGCAGCAGGATTGCAGGATGCACCTGTCCTCAGATTTAGTGCTGGGCATGTGAGTGCCTGGGCTGCGGCTAAGCCGGGCTCTAGGGCAGTGAGCTGGGGCTGGAGTTGGTGTCTGACAGGGTCTGAAACACCCTGCTTGGATCAGCATCTCCCATCACCAAGGTTGAAAGACTGCGGTGGGGTTTGTGGGGACCACAGCGTGACAGAGCAGTGAGAGGAGACTTGCAGCTTTGCAGGGGGAACAAGCAGCTGGAGAAACCAAAAAAATCCATCTCCACTTTGGTTCTGTGAATGAAGAAAGCAGGGACTTGAAAGCTCAGCAACAGGGAATCAGGGCTTGCACGTGGACTCATGAAGTGCAGACAATTTATCAGCATGTCATCATTTTTGGTTTATTTTATTTTGTTCCTATCAGGTTATAATTGCTGTGTTGCCGCACCTGACACTGCTACCAGATATCTACAGGGTCTGGTTACATTGCACTAGCAAATACCCCAGTGCAGACACACTCAAGGACAATCCTGGTTGTCTCTGCAGATCCTCGGGGAAAGGTGAAATCCTCTTGGTTTGGTCACCCAATATAAACTCATGTTTTTTTCATTCAAAAAAGCTCTGCCTCCAGGGTGGATCCTCGCACAAAGATGAGAATACAAAAGGCAGCTGCCTGTCCTCTGCTTCCATGTGTTGCTGTTGGTGGAGACCCTGAGAGCAAGTGGTGGAGTGGGAAGCAGGGTCTGGTTCCTCGGTGAGCACGGAGGTGCGGAGCAGGATGGGCAGCAGGCTAGGGCTGCTGGAGGAACTGGCTTGGGGGACTGACGTGGGGTCTCTGGATCCTTATCTGTGAATAAGGACAGTCTTCACTATGCTGTCAATACTGCATGGGCTCTGCTCTTCACAGTGAGCTCAGACAGGGGTGTGGATCCCAATGCCAGCCAAAGCATCCATGATGCTCCAGGCATGAGGCATGGCTTTCGAGCACCTTCAAGGCTTGGGGCCAGGATTCAGTTCCCAACCCAAAGCTCCCCACCCCAAGGCCCCACAGGGACAATAACCCCTGGGCAGACCTGGACTGAGGGGTCAATGGCCTGAAGTTGTGGCTTCCAGTGCCTTTCCAGGGAGTGGGAGCAGGCAGGCTCTGCTTGCTCTCCTGCCATCGTCAAAGCTGGAGCAAGGAAGATAAGCAGAACTTGAAGACTGAGGTGAAGCAGAACCATGGTGGGGAGAGTTTGCACAGATGTACTCACAGGAGAAGGGTCGTGTCCTCCAGAAGGTCTCCTCATCCCTGGAAGGGGGAACAGAAAGGGGACAACATGTGAGGGGGTGCTGGGGGAGCCCTTGCCTGGTCCAGTGGTCTGGGTTGGATGGCAAAGGTGACCAGTGACTGTGGGGGTGAGTTGGAGCTATGAGAAGAGGAAAAGCCCCAGTTGTCATCCACCCAATTTCTTGACTTGCCACAAGTGCAAACGAACAGAGTTGCTTCCCAGAGATCCCTGGCTCCAGGGGCAGCAGGGAGCTGGAAGCATGGGCAGGACACATCTCCAATCAGAGCAGGAGGCTTGGAGCTCTAAGCTTCCCCTGAGAGAGGATGCCACTCCAGGAACAAGGGCTGGGGAAGAGGGAAGAACATGCTGGTGCTTCCATCCCAGCCTGACATCTGGCCATTCTTCTGTTAACTCCCTGCTCTGCAGGGGACCAAGGTCCAATCCTGAAATGACTGTTTCCTTACTCCAGGCCAACTCTTTCCAGACATGTGTGACTTGCAGTGGAATCATTTGGGTAGTATTCAAATTAAATTTAAATAGAAAGCCCATCTGTAACCAAGCACTGGGTGGGATGAGGAAGAAATGCAAACTTTCCCTGACATGGGGGAAAAAAGGAAGATAATGTTCAACCACCAATACTATTGCACCTCTGAGCAGCAGATGACTAGGAAAGGGGCTGGAAAATGCTAAAATGTCACCCAGTCCCTTCCCCAGGCCAGATGAGTCCCACCACTGGTGAATCTCCCAAAATAGACTTCCCAGAGGTGGATTTTCCATCAGTTTTTCTTCCTGACACCCAACCTGCTCCCCTGCTGCACCTCCAGCACCCACCCCTGTGTGGTCCAGCCCATGGCTCACCCCTTGTGCTGGTGGCGGTACTGGCGGCAGAGGTGCAGGGCCAGGCAGGTGAGGGCAAACAGGAGGCAGAGCAGAGCCAGGGCTCCCAGCAAGATGCCAAGGAAGGCAGCAAGGCTGACGGCCAGCCTCTCACACCGGTCGCCGGCCGGGGAGAAGATGGAGAAGGGCAGGCAGCTGTGGATGGGGAGGAAGGAGCAGTGATGCTGTGGGGAGAAGGGGCTGTGCTGGGTGGCCTCATCCACCCCAGTGCTGCTGTTACCTGCACATGGGCCCCTCGGGCAGGTGCTGGCACCGGCCACCGTGCTGGCAGTAGCCCATCTTGCAAGGGGAGATGCAGACGAAGCCGATGGACCCCACATAGTGGAGCCGGTAGCCCTTGTAGCCATACAGAGCACAGGGGAAATAGTCCCTCAGCTCAGCCACCGTCACTGCAGAGGGAAGACAAATGGGTTAGGCCACACAGCATCAACCCCTTGATGCTTCCTCAGTTCTCCCTGAGTTGGATCCATGCCTGGGATGGGGGAGGCTGCCCACCCTCCTCCCCCACGGGTGTTAACCGAATGCTGGGGCACAGAGAGCAATGGGGAGAGACGGGTGCTCCTCCTGTGCTCCATAGCTCAGTGCCGGGAGCAACTCACGCTTCACCAGGTCAGTGATGTTGTCCTGGTGCAGGCGCTGGAAGAGGAGCCCTGTGCCTGCCTCCCGTCGTCCCCGCCGCCTGTTGAAGGCACTGGTGATGGCCACTGTCAGCTTCTCATTCAGGAACCGGATGACGGTGCTGCGGCTGTCATAGGCAAATTCAGACACCACCACGAAGGTGAAGCCCTCACCGTCTCTCCTGCAGGGAAAAGATGGGGCTGCTGGCAGAGCCACTGCTGCATCACAGAGTGATGGAACCTCACCATGCCTCAGTATTCCCATTTGGGCAGTGGTAAAGGAGGGATGAGGCAGGAGGGGGAGTGTGACAAATGGCTTGTGTCTCCAAGGGTTTACCAGCATCAGTGATGGAAAAACAGACTCTGAGATGGGGGAAAATGTGCTTTGTGCACCAAACCCTGTGGCCCACGCCCAGCCCTGCTGGATCACTGGGGTGGGTACAGGGCCACTTCACTGCTGACTCACGTCTGGGTGATGTTAGTGTTGATCTGGAAAGTCTTTACCTCCAGGGAGCCCAGGATGGCTGAGACCTACAGCAAAGAAATAGGAAGCCATTAGGGGTGGGTAGAATGGCATCATCACAGGGCAAAGCTGAAGGGTGAATCAGGCACCAGGGCCAAGTCCCAAAGGTTGCTCTGGCCTTTGGCTCATGTGCTGGGATCCTGGCACATGGTCACAGCTACAGCTGGCATCACACAGCTGGTATTTCCTCCCTGTGGGCTTGTGGTTCCACTGGATCCCCAGAGATCCCATGGGAGGGAGGTATATGCAGGCATGGGCAGCCCAAGCTGCCATGCTGCCCAGTGTGCTGGTGTGTCCCCCTCCCTGAGCCCATCCCCTCGAGTGACATACGGTGCTGTTGACTTCCTCAGCAGTGGCATTTTGCAGCGTCCTAACCCGCAGCTGGACGCTTCTCCGGGGTAGATCTGCTGGGTGAAAACCACAGTGGTGACTCTGGCATCCCAGGACCAGGGTGAGTGGGATTGGGGTACACCCCCACCAGGAACGGGCACCCACCTGTGCTAGGCAGTGGACGAAAATCCCCTCCTGCCACCAGGCAGCGCTGGTCAGTGAAAGCTGAGGGGCAGGCACAGGTGGGGGTGCAGGTGATGGGGTGGAGGTGGCAGCTTCCCCCATTGCTGCAGTAGCCCTTGGGGCAGGAGTGGGAGTCACAGGCAGAGCTACAACCTGGCCTCTCACCTGCAGGACAGGGAGCCCAGATCAGTTGGAGGCACGAATCTGGCCATCCTCAGCCAGTCTGTGAGGCTTTTCTTCTACAATTTGTTTTGGTTTTCTTTTATGCATTAAGATTTTAAGTGTAAACTCTGATCCTCAAGGAAAACCCCTGTTCCCCCTTCTCCCAGCTGCAGCTATTTGCCCATGTGAAATCCCAATCTGTTGCATTTGAATGAGAGCAAAACCCACTCACTCAACCCCACCACAGCCTTCTGAATACAGGGCTTGATTTTAGCTTCTACGCCCTGCATGTGTGCTTGTTTTTTTTTTTTTCTCAGGGAGAAAACTTGCATGGGAAAAATTTCCCTTCCCAGACCTACGGCCTGGGAACACAAGTGGCGGGTGAACTCTGGTCCCTGTTGTTAAGGACAGCAAGGGCTTGGGCACAGAGCTCAGCCATCTCTCTCTCCTCTCCTTTCCAGTCAGCCTTGGTCCCACAGGAATTCTCTTACACAGAGCCCAAGGTTGATGGGGATGAGAGCCATGCCTGCCAGGGAGAGCATACTCACCCTCCTCACTGGCTGGGCAGGAGCAGACATAGCTCCCCACTGTGTTGGTGCAGGTGGTGTTCTCTGGGCACTCCATCCCCTCCGCACACTCATCGATATCTGTTGAGGCAACACACCATGGCACCAGGAGAAACACCTTGGCTGGGGTCCCACAGGCTCTCCGGGTTCCCAGTGGCCACGGTGAGCCCTTGTCACCTGAGCAGTGCCGTCCATCGCCTGTCAGACCAGCTGGGCAGGGGCCACAGCCAGTGTATGAGTCACAGCCCACACCAGGGAAGCATCCCTGGGAGCAGGGGTCTGGAGGGTCCTGGCAGAAGGGACCTGAGTAGCCGCTCTCACACCTGCAGGCTGCCAGCTGGGAAGGGGATGGTGACACTGGCTTAGGGGATATGAGGAGGATGGGTGTACAGAGAAGACAACCAGCACAGCTGGCATGGGGACACGCATGCTGTGACACTAGAGGAGCTTTCTGGCACACTACCTGAAGGGAAGACTCCCTGAGAGTGACAGTGTTGCTGTAGTCACACTCCTGGCTCCTGCTGCATTTGCAAAGGGTGAAGCGGAGCTGGAGGAGCGCAGAGAGGTTGTTGGACCCAACAGCCTCCAGGTTAATGGTGAATGGGACTATCCCATGGGGTTCCCATGTCAGGGTGCCATTCTCTGCCAGGAGAAGAGGTGGGAGTTAGAGGGGGTGGCAAAGGAAAGGGTGTGCCTCTGTTCCATCCTATCCCATGTTCCCCATCTCTCCTTCCTTACCTGATATGTTGAGCTCTGGTGAGAAGTGGGGGACAAAGTGTGCACCCACTCCCATGGCATGGTACTGCCTTCTGACCTTTTCTGTCCTGAAGGCTGTGAGTGAAGCATCACCGGTGATGACGGGAGGGAAGGCATCTGAGGAAAGAGCAGCCCAGCACAGAGCTGGTGGTTTGCTACTGTGGCCTTGTCACCTCTTGGCTCTGAGTCCCTCCTGGCGAGGATGGGACCCCAGGCAGATGCTGCCATGACTGCCCACCAACAAGACTCTTGTATTGCACAGCATGGTGGCATCTCCCAGGCTTGGAGGTGAGCCAGCTGGGCAATGCAACACCAAGACCTTGGTGATTTCTCTTTGGTCTCACATGGAGCAAAGAGAGCCCAGGGAGGGAGCAGGGCACTGCCCAGTTACCCCAGCCATGCCTTCTTGGAGGTGAGAATTTGCTCCACTTACTGAGTACTGTCTTCCTCTGCTGGAAGTCGGCTGCAAGGCTCTGGGTGGCCAGGCCCAGGGCCAAGTTGCCAGTGCTCAGTGAATCATAGATACACTCCTTGCTGCCCTGACACTGTGAGACTGCCAGCTGGTATTGGCTTTCGTTCTCCTGCCGCAGCCGAGACAAGAAGATGGGTGTGAAGTTCAGTGATGGTGAGTCCAAAGGCTGAGCAAACAGGTTGTGGTCACCGACTGCCCCTGCAAGAGAGCAACCATGGGAACAGTCTTGAATTTTCAAGGCTTCTTATATTTTAAGGTTCATTTTCATGGAACAGTGAGGAGATCAAAGGGTTTTCCTGGAGTCACTTTTGTTCAGGCAAGTATTTCAATGTCTCCAGCTAAAGCAAGGCCAAAAGGTGCAGGAAGGAGAGCATCTCCAGGATGGATCCTAAGTGTGGACTTACAGGTCATCCCATAGCTGTAGATCTCCTCCTCGCTGCTGTTCACAGGGATGCTGGTTCCATTTGGCATCTGGAAATCATCTGCGGGGTCATGGTCCCACACACCTGGAGGAGCATCACCAGAGGGATGGAATCACTCACACCAGGTTTGACTTCCTGGCCAGTGTTCAGTTTAGACCCAGGGGTCCCTGCCTTCACAAGCACATTCCCCCAGTTTTCCACCCTGCTTTAGGGTGGGAAGCGAACTTGCACCCCAGCTCTGCAGCAGTGCCAGAAGTCCTCACCCAGGAGGCCCTTGGTGCTGTTGCGGTACCAGTCGGGCAGGTTGCAGACCACGCTGAGGATCCCAGAAGTGGCTGAGATGGAGACAGCGATGGTCCCATCGAAGACGGCAGTGACAGAGGAGGCATTGATCAGCAGGACACCAGGGCTGTAATACACCTCGTCACCCATGTCTGCCAGAGAAGGAGAGCACAGAGGGAGAGTCTGCACAAGGCTGGGGTCTGAAATGGCAACCATGAATTTGCATAGGGGAATGCTCCCCAACCACCCAGCCCAAACCAGAGACAGGTGCAGTGGGAGACGTTTGATGGAGCTCAAGATGTGTGGGCAGAACTGGTGACAGGGGAGTTGGGACAAACCTTGTCTCCCTCATACACATTTGACATTTAACAGCACACCCTGCTCACCTTGGGAATAGGAGAACTGGATGATTTCATTGTTCAGGAGTACCTGGATGTCACCCTGGCTCTCCAACGTCCACTCAACCTGCAAATCATGGTAGATGTCCCAGTCAGATCCTCTGCTCATCCCTTCCTGCCATCTCCCCATGCTGGGATACTTATGTTAAACCCTGTCCTCCTCCAGCCCTGGCATTATCTTCATTCCAGCAGATACACAATAAAGTAGATTTGATGATTGCACAGAGGAGGACAGCCAGCTGCCCCTTGTCACCACTGGCATGGGGCACATCAAGGCCATCACTGCTTCTTGGCTGACTGTGACAATGTGGAGAGCTGTCAGGGCTTCCAGCCCTGAGTGCCCTCCTTAAACTGCTCAGTTGCTGTTTCTGGTGATATCAGGACATTCTGCTTAATGAAACAGGTGTGGGGAGCAATTCTGCCAAGTGAGGAAGAGCATTCACTTGTACAAATATGTTAGGATGAAGTGTGCCATGAAGAATGTGGAGCAGACCACACTACTGCAGAGCTCCTCAGCCCTTACTGGCCTGTTTGCAAGTGGTGTTAGATCTGTGTCTGGTGAGCATTAGTCCCACTATTAGCACTTTGTTGGAGTGGTGGGAGGTGGCTGGAAAAGGAGAAGGAATGGTTCTGGGGTCCCATCCACATCACTCTGTAGGTGATGCAGAGGTGATGCCCAGCCTGACAGAGGCGTCTCTCCCATTAGAAGCTTGAACTCATACCCAGGTCGCTCCTACTCACTGTTGTGGTAGTTGTGGAAATGTACTGGGCAGCAAAAGCCACAAAGTTGGTGGCCTGGGCTGTGCCAGTCTGTGCTGTACGCCCCTGCAGCATGAAGCTGGTCTGGTCATCACTGGCCAGCAGCAGGACAAAGTCCCCAAGACCATTGAAGGTGAAGGTGAGTCCATCCAGGGTGGTGATGTGGGGATCCCCAAAGGCGCCAGCTGGGGACCAAAGGAGACGGAATCATTTTGGGGGGAGGAAGAAGAGCAAATGCTGGGTGTCATTTCAGGGAGGAGGGCACCCCTGGGACTGTGTTAGCTCGGCAGTCCTCATCAGGATGCTGCAAAGTGTGGCTGATGCACAGGGTCTGTGTATGGCTGGCCACCCACTCAGTGTCCTGGCACAGAGGGGGCAAAGCTTAGGGACTCACCAGGTGTAGGTGGAATGTATCCCTCACAGCTGACCCTCGGTCTCTTCTCAGCAAACCTGGAGCAGAACAGGGGCTTCCCCACATGCCGGCAGCACCAGTTAAATGCCTCCAGCTCCCTGTCTGTGGAGGAAGGTGGCCAGCTGCTGGGGGCTGTCGGGGCCCTTGCTACACCTCTGCTTGGTGCTTGGAGTGCTTTAGGGTGAGGGAACGCCAGTGCCCACTTACCAGTGGTGTGGTGGATGGGGAGGCTCCATGCTCTCTCCTGCCAGCCTTCGAGGAAGCTCCCGTCTTGGTACAGACACCGCACCCCAGCTCCGGCTGGGCTGGGGGACACAGTGCGCAGCATCCTCACAGAGGCATCCTCCGGGCCTGAAATGGTGTGGGGGGATCACAGCTGTCCCCAGAGCAGGAGGGGAGCCCTTGCCATCCCCTCACCCCACGGATTGCTGTGGGGGGCTACAATTGGCACCTCTGCTCCAGCGGTAGCGAGGGTCCAACTCTGCCTGGGGCCGGGAGCAGGGGCATGGTGGCAGCTGGCTGTTCCAGGTGGCTGGTGCTGGCTCTGCATCCAGCCACGACAGGCATAACAGCCTGTAGTTCACCTGGGAGCGACTGTCCAGCCTGTATATCCACAGTCCACGCACATCTTGGGGAGCAACCAGAGAACAGCACCACTCAGCCGAGGTCTCACCTGGTGCTGAGGGATCCCGTGGGACAGCAGTCCCTGACCACTGACCTCACACGAGGTATCCAGGCTCCCTCTAGAGCCAGCGTGGCTGGGGCCAGCCACAGCAGCACATGGGGCACCTGTGCAAGGCACAGCAGGACACAGAACACTCGTGCTCTGCTCTTGCTGGTGAGCCCTTGCCCAGTGCCTTTGCTGGCCTGTTGCCTCACAGGTGTATGTGCTGGGGACATGCTCCTGGCACAGAGCACACAGCTCCCTCCATCCCCACCCACCTCAGGGACCCCCCAGTGCCATACCAGAGCCAGTGCTGCTGTGCTGATCTGGTCGGTACTTGACAGCTCGTGGTTTTTGAGTCAGTTCATTGTTTTGGGCGTAGCCATTGCCACTGTGTGGAGAGAGGAGGTTGGAGTCACCCTTCCAACACAACCTTCCTCTGCTCCCCACAAGGCAGCTGGGGTGGGAACTTCTCTGATTTGCAGGAGAGAGGGTTTAAATGGGACAGGGTTGCTCCAGGAATGGGAGATGGGGTCTCCTGGGGATAATGTCTCCAATGGTCCCAACACAATACTGGGAGAAATCTCTGCTATCCCAAGACCCAGTCACACACGCACAGCACCTGGAGAAGCCAATCAGCACATTGCCTGCAGCCAGCTTGGTGTAGTCCCACCGCATCCCACCGTCCTGGTAGAGCAGCAGAGCGAAAGAATAGTTCCCATCGGTGGTGAGGACTGCCTGGTATGTGCTTGTCTGGAGAAGCACAAGGCAACCCCTTAGCACCCCCAAAGCCTCTCCTGCTCTCCCTGCAATGCAGGCTGAGGTGGCATGATCTGAAACAGCTGCTGACAGTCCCCTCCATCACCTGAGTCTCCCACTGCTCACCTGAGTGTCATCCCTCCGGGATGGGTATGCTGGAGCCTTCTCCCATGTCACCTTCAAGGTCCATTTTGCTACATAGGGGATTTTCAGGTATTTCTCAATCTTTGCTTCCACGTCTTGGACCAGGGGATCTCGGGTAGAGCTGAGGGTGGAGTACTCCTGATGTTTGGCAAGAGAGAGGGTTATATGAACCAGCCAGGAGCTGGGCTTTCCCAGGAGAACATCTTTGGTGGCCCTCACCTGGTACCACGTGGTGCCGACGCCCTGGGAGAAATCTGCATCATCCCAAAAGGCAGCCACCATTGGCAATCTCTCCCAGCCACTGAAGCCTCGGGGAGGTGGGTTGGGGTTGGACGGGACGTAGTTGTCCGTGGGTGGGAAAATGATCTGTCCATTGTCTGTGAACTAACCAAAATAATTTATTTACCAACAACCCAGGCAGCTTCTGGTATGGCTCTTAGCCTCCATGGGTGAGCAGAAACCAGCCATTTTAAATATAAAAAAAGAAAAAAAGATATTCAGATGAAGTTTGGTTTCTGCTCCTTTTCTGTGGGATTTTTTGTACCAAAAAGGCAGCACATCCTACATGTGCTCAGTGAGAGGGGAACTCACATAGAGATCATCTTGCAGTGACTTCCCAAAGGGAAATCCAATCTCTGGCTTGAACAGCGGAGAGTTAAAATCCACCATCCTCTGGACGTACTCTCGGTCCCCTCCTTTGATGCCAAAGGGGTAGAGTGAGACCGCTGGCACTGGACAAGGGCAGGAGATTAATGGAAAAGGTGTAAAACCATTAATGTTTGTTTATCCATCCTGCAGCCAGGACAAACTCATGTGCTAGCTGCTGGGATGATATACCTGTGCTCTGATAGATTGCAATCCAATTTTTAACCCACTTTTGGAATGCTCTCTTTCGTTCTATTTCGCCTTTCCCCCAGAATCTGTCAGCCCAATGGGCAATACAGATGAAACACCCTGGACCAGGCTATTACCTTCATTCACCACAATACTTGATTGGCTGACAATCCCTTCCTGCTCTTGGCTTTGGAAAAATGAAAATCTACTTACTGATAACCTCATGAGTGGGTTGGGGCTCAGGGGCAGGATTTCTGTTGCCAGTAGTGGTGTGGACAGATGTGCTCAGTGCTGTGGTTGGTCCTGTCTGTGTCCCAAAGGCAGAAGATGGGGAGGTGGCAGGGCTGGTGGTGGCTGGTGGTCTCACCAGTGCTGTGGTGCCTGGAGCCGGGAGACCACCCACCTCCTTGGCTGGGCTCACTGTGGCTGTGGATGCAATAGCTGTAGTGCTGCCTGCAGTGATGGCTGTGGTGCTGCTGGCTGTGGTGACAGCCATGGAGTTCCCTATAGTGGTGGCCACAGTGCTCTCTGCACTGCTGGCTGTGGTGCTGCCTGTGGTGACGGTTGTCATGTTCCCTGCAGTGATGGCTGAGGTGTTCTCTCCAGTGATGGATGTCGTCTTGCCTGCAGTGATGGCTGTTTTCTCCCCCCAGGCAGGTGCCTCTGGAGATGTCCGGAAGGAAGGAAGTGATGTGCTCGCTGCTTGTCCCCCACTGTGGTTGCTGACAGATATAGAAGTGGTGCCCGGTGTAGACTCGGTGGAAGTCTGTGTGGCGGCTGCCTTCCCAGCTGCACCAACACCAGTCAGGGATGAAGGGGTGGTTGTTGCCTCCTCTGCTGGGCTGTTCAGGCTGGGGAGCGGTGAACTGGGCACCATAACAGCAGGGCTGGGACTGAGGCTGCTCCAGAACCCAGCAGTTGTCTCCAACGCGCGGGTATATGCTGGGAACAGGACAGGTTGCCCATCTCCATTAGTCTCACGTGTTACAGTGAGGGACAGGGCGCTGCTGGTGCTGGCGTCCCTTGCTGTGGCAAACGGCATGGTTCCGGTGGCCCCGGTCACCTCAGAGGTCTCCCAGCCCACTGAGGTGGCTGGTGGGATGGTATTGCTGGGGAATATGCTTGTGGCTGGTGTGGTGGCCAGGCTTGAGCCAGCAGTGTTGGAGTCAGGGACACGGGTGCTGCTGACTGAGGGTGTTGCACCCTCTCTGCCTTTCTCAGATGGTATGGTGTCTGCATGGGCGGTGGTGCCTTCAGCACCTGACCAAGACACAGCTGTAGTCTCCCATGGGTGCGTGGGGCCAACAGCCAGCGAGGTGACCCCACCTGTGGGCTCATCCCCAACGACTGTGTTGAGAGCCCTCCGGACTGGGTTGTGGATGTCATCAGTGGCATCAGGAGATGGCCTCAAGGTGATATGGGGGCTGTGTGGAGCAAAGGCATTACTGGGAACAGTAGAGGGGAGTGTTGTGACCCTGTCCATACTGATATCACCTGCTCCTGCTGCTGGACCACCAGTGACAGTGATGCTGGGAGTGTCAGAGGGTGCCACCATCACCAGATGGGTGTTCCTGGGGACAGTAGAGGACACACTGCCATCTGGTTCAGCAGTGCTGTGACCAAGGCCAGGGGAAGGTGCTACAACCAGCTCTCTAACTGTGGGTGACACTGAGCCCACGATGGCCATTGCCATAGGACTTTTGCTGCCTGGAGCAGAGCGTGCTGACAAGGCGGCATCACTGGCAGCTGGTTCAGTCACCCCAGCCACAGGAGTGGGCAACTCCAGGGGAAGCCTTGCAGCCTCAGTCCTCGTCATGGGAGAAGTTGTGTCCATGTCCAAGTTCATGCCCATGTCTGAGGTGGGCTCAGCAGTGTGGTAGTTGTGGAGTGGTGCAGCACTTGGCCGAGTAGCAATGCTGGATGCAGCATGGGGTGATGCTGTCCCCAGAGAGATGTCACCACTGTGATGGGTACTTGTGGCACTCACGCTTGTGTTCTCAACCAGGGTTGAGCCCAGAGCTGCCTGTGTGGTGCTGCCATCTCCTGCCAGCTGGGACATGCCCTGGCCTCTCTCTGCAGCTGCGTTTTTGGGGGTTAGCAGTGTCACAAGCGGGGGTGTGTCATCAGTGGCTGTGCTGGAGAGGGGTCTGGCCTTGGTCAGTGCTGGGCTGGGGTTAGTCATGACCAGTGGGGCTGAGCTACTGCCTTTGAGAGCAGGGAGAGTCAGATCCACTGGGGGCCTTGTTTCAGAAGCATCACTCCCTTGGGCAGGTGGCTCTGGTGATGGCCTGGCAGTGATGGCTGTATATCTGGAAGCTGACCCTGTGGCACTGGCATCTGGATTCTCCTCTGTGCCTACCTCCAGGAACTCCATTGCCATTGCTCTCCCTGTAGTGCTGCCATCGAGGTAGGAGTCACCTGAAGCTTCCACTGCTGGTAGTGGGGTAGCAATGGACGTGAGTGCTGCCATCTCTTGGGGGATACTGGATGGGGGCACCCCCTGTGCCCTTCCTACATTGGCATTGCCTTCCAGGAGATGAGAGACTTCTGCTTGTGATGCCATGGGGACAGTGACTTCTTTGAGTACCCCTGGGGTACCTGGTACAGCTGTGCCAGTGCCTGGTGCAGTGCTCGGTGACCACGTCTCTGTCCCTGGAGCTTCACCATGTTGGGCCCCAGCCCAGAGCGGTGGGGCTGGTGCAGATCTTGGTGTGATGCCAGTTCCTGGGGTTGCTGAGCCTGCCATGGGACCAGGCTGGCTGTGGCTGGAGGATGCATCAGGCACAGGCAGGGTGGCTCTGGTGTCCCCAAGTGTAGTGGTGGCACTGCTGCTGGCCAGTGATGTTGTTCCCATCCCTGCTTCATTAACTGGAGTGTTGCCAACAAGGGAGGATGGATGGGCAGCTGGCACAGTCCCAATGTCATATGCAGTGATGGAAGGTGTTGCAGCAGCTCGAGGGGCCCTCTCTGGCTTTGCTTCGCTGGCATCTGTGAGGGACAAGGGCACAGCCATGCTGGGTCTGGCTGGACGGGATCTGTCTTCAGCCACCTCTGCTGTGGTGGTGCCAGGGCCTGCTGAGAGAGTCTGGAGTAATGGAGAGTCCATGGAGCGCAGAAGGGGCCTTGGAGAGGGACCATCACCATCAGTGAGAGCTGTGGGGGGGGACAGGGTCCTGCTGAGCCCCTCTGGCGTGCCCTTGGTCTCAAGGAATGAAATGCCTGCTGTGGCTTTGGTGCTGCCCTCATTCCTGATGGACACCAGCTCAGCACTGGTGCTTCCCGGAGCTGGAACTGATACAGTGGGGATATGCTCCTCAGCTAAGACATCCATCACCACAGCCAGTGCACCTGGAGCTAGTGCAGTGGTCTGGAGGTGACTGACAGCACTGGCTCCAGGCAGCCCATCTCCAGCAGTGCCAGGAGCTGCTGCACTCTGGCTGAAGGGAAGCATCTCTCCTGTGCCCAGCACAGCATCATCAGGGAGCTGGGGCAAAAGGGGTGGAGGCAGCTGAGCAGGAGGCACAAGGGGGTCCTGTGAGGCACTGTGGCCAGTGTCAGACAAGGCATGTGTCCCTGGCTCTGTAGCCCCACCAATGCCAATGGTGGCAGAAGAAAAGATGACCTCTGCCAAGGATGCACTTGGGGGATCTGCAAATGGTGGGGATGCCATTCTGGCTCCCTTTGTGGCTGTGCTGTAGGGGACATCAGGAAGGCCAGCAGCAGGGTTGGCTGAGGCTGCTGCCATCTTCATGGGGCTGTCCCCATCGTGGGAGATGCTGGCTGCTGCGGTTGAAGGTGAGTTGGCCTCATCCAGCCCCAGCATGACCTCCTGGGACAGGAGTGAGGCAGCTGCATGTGGCTCAGCAGAGCCCTTGCTGGTGCTGGGGTATGATGTCCCTGTGCTCTGCTCACCCTGAGGGAGCAATGGCACTGTGGTCCATGCTGTTCCTGGCATCCCCTCCGCAGGGACAGCACCCACAGCATGCCCCGTTGGCACAAAAGATGGAAGTTGCTTGAGTGAAGTGATGGTGGGAGCTGGAGAGGCGCTGTCCAGGTGGCTGGCAACGCCTGGAGAGGAGACCCCAGCCCCTGCCACTGCCTGGAACCTGCCTGGCATTGCTGTACCCCCGGGGAGAACAGCCGGGCCGGCAGGCCCCTCCTGCTCACCACTGCTCCCGGCTGGGACCAGCCCTCTTGTTGTCGCCTGTGGCACTGGGATGCCTGTGGAGCGAGACAAGGCAGCCCCAGCTGGATCAACCCCACCGCGGTCCCAGCAGGCAGGAACCTGCCCGCGGCCAGCTGCCTGCCGGCCTTACCTGAGCCCCGGCTGCCCGCGGAGGCGACGGTCCGGCCGGGGGGAGAGGTGGGCTCCAGCCGTGCGGCTGCGGAGCTGGGGAACGCCGGGCACATGCCCAGGTTCGGAAGCAGCTCAGCGCTGGTACCATCGGCTGCATGGGAGTTGCTGCCCGACTCTACCGAAACCGGCGTGGGGACAAGGGACTGCTCCTTCATCTCCCCGGCTTGTGCAAAGGTGGGTGAAAGCAGAGCAGGATCAGGAAAAACCAGCCAGGAGTCCCATCACCCATATCCGTCCTCCCTGCTACGGGGGGGCACCCACAGTCCAACGAATTCCAACAGCAGACAGGCAGCTTTCCCCAGGGGTGAGTCCCCATTTGATCCACAATGCCACCCCCTTTCCTCTGCTGCAGCTGGGGACTATAGCGAGCCTGTGGTACCCGCGGACACAGACAGGGCAAACCCCGGCCGGGCACTCGGGCTCGACCTTGGAGCAGCCGCAGGGTTGCTCAGCCCATGACCCAGATGGTATCAGCCACCCGGCCAGCTCGGTGGCTGTGCCAGCGACCCTGACACTTACCTGGCAGCACCCAGAGCCCCCACAGCACCCAGCTCCAGAGCGGCCACGGACCCCGGCACCCCATGGTGCTTCCTAGACTTCAGGGACAGGGCTGCAGCTCTCCCTGTCTCAAGGGAGCGACGCAATGGGTGGCTCTGGCTCCGCCGGTGAGCACTCCCCCGGGTGGGGGGGACGGGGACACCACGTGCCCTGCCTGGGGCACTGACGTCTCTGTGTCCTCGCAGCCTGCGATGAGGTGGCAGCATCCCATTTCTGGGGACCCACCGATGGGGACACACACACATGTTTTGCCATGGGAAATTTTAAGGCCCTTCCCAGGTTGACCCCATTGTTGACAGCCCAAGGCTGGGACCCGCAGCTCCTGGGGAGCAGCGGGTGGGTTTCAAAGTTACTTGGTCCAAAGGCCCTGGGATGGCAAAGGGGACAGGGGTCCCCAACTTCACCGGAGGGTGGGTCAATCCTGGGCTCTGTACCCCCACCAATGCTCCTGTTTGCTGCCAGGTCCCTCCACACTCAGCTACGTGGCTGATAACCCCTGGCAGGGGTTGGCTCACCACCAACGAGGAAGAAGGAAGGAGCAGGCTCCTGCTGGTGCCTGGGGGTCCTGCGTATTGACCCTGCCCTGTCCCCCACCCCGGCACTGCTGCCTGGGACCTGCGGGCAGGTGTTATCTATGCCATCACAGAAAACGCCCACACAGCCCGGATGGAGTGGGGGGGCTGTTCCCACATGGGTGGTGGGGCGAGGCACTGCTCTGGGTTGCAAGTCACCTTCCACCGGGGACAGAGGCCAGATGGACCCAGCTGTGCAAAGGGACCCAACGAGGCCACTGCAGCAAATGTGTTTGCTTCTTCAGAGGGTCTCCAGCTCCAGGATCACTTAAGGGGGCAGAACTAAGTCACTGACAGCGTTGTGCCTTCCTCGCTTCATTGACAGCCATGCCAGCCAGCTGCCACGCCATGCTGGCTGCACCTCACATGGGGAAACCAAAGCACAGAGTCCGAAGCACTGACGCGTGACTGTGTCCACAGAGGCACCGGCACACCTGCGGGCCCCCAGCACAACTGCCTGTCCCTGCACTCAGGCAAAGCCAGGGGATCAGAGATGAGGGAGCCATGGGTGCACAGGGAACACAGGTGATGTGGTCAGGTACCATCTGCCACAGGGAGGGATCCACAACCAACACCAAGGCAGCCCTTCCTCATCATGTATGGCAGGGTCTCTCCTCTGAAGCCACTAGCTCTGGAGTAGAGAGCATCCTGGGGAGCAGGTATCACCACTGCCCATGGACCTGGTGGGTTTGGGCACCAAGATCCTTCTCCACCTGGTCCCAACTAAATCTAGCTAAGGGGCTCTGACACCCACTTAGAAGGGGGGCAAGCACTGGCACCTGAAATGGGACCCTGTGGGAGCAATCCCCCCACTCCCACACCAGCTCCCGGCTCTGACTGCAGTGGTGGCACCCGGTTGCACAACACCCCTCGCGTGGGTGGGGGCGACGCCGTCCCGACACTCCCTGCCCGGGCATGAGTCAGGCAGCAGCCGGGAGCCGCGGGGCACCGAGCAAGGGGGCTCTGCTGCAGGGGCTGCCCTGCAGGGGCAAGGCTGCCGGCAAGCGTGGGCAAAACCGTGCCCAGCCTTCAAGCCTGGGGGTAGGACAAACTGACTAACTCCAGCAGTCCCAGATGGGGAGAACTTTGCACCCTAAAACAGTCTGACAGGCATCAGCAGGAGGTTTTATAGGTACACATGACACAGCTCCCTGGGGATCCCCACTGTCAGTGAATCCCCTCCCGAGCTCCATCACATGGCAGATACCAAGGATGACAGTCCTGGCTGCCTGCAGGGAGAAACCAGCACCCACAGAGACGTGACCTGTCCCTGTGTGTTGGCAGGGATGAACCTGGGAGATGGTTGCAGGCACCCTCCTCCTCTCCATAGAATACTTTTATATATATATACATAATATATATTAAAATTACATTTCTCTTTACAAAAACAATTCAACAGGGGACCAGGGGACAGAACCCATTGCCCAAGCCAGGGCACAGGCCCTGCAGCAAGTCTGAGGCACTGGGCAGGGACCCTTTTTGGGGTGTCTGCACCTCCCAGGCAGGGGCTCAGTCCAGAGTCCAGCAACAGGTTGTGTGGGTGGAGACAGGGGCACTGGCCCTGTGGTGAGATGCCTTCTCCAGATTTGATGCCACATGCCCTGTCCCTGCTGTCACCACCTGTAAGGAGAGGATGGGACATGAACTCAGGAGGGTTGATAATGCCAGCTTGCACAGAGCAGTGTGGCATGGAGAACTCCCTCCCAAAAAATATCCACGGCCCTACTTCTGGCGGGTGGTGCTGTAGGGATCGAGGAGGTGGGAGCTGGCCTGCTCCAGGTTCCAGTCGAACATCTCCAGTACCCGCTGGCACTCACCACGGGACTTCACCCCCAGGCAGAAGAGCTGCTCCACCTGCAAGGGGACAGGGCATGGCCAGGGGGTGACAGGGGTGCCACCACTCTTGTGGAAGCCAGGGTGAGGGAAGAGGGGTGTGCCATACCTTCAGGTACTGGATGGCCCGTTGGACATTCCAGCTGTGGTTCTGCAGGGCTGCCTGGCATTCATCGGTGGTCACACCATGCACCATTTCCTGCACCTGGCAGGGAGCTTGTAGTCAGCATGTGCTGCCACACCTGGGCAGCACAGAGCCTGTGACTGAAGCAGTGGGCCCCTCTGGTTGCCCCCAACCCTAGCTCTTTCCCCAGGGACCACGATCAGCCTCAATCTGACATCATTCTCATCCCTAGGATCTTCAGTCTCTCCAGGGCTTGGGTGGGCCTCATAGCCCCAGCCTGGAGAGCCCAAGGGCACCACAGCAACACTCACCTTCTCCCTCCCCAGGGCTATAGGTGGGGCCAATTTGGGTTAAAAGGGCCTTCAATTCCCATTTTTGCATTGCAGTGACATTGGTCCCCCCACCCAATGGCCAGCATATGCCCTCCTTATGGATGCTCGGGATGTCACTTACCAGCCGGATCTTGTCAGCGGGACGGCAAACATCTGGCCCGTCATAGACAATCTTCTGGAGACTGCAAGATGCTTTCACTAGGCACTTGGACCCGGGGTTGCTGTTGTTGGAGGAAAAGTTGGCCTTGCAGTCCAGCAGTGGCTGCTGCACCATGGGACGGACAGTGGCTGTGGTGACCTGGCGGGATGGTGGCACCTCCTCTGGGCTTTTAGCCTCCTTGAAAAACTTCTCATACTTGTCCAGGTAGGCAGGGCGTTCAGGCAGCAGGTAGTAGTGGGTGCTGCTGACCTTCTGCCCATCCTTCACGATGGGCAGGATGCAGGGTCCCTTGGAGCAGTCCTTGCCCTGTGCCTGGATGACCTTGGGGGTAGCATACTTGGGGTCAAGGGCAAAGCTCTGTGTGGTGGGCATGGGCTTCCCTGGTGAGGTGGAGAGACAGGAGCAGAGGGCAGCACGTTGCTGGGGGGAGCCCACCTGCAGAGCCATGGGGCTGGGAGTCCGGGAGGTGGGCTGTGACAGTGGGTCTGGGGGGGGTATCTGGGGTGGCCGGTCTTCCTCACCTCCTGAAGCTGGGGAAAGGTCCCCTGACCAGCGCCCAGGCTCGTTTCGGCGAAGAGGCCGGGGTGGGATTGGAACACGGGGTGGGATTTGGGGCTTGTCATCAGCAGGGGCAGCTGGTCCCAAGGGGACATTGAGTCTCTTCATGCACTCCTGCTGCAGCTCCTCAAAGAGCTCTGTGGTCTGTGTCATGCTGGGCTGTTTGGTCTCCTTGGGGGGCAGGAAAAGGTTGTCCTCCAGCACTGGTCCCCGCTCACCCTCATCCACAAAGCCATAGTTGGTCTTGCCCCGCCGGCTTGGTGGGCTGGTGATGGAGCAGACCTCAAAGTCCTCCTCATCCTGTGCCACGTCATCATAGGCAGGTGGCGGGGGCAAGGGGCGGGCGTCCCAGTCCACCACTGGTGTGGGGTGGAGAGGCCGGGGTAGAGCCCGCGTGGGGCTCTGTGGTGGAGTCTTATCCAGCAAAGAGAAGGCCTCCATGGCCAGCTTGGCTAATGATGGGGCTGTCAGCTCCCCCACTGGAGAGGGGCTACCTTGGGGCACTTCCTCCCCAAAATCGATAAGGGTCACCTCGCCAACTGCTGGTCCCTCGTTTGTCAGTCTCCCGGGCTGCCGCTCGCCCACCTTGGTGCCCGGTACCCGTGCTGATGGCTTGACTGGTCGCAAGCCCTTCCCTGTGCCTGGCTTCTTCAGGCAGAGCTTCCGGAGACCCCCTGGCAGACCCTCCTCCTCCTCACTCACTGGGTCGTAGCAAGGCTCTAGGAGGAGACAGAAAAAGATGGTGAGGGTCCCAACACCCATCCTTGGGATGTGAGAAGAGACATCTGCATCTCCAAGCCCCCAAACTGCCCCACAACTTCAGCTCCCTTTGCTTCCCCCCTTGGGCACAGCAGGTACACCAAGGAAGGGGGCACCTGCCCCAGGCCACACAACTAAGAGAGAAAAGAAGGGGGACATGAAGGAGGGAGAGCAGCACCCAAAGAAGCCAAACTTACTGGTTAGCAGGACAGTAGGCTGAGGCGGGCGTGGAGGTGGCTGCCCTGCAGGAGAAGAGAGAATCCAAGAGAAAGAGAGGCATGGGGTGAGCATGCAGAGCAAGCAGCAGCCAGGTGATTGTTAGCAGGGTGCATGCTTCATTGCGTCCCTCATCATCGGCAGGGGGTGGGGAGGATACTGGTGGGAAGCCCCCCACGAGGAAAAATTGTAGGTCCAGGGGGAGTGTGGCATACGCACAGCGCCTGAGCTCCCTTCCCTGTGGCAGCTCAGCTGAGATCCCTGCACTGGGGAGAGCGGCCGTGGGAGGCTGGGAGGGGACAAGGACTTGGACGAAGGGCAGTGGGGCAGAGTCCAGCCAGGCAGAGCCACCAGCCGCCCATGCTGTTGGCAGTGGCATACGGCCAGGTGACAACATGCCTCATCACCCCAGCCCCCCCCTGAATTTTCAAAAAGCAAGTGCCAGCAGAGAAGCAGAGACAGAGAGGAGAGGGTCCAGCCCATCACCCTGGCAGCAGGGAAAGGGGTGGGGGTGCTTTGTGCAGCTGATGGGCAGAAGGAAAGAAAAAAGACGCTCACTTTTAGCCCTGCCTGGGAGCTGTGTGGGTCTGGCAGCGCTCGGGTCGACACCTAAAATGTCAGGAGGGTCCATGGGATTTCCCAGGTACAGCCTGTGGGGAGAGAGGAAAGCACCTAGGAGTCAGCAGGGGCTATGCAGGACCCCTCGCTCCCCAGGCTCATGCCTTGGGACACCCTGCAGCTCCTCCACCACATATGATGCTCCAGCAAATGCAGTCCCTGGGAGTGCTGGGACACCACACCCCAGAGACTTTCGCTGCTGCGGCACAGAGCCTGGTGCTGTCCCTACATCACCCACCCCTCTCCAGCTCAGGTGCACGATGTGCCGTGTCCAGGGTACTTGTGTGAGGCATGGTGCCCAGGACACCCCTCCAGCAGCAGGGTGCTGTGCTGCGATGCTGTGCCCAAGGCGCAATGGCCTGGCACTGCTGGGGATGGTGCTGGGAGGTCCGGGCGAGCCATCGCAAGCCAAGGAGCCTGCGGGAGCTGGTGCAGCCTGAAGGTCTGGGCGTGTGCCGAGCTCGATGCGTTCTCGGCAGCCCGGGCAGCACGTACCCAGCGCCCGTGCCCACGCAGCGGGGCGCGGGGAGGCCTGCCGGGGCACGAGCCAGATCTGTGTGCACGGCGCCTCCGTTCAGCCCTCCAAGGGCTGCAGGCACGGCCCGAGACTCCAGGGTGCCGTGGAAGGGTCAGGCTGGGACTGAGGACACCGGCAGAGCTGTCCCCAGGCCTGGGATGCCAAACAGCAGCGGGGGATCATGACCCCAGGGGACGGACCGAGCCTGCTGTAGGAGCTGGCCCTACCCAGCTGGAGCTTTCCAGGCTTTGAAATCCTATCCTGCCCCCTACACACAGCCCTCCCACATCCCTAGAGCCCAGTGCTGGCAGAGAACATCACATGTCTCCTGCCAAGATGCTCATGCTCATCTTGCACCCATGCTGGGCACAATCAGTCCCACCTGGCAGGGGGGCATGTGGGACACTGGGTCACAAGCATCCAATACCCCTCCCCCCCATCACAGTCCAGCCAGGGCGTCTCCTGATGGAGAAGGGTGGAGAAAAAAATCATTTTGGTGGATTTTTTTCACATTTTGCTTTTCAAAAAGATTCATGCTGTTAAAAGCGTGGGGATAGGATGCAAGTCACGCATGTTTAGCAGCCCTGAACAGCCCAAAAGCATTAGGGTAATGTGGCCACCTCCAGGGTGGTGCTTACGCAGGTCTCCCCCCCCCCCAAGAACAGACCCCATAAGCACAGCAGCCCCCCACGTCCCTAACCCCATTAGTAAGAAGAGGCAAGGAAGTTAGTCCAGCTGCAGGGACCCTACCCAGAGCCATCATTCCCAATGCAACAAGGGTGGGGAGAAGAAATGCTTTGTGGGGAAAGAGAGGGGCAGTAGCCAAGCTGCGGCTCACTCCTGTGCCCAGTGGGCAGCGGGGAAGGCAGGGAGCAGGCAGAGGATGCAGAGAAGACAGAAAGTTTCTTACTCATCAATTTTATCGGGAAACCCCCAGCAGTGCTGCGGGTTGGTGTCTCCATGGCCTGTGTGGATGAAGCTGTTTTTAAGCGGCTGGCTGATGTCGTGGGCTGACAGCCCTGCCACCGAGGTCACGGTGTTTCGGGGAAATTGGCCCACTTTTAGGGTCCGTTTATTCTGACCCCGCCACCAGTAATTCTCAGCCCTAAGGAATAAAAAGGACCTCGTTACTGATGAGGGGATGGGAGGGTAATGAGCGACTGCCCCAGTGTCAGGGAGGAGGCAAGGTGATTTGTCCAAGTCCACGCAGGCACGCAGTGACACAACTGGGAAGGGAACCTGGTTGCCCAGGATCCCAACCCTATGCTGGTAGTATGCTCTGGATCCCACTCTACATGGTCCCTGCACCTGGTGGTACTGAGAACGCAGGTGGTAGGGAACAAAGCTCCATGCTTCTGCTCAAAAAGATGTGGTCCTTTCTCCTCCCTGCTCAAATTGTTCCTGCCTCAAATTGTGCAAGAACGTTGGGGTGATGCCTGCACCAAGCTGCTCATTACTGTGCCCCATGCAGTCAAAGATGGCACAAGGGACATGCCTGGGGTCTGATGGGGGCCCACAGGGGGGACAGTGGGCTGTGGGATCTTCCTTGCTTCCTTCCTATGTTATTAATGAGCCCTGTGCAGGCTGCTGTGGGTGAGGGGAGATGGGCAGACAGACAGGCAGAGGGCTCAGGCTGTGAATCTTCCTGGAGCCACCTGAGTGGGCCAGATGATCCTGGGGTGCTGGTCCCCAGGAGTTGCCTGCTCCAGGACTCTGTCTCCAGCCAGCTCTGGGTGGGACAAAGTGGTCATGGGGCGGGGGG